>LQNS02278169.1:7050534-7072390 GCA_001587735.2 Parhyale hawaiensis | reverse complement strand
TCCACCTCTGACCGCCACTCCTCCGTCCCATTTGTACCAACATTTGCCTCCGTCCCGTGGCGGCACTCCATCTCTCACGACCATTCGCCCGTTCCACTCCGGCCGGCGCGCCTGGCTGCCTCTTCTATTGATTACAAACATGTCCGGTGCAATATGCGCCAACTCGGAAAATACGAATCTATTGGGCCCAATGGTAGCCTGCTTTGATTTTGCCTTTGCCTCTCACAGATATTGCAAGAGTCCGGATTACTTGCAGGTGTAATACTGCTGCCAGCGAAGACTGCTGCTTCCTTTGATTGCCTTATTGTGGTAACGTATTACAGGCACCATTGCAAATACAGCACTCGTGTTCGCGGCTCACTTCCTTACTCAATGGTCGGTGCAGGTACTGCTGCTTCGTCTAAATGGTAGTCTTGTTGCGTTTTCCTTGATTCCTCGTATAGCTTAAGAATTCTCTCTTATTGCGAATCAGGCTGCCAGCGTGGACTTTGTGGTAAATAATTCCGTGGTTTTATATACCGTCTTGGGTAGAGGAAACATTGATGCCGACCTCTGTATTTATTCATTGCACTAACTGACTTCTGGGAACTCTTTATTGCTTAAATCTACTTCTGTAATCACTGATTTTTCGAAATAATTTCTGAAGTTATTTATTTCATAAGCTGTCTCTAAACTATTTCATTTCAAGAAGTTATGTAGCGTTGCTTTCCATCATTGTGCTTTCATTGCACTTTGCCGCAAAGTCCCATTGTAATAAGCAGTATCATTCACTCCTCTGAGTTATTCGTAGAGAATATATAGTTTATGTTTATTGCGTAAATATATTTTATATTGTGCGACGTTAGTATTGAATGCGGGAATAATTATTATGTTCCGGATAGATTAACGTTTTGGAAATTTGTTTATGTGCCTGCTCATGTTTACCTCCGCCAAGGAGGTTATGTTTTCGTCGGGTTTGTTTGTAATTCTGTCTGTCTCTCTGTCTATCTCAAAAAGTTATGGACGGATGTGGATGAAATTTATAGGGATTGTTAAGTATGATACGAGGAACAGATGATTAACTTTTGGTAAAGATTCGTCCATCCGTTTGTTTGTCTGCCTTATTTTTTGTTAAAGCTATAACTCAAAAAGTTATTGACGAATTTTCATGAAATTTTCATGAGTTGTTAGGTTTATTACGAAGAGTAAATGACCAAATTTTTGCGATAACCTGTTTGTTCTTTCGTGTGTTTGTTGCTGTCTTGGATTTTGTCCTTGTTAGCGCAATAACTCAAAAAAATTATGATTGGATCTTTATGAAATTTACAGGAGTTGTTAGTGACGTTAAAAGACATAAATGATGCAATTTTGGTGCTGATCGGTTGGTTTGTTTGTATGTTTGACTTATGTTTGTCATAATTTTTGTTAGCAGCATAACTCAAAAAGTTATGAGCGGATCCCCAAGAAAATTGCAAAAAGTGTTAATATTATCAGAGAGCACAAATGTTTATATTTTGGCGTTGCTACAAAGAAATCCTGGTCTTAGCACCAATTTGAATTTTTCGTTACCGGTGCCTTGCTTGGCGGAGGTGTGCGCTCTCAGAGTGCTCCAGTTTGGCACCTTCTTCTCTTCTCTAGCATTTATGTACTTTTAGTGCTTCATTTAACCATTGCGTTGGGTTTTGCCGTTGTCCAATGGTAATAAACTTGCTAAGCATTTAGGGCCGGGCGTACGTCCTCACGGACTGCTTTTGCTGCAATTTTTTTGTTTTATATATTTAAAATTTGACGTACGCTTCTCGTATAGAGATGTCATTAGTTACATCTGACGTACTGATGTTGAATGTCCGTGACGTCGACGTCGCGTGTCTGCAGTACTGATTTGGCCGGTTTGTTGACCTAAAGTTGCCTGTCTACCACACTGATGTTACCTGTCTACAGCATTGACGTCGCCTGTCTGTAGTCCTCACGTCACCTGTCTGTAGCCCTCATGTCGCCAGTCTGTAGTCGTCACTTCGCTTGTCTTCTGCCCTCACGTCGCCTGTCGTCTGCCCTCACGTCGCCTGTCTGTTGCCCTCACGTCGCCTGTCTGTACAACTACCTTCACTATACCCAGCAGCAGGCAGCGGCCGGCAAGACTCTCTGTTTACCATCAGAGCCAGCTCGTGTCGGCCTGCAGTGTTGAGCTCTGTTTGATCCGGCGTGTCCTGAGCAAACGATCGCATCACGCCGGTTTGCTTGGTCACCATCCGTCGTTTGGTCAGATTACATCTCTTAATTGTCACGCTTCCTGATGCTAGTGAGTCTTTGTCATTAGGTTTGTTTGGCGTTCGCTGGTAGCATAGTGGTCCGAACATGCATTGATGATCGGGAACATGCTGCGTCATGCTGCACCGTGCGTGAGGAACATGTGGGGGAGCCGTACCACTACTAGCGGCAAGGAACTCTTCGTGTTGCGTGTAGGCGGTGGCAGAGATCATGTGTGCTGCCACACAGAGGGAAATGCGTGTATGACACGTGACGGTGGAAATGTAGTCAAACTAGCGGATGACCATATTTAGTGCTACATTTAGGAAATATGTGAATGTTTTCGTAATGTTGTTATGTACTGTATAAAAAACCTGAAACCGTGGAGGCATCGAGAGTCTTTTGCCGCTGAGGTACAGCCTGTAATTAAATCACAGGATGTCCATGATTGTAAAGAAATGTGTAGTTTTTCGTTACTGTATTTTACGCAGACTAGAATAATTCGTGGTGAAACGCTGAAGAGAGAATACTTAGAGGAATTTTACCCTCGAGTTGAAGCTGTGACATATCTTTTGCAGTGGGACTTGCAGTTGCCGGCCCATCTATTCAGCTGGTGCATTATTCTTCGATTTGTGTCGCGATGAAATTGATTACCGAAATTCGTGTTTGGCCGTGTAGATCTTTGGGCATGACGTCAGCCGTAAGCGTTTTAGTGGCTTCCTGTGGTTACTTCATGTTTTGTGTGGGCTCTATAATCGTCCCCTGACGGCCGTGCGTGTAGTTTTTATAGTATTAATACTTCTGAGCAGTGTACTAGAGTCATGTGATGCATCTAAAAAAAGAATTCATGCATGCTCGCGCACTTCGATTATGCACAAAGTGGTGCAGATTTTAAAGGTTGTTCTAGCGGCGACCAGCCTGCTCCAATTTATTCGAGCCGTCATGAATAATTGATGTTATCTGGCGAGGACGTGTTTGGGGCGGCCGGCATTAGTCTCCCTCTACTCGCCCCAATATCGCCCTTAAATGATCAAACGATTTTCTACTCCTTGAATTTTTCACTCCGGCGAATTTCATCGTTTTCGGCCTCTTGGAAAATTCCTCAGGAATCCCTTGCGGTCTTGCGGGGCCGCGACGACGCGGTGACGGAATCCCGTCAAAACTCGCCAGGCAAACTCAGACTTTGTGTGAGGGGGGGGGGCGAGAGCACAACATCTATGATTCTTACCAGTTGTGATGTCACATCGCCTGTATCTGCTAGGTTATTGGGAGTCATTCCCTCAGATGAACTCATGGGCTATCTCAGCCTTAGCGAGGCCTTCGGGACGTCTGTTTCATTGCAACTTTTCTCCTTCTAATTTTGATACTCCTACTGATGTTGCTTTGTTCTGTTCTTCTTCTTTTCCCGACTTGCAACTCTCGTGCGCGATGGTCTGGTAAGGCATCACTCGTCTGTGAATTCCACATTCCTAGTTACATACTATAGTTACTTGTGTCAATTCCTGTTCCTTTCTTGAAATACCGCGTTGTGTCAATAGAGGTTAACTTGAGTATTATCCTTTCTTTACTAGATAGCAAAATGAATTCCCGGCGTCAATGTATGCCACGAAATTATGCCCACAGTTCGTTTTAAGATATACACGCTGCCAAAGAGTATACTTCGTTCTCAATAGGTTATACTTTTTTGTTATTGCGGATCTGTTGTGATGGCCTGCTCAAGTACACCCTCTCTTATCGCTATTAGGCCAATTTCTGCCGTCCGTGATTATCTCATCGATTTCCAGCGAACAGATTTTTCACGTGAGTTTCCATAGTAACGCGTAAGGTCGACTTTGCCGCAACTTTTAACGGTTTTTATTCTCTTCCATCCTTTGGTGCGCCACTGCCACGAAAACTTCATAATCTTTGACAGTTTCTGGTGATCGATGGCTTTGGTGCCTCTCTTTCTCTTCATATAATGGCTGCTCATAGACGCCAGCTCTATATGAGTGGACGGTTTCTGCAGACGCTTCATGCGATGGCTGCTCATAGACGCCAGCTCTATATGAGTGGACGGTTTCTGCAGACGCTTCATGCGATGGCTGCTCAAAGTGCTCATAGACCACAGCTCTATATGAGTGGACGGTTTCTGCAGACGCTTCATGCGACGGCTGCTCATAGACGCCAGCTCAATATGAGTGGACGGTTGCTGCAGACGCCTTATTCGTACGTTGGATGCTTATAGACTTTGGCTGTGCAGAGCAACTTTGTTAGTAACCATATTAAAACTTTCGTTGCTTGGAATTATAAGAAACTCGTATTTTTTCTAGGATTGCATGCGTGACTTCAGGTTCTTAATTGAAGCTGTCGATATTGTCACCTATCTTACAGCAGCCTGCTACAATAATGCGCGCCATGACCCTCTTGATTTTGAAAGGAGTACCAACTGCATGGGCTTTACAGACCCAAGGTATAATAACGGTTATCTTTACTGCAAAAAAATTTTAGATTATACGTTTGTTGAAACCTCCGTGGATAAAGGTTTACGCTTGGTCACTTAAACTGTACGTTACATTACGTACTAGTACATTTGTATACGGCTATTATATAGTCATTTCTATTGTGTTCTATTTATCGAATTAGCCATTTCCAGCTGTGTCTCTCATCTTGACTGGCATGCTTGTTGCCGCCATTGTAAAGATTCATTATCCGTATATATGTCGCATCATGAAAGGGCAACTGATGTTGTTAAGGTGCGTCGTTTGAAACTGTGACTATTGTACTACAAACATGTACTGTAAAATCCTTAATTTACGCTTCGAGAAAAGAGCATGCGTGTGTGTATTCGGAACTTCCCTTGAATCGAGCTCCAATGCACACGCGACCCAACGACCCAGATGCAGTCGCGGCGTACGTATCCATGCTACCACCAACCAGCAAGCACACAACACCGGCACAAGCACGTCAGGTTTAGGATCCCATAAAATAACAAAACTGCCGTCAAATTCATTAGAGTTTGATTAGTTTGCGAGGCGTTTTTGAGGCGGTTAGGCCTGCGTGCGCTGCTGCTGCCAACGCTGGGCTTGATTGTTGCGGCGGGTGCGTTCCAGCAGTTCGTGCGCCTCTTCGGCTCGTGTTAATTTTCTGATTATTGCTGAACGGCGTACAGCTTGAAAAAGTTGATGTAAGCTCGGAGAAAGGAAAATCTTTAAAATCTATAGTGAATGTGAAATAGGGTGGTATGGAGGCTGAGATAAGGTAGTGATTCAGATAACGTGGAGTTTGAAAGAAGTGTGTGCTGCATGGAGTACGCAATAAATGTGATGTTTTTAAACAATGTGGACTCTGAATACAAATTTGATATGAGTCTTGGAGTCCGAAGAGAGAAGGTCAAGTCTGAGGAAAACTAATTTTTCATATTATGAGCAAAGAGTAATAATATTTCTGAGTGTCATATGGAATGTGAAAATAAGGTGACATGAACTTTAGAAGAGTAATGCTTCATTGTGGCGTTTTTTGAATCTGGATAAGATGATATGAGGTCCATAGCAAGAACAATATTTCTGATCAGTTCGGAGTCTGGCAAAATGTCTTGAGTGAAAAAAGAAGTAAAATTTGTGATCGACGTTTAGTTGGAGAAAAAATATAATCGTGCTTCCTCACCTTTTTTTAAATGCAAGAATTTACGTTTGCATATGACCTTCAGACTTCCTTAATGTTTGCAATATTTGGAGGACCCTTTCAACTAGTACCACCGCCGTGTAAAATTTTCCGTTTTTGTAACAATGGAATAGCAGTTGTGAGTTTACGGAGGCTACATATGTATGCATAATTTGATCACGTGATATATATCCTTTATAGTTATATGGAGTTCGCTGGCGCATATGTAAACATGGTCCTGAAAAGTAACGAAAGACGAAAGAAATGGCAGTCATTAGCTGCAAGAAAAACTTTTATATGTAGGGATAGTCGCCGTACAACTAAGCCAACGTTAGCCAGTGTTCAGCGAGAGTAAATGCACTTTCAATTTGTCTGAGTTCTGCCATTTTTCGATATATAACATAAGGCATCGGAAGAGATACGTATAGTTATATTTATAATTTCTATTTGTTTTTATACTCAAACTTATCTGTGTATAGAAATACTCAAACAAGTTTTATATTTCAGTGGATATTACTTGTCCTCAAGTGTGTATGCATAGGTATGCATTATATTTGCGGATTTTGAAATATTCTTTATGTGAGAGTAGGGTCGTCTTTCTGAGTGTGTCACCGCTGAGGCCCCGTATTATACCTGCTGCGTGTCAATTGTCGGCTTTCGAATTACCTCAGAAATAACAACTGACCCTCAGAATTACTTTATAGCTTTATGTTTGATGAACTTTGGAATGTTAAAGTTTTGCCCATTAAGTAGGTGTTTCAAGCTGAAATGGACAGTTATGTAGTTATTTTAATCGAGTTTCATGCTGTAACTGTGTGATGTGAATGTGCATATGGAGAACTCTGTTTGTTAATCGACTCTTATTTTCCAAACTATTATTTACGTTATGGTTTGACGACAAAAAAAAAACTAATTTTCGTAGTAACGATTGTAAATGTACTCATCACCAGATATTTTCTTGTCTCCGGATCCCAAATGTTTGTGGCTGAAGTATATGGCTACACTTAGAAAACGCTACAAATAGTCTCTGCATGTCGCATCAATGTGTTGAATTCGTCACACGACTCAATAAAGTGTTGAAAGCTTACCTAACCGTCCGTCCAGCAACTGCTCCCTGCTCGATCTCGCTGCTTCTATCGTCGACACACTCACTTTAAGTGACGGCCCTTGGGAGCTTTGCTTGTTGCGTCTCATATTTGCTGCGGGCGATTTTTGTCCCGACCAAGTTAGCTACTAAATGCATAATGGCGGTGTTGGTTTGCTTTTAGTTTTGGTCGGTGCGCCTTAAATGTTCACTGTTGTATTCATGGTCCCAGTGAGTCAATTTGGTATTACACCTTAAACATTCATTGTGGCGTGCCTGGCAGCAATGATTGTTAGTTCTCATTTCTGCATATGGGATGTGCCTCTTGCGAATGTTCGCTGTTGTATTCATATGGACAGCGTGTCAATGTGGCACTGCATATTAAATATTCATTGTGTGCGTAAGAGCAAGGTTTGTTGGTTGTAATTTTTCTTACGTTGCTGCGCCTCAATGTTGTGAACGAAGTCTTAGTAAACTGTTGTCTTTGGGGAAATTAAAATCTTGTTACGCTCTTGTCTCTAGGGAGTTTGCTTTGCGTGTACAGAAATATTTATTACTTGTGTGGGATAATTATTTATTCTTTCATTCATTTGAAACCATGTCATGTTAGGCATGTTGTTTTTTAGGAAAATTTTCTTGAATTTTTTACACTAATAGACGCAACGACCTCCTCGCCTGCGCCCGATATTTATCTGCTATGCTTATTATAACATTATGGGCTCAGTGTATCCACTGCCGATACTGAAGTCTATTGGTTTATATTGCATGCATTGTTTCCTAAATTGCATCGAAGAGACTGGCCATCGCTGTTCACCTTTGTGGCCTGCTTGCCTCTCGGATGTCCAATTTTAGAGGCCAAGGGCTCAGTTTTCTAAATGAGGTGGTTCGAATTTTCTTTCGTTGCTAGAATATTGTCGAGGTAAAATCTTTCGTTAAACATTTTTTTACTCTTTTTCTCTTGTTTCTGTGGTGTAGTAATACAAGATAGCCCACTTGTAAATTTAGTCACGCAAGTTGAAGCTTATTTACGTCTGCAAATTAGTTGCCGTTTAATTAGTTTGGCTCTACACATTGTACAATGGATTATTTTTATGGCGTATACTACGAATATTAGAATCAAACTTTTCAAATCTGTAGCATATATTGGATACACGTTGTGTATTATATATTAATTTATTCACGTCTTGTTTTACTTGCAAGCGTATAGTTATTAGAATCTTACACTTATGAGCGCTATATACATTTATAATTTAGCTGTTTAGTAACACGTTCCACGTTGCACTTCAGCGTTAGCAACGTTTAGTATTCTATGGAGCTGTGGTTAATACTTCTCTTGAAAGTATTTAACTAGGAAAATACCACAGTACTAGCTCCAATCCCTTTTAAATAATAATAATAAAACGGAGTTTTATTAATTCACACATTATTAAATGTTTTTTATACACACACGTGCAGTGTTTGCGTGTTCTCATCCGCCGAAGATTTAGGGTTCGATGGAGACCAGATGAAAACCAGTTGCACTCTTACAGACAACTTTATATTGACTTCGGCAGGCAGGCCAAACTCCGCCATGACACGAGTGCCATGTACTGGCACGGCGGCCGCCAGCAGCCACGCGCTAACTGGCACTGTAACAGACAGATCTATTGAACACCTTACAATTCTAATTGAATTCCAACTCGGGTATTTTTGTGGAATATCCGCCTGGTTGCCGTCAGCTTTGTTGTCCCTCGTTTGTAATTCAAATTCCGCTGTTGAATCGATGCGTGTTAGTTGTTGCAAAGTCCCCGACACTTTTTTGAGCATCCCAAATGACAATTGGTCTTGATAGCAAACAATTTAGGTACCGCCCCCGCCGTCTGCCGCTGCCTCCTCCTCATGCGGAGCTGTGGCACGCATTTGCTTGCTTCTGTTCTCTTGGTCAGATTCCTAGCGCTCTGCCTGCATGCTACCGCATCTATGCTTTAACTATGTATCAAGACGATGTGCTAGCTGCGCATCCGCTAATCAAGTTGAGCGTGTGATTGTATAGAGTGGCCTCGGGGTAGTTAGCAACTGTGCTGCTGAAAAATGTCTTGTTGTTTCTCGATGTACTCGTCATGTACAGTAACGCATTTGCGTCCTGCTTTACCGTTTTATTGCAAAATTATATTCCTAGTTGCAGTACATATCTCACTAAAGACTTTGTCGAAAGCGTTATGAATATTTATTTGAGAAATGTATGCATAAAACCACGTCGCTCCAACGCATGTGACAAATCTACTCAAGCATTAGCACTTCTGAACACTCTGGAACTCTGTAGAAGTTCAGTAAATGAAGCTCTATTGCACCCGTTCTTTTAAAATCGATGAAAAATGTTGTTTCGATTCGTCCTAAAATGATAACGAAACACTGTCTTTACGAAAAGTTGCCTAACCCAGACTCACCACTGACTAAATGCGCCTTCACCCGAAAATTAAAAAAAAAAATCAGGCCTTGCCCACCTAACCTACCCGACGTAGAACCCGAATTTTTACTAACTTACCCGAAATTATGTTCGGGTATACCCGAAAATTGGGCCTAAAGTGCGAAAACGGACACCATTTGTCCGCACGTCGATTTTAGGCGAGGGTGATGTATCCTGTAGTCTATCTAAATACAAAAAATACGTGGAGTCCATCTAAAGCTGTAAAAACGCACAAAAATGCATATAGTCATTTAAACATAAAGAATTATCCTGAGGCAATTTAACAACAATAAGGAAAATGCATAGAACGAGTCTAAAAACTAAAAGTACATTGAGTACGTGTAAAATGGCCACTGAACTTACATCTAGTCAGTCTTGAAAAATAAAAGAATATCCATCGAATCAGTCTAAACTGAAAAAAAAAAAAAATTAGTCCACAATGACGATAGAATCATTACCTTTACTCCTCTCTCTTGATTTCTGTTCCTTACGGTGATGTTGCTGCCAAAGGTATATTGCTTCAGTATGGCTGTTTGACCTCCTTCAAATTGAAATAGAAAAGTTGGTCAAAGCCAGCTCCACTTCGGCTAAGCATAGCCACTTGATGTACACGAGTAGAAGGGGCCCACGTGCGACCGATGTGAATTTGTCAACTCTGAACCGCAATGATTCTACATCTATTTATGTTTATAAATTAGGCTAAGGCGGTGGCCAACTTTTTTTAGCTGAGGTTCGTGTGGTTACCACTTGGGACCAATGTGACACTTGTTACAGTAGAAGTTGCTATGTGGAAACCACACAGGGCCAATGTGACTAAACCACTACCCTCTTAGGTACATGGCAGCCCCTTGCGTTGGCCGATTGGTCTATAACCTTACCAATTGGGTACGTCGTAGTCTCGTTGGTTCAGTGTGGCTGGGACGAGTACCTCCTTGAAACCACGCTAACAACTAACAACCATGTGGGGCCTAACTGATATTGCTGCTCGATCGTGCGGCTGGCGTCCTCTTTCGTGTGCTGCCAAATATCACAGAGCAGAAACGATATCGCTTTTTTGAGATAGGAAGTTTCAGGGTTTTCCTGAAGCATCTAGCGTATCTGTGATACGGATAAGTCAAATAAAACAAAAAATAAACACTCTCGTGTGTCTATTTGTTTATATATTTACATGTTTCGTCTCCCCTTCGTAAAGAAATAGGCGAAAAATAGACCAGGTTGCAGATTTTGTAATTAGCTTGCGTTTTCGTGGAGATCGATGACCAGATTGTAGAAGATGGCAAAAGTGGGATCCTTATTCTTTTATCTCACTGAACTTCTTGCTTGAAACACTTCTTGAAATCGAAACAATATATTACAGCTTCTCTTAGCGCGGCCATGCAGTATGATTTTTATGACTTTATCCATACATCCAAACATGTGTATGTTTGTTCTCCGCTTACGACGCATAAATTCAGTAGCCGATCAACGAAGGGCAGACGAAGCGATGATCTTTCACGGGCAGTAAACATAGTTATTTCTTTCAGCTTGCTCTCTTCCTTTGACGGAGCAGTTTTCGTGTCAACACAAAATCTTCTATGTACTGGGGGCTTATTCGGTAGGTAGGATACGCCTCGGTGAATTCATTTAAATTCAGTAATGCTTTGCTTCTTGCTAATGTGAGATTTTTTTCTGCATGTGACTTAAAATGTGGGAGACGATTGTTGCTCTTAGATGAATTGAAAGAGACAGCACTTAACTCTTATGACAATTTGAGTTGGCTGTTGTAGCGTATCTTCCAGAAGCTATTAGTGACAAATTAAATGAAGATGTTTCGTCTCAAATTGTTCGCTGTCATTTTTGACAGCGTGGGTTCTCTAGTTGTTAATATTTATGGCCGATCTACGTCCCTTAAGTGTCATAAAATACACAGATAAATACAAAGCACGCCATATACATACACTTTGTATTTGATCCCTGGGTGTTGTGCAGTTTTCAGGCTGTGGGCCTTTACAGAACTGTAACTTCATTACCCTCGGCATTGTGCTACGCTCTTGCTATGTCACTTTCACCGTATAACTATCTGTCACCCTGGCCGTGAGCCACTCTTGCCTTAAGAAATCGAAGGATACACTTGACCATCCCGAGCCTGTGACGACGGCGGCATCGGAGGATATACTTGGCGGAGACACTCAGGTGTGTCGCCCCGATGCAATCGCAACCTGTGACGCGGCTTAGAAGGACACACTTGGCCGTCCCCGACCCAAGGATACTCCTTGTTGGCACGATACACTCGCAACCTGTGACCCCGGCAGCGAAGGATACACTTGGCAGTCCGGGACCCCTGGATACGCCACCACCAGTGTGCTCGTGGCGGTGCCAGTGGAAGGGTGCGGAGGATGTATGCCGGTCGCTGGGTGCGCAACGGCCGCTTTGTCGGCACCTCGTCACGTGCACATGATGGTGTCTGTGTTTAACTTGATCAATAGATAAGCTAGTGATGTGCAGTGCTGTTAATTATACGATGTGCTTCCGTCGGTCCGTCTGCAGTACCTGCGATACCTTTGTTCCAACGACATGATTATTTTTAATTAGCGTTATATTGTTATGTGTTGCAATATAAATTTCTCAGTGTTGCTATGGTAGTATAACTTGGTGTGACTGAAAACTTATCAGCCGAGGCAATGTGTAAATTATAAATGGTAAAATACCTGCACCAATAATTGTCGCTCTGAACCAACAGTATCGAACGTGCTGTGTAATTCACATATGTTTAATCATTGTTATGCAATACATATACTCGTGCTTAAAGTTATAGGTATTTTTTGTGCTATGATATGTTGCTGCAGCGGCCACCAATCAGGATGTGCAAATGTGTTTTGCACTGCTAATGAAGCCGTACAGAACGCTGAGTACTGATACATTGTATTAATTTATGCCACTGTATCTCATGGTATCGCTACGTAACTATGCTGTTGCTTATGTGCTGCATCAAAGCTTTCTGACTTCTATGACATCGTCAGACTCTTCATCACGAAGCAGTTACAGGGAGTGCCACTGATATATATGTTGCATATGTATATTATCGTAAATGAAACGTTAATTATTGTGGGAACTGTTTAAAGCATTTGTAAGACTAAATAAAAGAGAAACTGTATGATCTTGACGTACTGCACAGGCTCAACATGGGACCCTCCTGCAAGCAGATGAAACTGCACACTGTAAATTTATAAGTACAAAACACACACCCAAACGGTGGCTACCGCTGGCATGTTATTACACAGCCCATGTACTTTTAAGTAGTATCGTCATTTGTGTAAGTGCATACGGACCTACTGTATGTCTTGAATTTAAATTACAGGTACCACGTATGACTGTAGCGCTGAGCATGGTCATGTGCGTGAGTAAATGATGTAGTGCAGTCTTCTCTGTATTTATAAATCGTTCTATTTAATGCATTTTTAGATGTTTTTACTTTGTACTTGGAAGTATTCTCTAGAAGATGGGAAAGGTCCTCATTAGTGGCTTGTCAAAGATAATTTTTATTATCAATGGTAATTGTTATTCCGCATTGTTTGTTGTGAACTTGCGTACTACCCCGACCGCGCATTTATTATGCCATTATTATTCTATAGTGGGGCCCGTGAAAATTCTACGGTTAATTAACATTTTTCTTACCTTAGTTTACCCTAAGGTTGGGCTTCTAACTTAACCCATCCCGTCTGAACAAATGTCTGCTGCTTAACCTTGTCTATCGGTACGCAGCCCGTCTACCTTACCCTTCATCTAACCTTTCCTAGTATTCTGATTTGGCCTGTGAATCACGCATTTGTTCTGTCTGCAAAGAATTTACACTTGTGTCTTGATGATGACGTAGAAATAATCTGGTACTTCTTGCATTGTTTTATGTATATTCACACCTTTTCTAAGCTGTTTCCCACAGCTTTCAGATAATAGAGTCCTTCATAATCATACAGGTTTCAATTTTTTTTGTCGCGTATCCGAATTTTTCGCACTATTACGGGACTCGTTGATATTTTTCAGTAGCCCATCAGTTTTTTGCTTTGTTTGATGTAATAGCTGTTCTACAAAGTACAGCAGGTTCGGCCAATTTCTTCAGTCAAAGCAGCGTAACCTTCTATTCTGAAGATGTTATTGTATTTCCTTAGACATCATACATTCGTTTGAAAGGAATGGTTTAGAACCGATATGTCTAACACTACCCGCTCTGTTCTCCGCACCGTATCCTAGCTACGTATCTGCCCCTGTTGAAAATGTCGTGCGCTATAAGCAAAGCGAACATAATATGTTGTGAAAAAAAATGAAAAATGGTAGATATGATACGGGTGAAGGATCTTGTCTTTGCTTCGAAAGTGACTGAAAATTTTTTCAAGTAGCTATAATAAAAGAAGACAGCTATGATTGAACTTCGTTCCGAGGAAAACCAGTGCCTCGTGCAAGTTGCATTTCCTCCTATATATCTAATAGTGAAAAACGTAACTTGTAGACATTTGGACAACGGCCGTTGGGACTGATGGAGCCTCAAGCAGAATTATTTTATGGTTGTCTCTTATGTTCTTTTGCCTTTTTAATTAGTAGACTGTGTTTTTTATAGCAATGATTACATGTAAAAATATATTGCCGCGAACCAGTTATATTGAAATACAACACTCATAATATTTCTGCTCCCATATATTGGAAAAAAATTTGCTGTTTTCCAAAGCTTTGGGTCTGAAAGTTTCCATTCAATGAGTGTTATTTTTCTTATGAAATTTGATACTCAATTCGGACGGTAAAGGGTTGAGTCTTTTCCATCCGCGATTTCCTCGCTGTCGTCGCTCCTTTCCATACCATTTATATCTATGTTTTCGGTACGACGGAAGTCTGTGCACAAATTAACAGTACTGGCCGGAGAAGTTATATTCATTGCTGGGTACCTAATCACGTTCTACCTTACACCTCATGAGACTGCGCTACTATGCAAGAACCTGCTGTATAAGTTTTTCTCCGCCGCAGCGATGAAAACATTCCCTGCAAATGTGCCTTATGAGTAATTCACCAAGTGTATCCCCACTGTGTTTCGTATGTGTCATAGTGTTATTTCCTCTTTTATTACTCCTCCAAAGAAGCAGCGAATTTTATTTGAAGACTTACCGAAGACATGATCTGCTAATGTGTCATAAATGTTATAACGTTATGTCTTTAACTATAATCAAAACACTCTAGCATCCATAAGGTATTGGAAGATTGAACTGAAAAATTTTCTTGTGCGAAACTTACCACGCTTGCGGCTGTTGTGCATTTCATTTGTAGATATCATTACGTTCATTCCTGTAATCATTATTTACAGGCATTGTGATGGTTGTTTCAAAATACTATAGGTATACCTCCCGAACAACATTGCTAGCATGCGTCATATAGCTCCGTCGGTAATAGTCCAGGCATTTCCGATTGCACGCCTCACCTACCTTTATACTGTTTATTCTTTCTTCAGTTTCATAATATGCCGCATCTCTTTTTCTTTTATTCCTCTTTTGCCAGTTGCATGTTTTTTTCCGACGCTCGACGCATCGTTATTTTGTTGACTTACGTTTTTTTTTGTCCGTTTCCTTTCGTGCTGATGATTACGTCATTCTTAGTGACGTTGATGAGTCTGTCGCGATTGTTTGTTTTCTTTATGGGACGCTTCAAACGAGCGTTTGACGCACCTAAGCTCGGGAGACTCTTGATACTGCTCCTGGAATAAATAGTTATATACCTATGAGACTGACAAAGAATCTTTTATGCACAAAGCATACACGTAGTCCGCGATACAGGTCCTCCTTGTTTTATGCGTATCAAAATTTTTACTTTCAAGCATTTGGTATGTGTACTCCTGCATCAAGAGGACACATTTTGAGTACTTGCAATTCAGAACTCAGCCCAAGTAATAACACTTCATAAACTAGTAATACGCCTGGGGTTATATGGAGGCTACCGGTGTAATCCTTCTTTAGGCTATCAGTTGCACATTACCTCTCTAACAAGGAATAAAATACATATAAGTGCCGTCCGCTTAGAAGTACTTCATGCGCCTTTATAGTACAGTCTGATTTTTTTTTTTGCTAATGATGCTTGCTTTAGTCGAATAAAATATGTATCTATATATTTTTAATGCTCGTCGTGCAAGTTAATTAATTTTAAATGTCTTTTGAATTATCGCGATATTCTATGATAAACATTACACAACTGAATACGGTACTGCATAGCCTGCACTTCTCTTTTATCCATGTATGCCACGTCATATGCAACAATGATCCTCAGGATATTTCTGTTATGTAGAAAAGTTATATCATTTTATAAGATTTCTTAGTCCTTGCAGATACCGGACCCAATATAGTCAGAAAAATTTCCGTCCTTTAAAAGCTCGTTTTCGTCCACCTGTTGAACAAGAATTCTTATTTTGCAATTGTGATATTAATAAACATATATGTTCTCAATTATTTAGAGATAATTTGTTTGTATAAGCGCCGCCCATTTTATATTCTGCGAATCATATTCAGCTCCTCTACCTCCTAAATAGTCTCTCTGCTGTAGTTAGCTGGCCGTGTAAAGTTCTTCATAAACCTTAGTTCGTAACATACCAGATCGAAAGATCGCTTCGTCCATCCTGTAAACGAACTTGAACTTTCTTTGATATCTTCTGCGTTATCGTGCGCTACCATGGTACTTTGGTGCGCTACCATGGTACTTTGGTGCGCTACCATGGTACTTTGGTGCGCTACCATGGTACTTTGGTGCGCTACCATGGTACTTTGGTGCGCTTCCATGATATTTATCGTACTCTTCCATGGTATTTATGAGATTGTCACTGCATAAATTTTTACCCTCTGATGAGCTCAGTGAATAAAATCGCGGTTTGGCCGTCATGTTCCTGGATGTACGGTGCCAAAACATTTCTATCACCGACTAATCAGGTACAAAGTTTTACCCATATTAAAGAGAATGTTAAAATTTGTATTGTGGAGCTTCAGGTGCGGTGCTGCAGTGCTATTATGATCTTGGTCACTCATGGCTCCGCTACTTGTCCTACCACTAAACTATGGTAGCGTGAATCAAATCATGTAAGCTAGGCTCCGACTATTGTAACATCAAGCTAGTAAATGTGCTGTGAGTCGCTAAAGCGCCCATAAGTTACAGTGCAGTCATGTTACTGTTCGCGGTATGACGCATTTAAGGCACCTTTGCCTGCAGCAGCATTACGGTCGTATGCTGCAAGTCTGTGTGGGACCGAAGACTTGTCGTACTCCTACTGACCAGTTTGCATTAAGTCATTTTAGGCTCCTTCCATAAAAATTTTGCCCCCGTCCTAAAAGCTCTTTCTCGGTGTAAACTTCTGAGGTGACAAATTCTGTATTGAGGTAAAGGTTATCTTCTGAGAAATACACCAGTATGCTCCTGTTTACTAAACTTTCCTAACTAGTTATACCATCACGCCAGTTGCATCTAATTATGTTAAGCCCTTTGAGTTATGAGCACAATACCGTAAGATTAGTATGCTGCGAGTTGCTTAGCTTTCAAAAATGTCCTACCACCAGTCTGAAATGCTGCGCGTCATAGCTCCTTCTTGGATTACCTTTGGCCCACCCGCTGGATGCCCACCGAATGACTACAGATTAGTATTGCTTCGCCTTCCTCTTTTGGCGTGTCGGCTGGGGGATCGGAGCTCGATAATGCAAGATCAACATTGCCGATTGCCTTCCAACGAGCGTCGGCGAAACTTCAAACTGAGACGACCCTGAGTCTCGTGAGCGAATCGTGGCATTGTTGCGGAGAGGCTGGCGAATGGTTAACATTGTTGTGAAGAGACTCGTGCCGCTGTGCTGGCTGGTCTACAAACAGCCCCGATTGCCTACTAGCATTTTCATCGCCAGATTTGCTCAACTCGAGTAATGACGAGAGAAATTTAAGGCGCTCTAAAGCAGTCCCAAGATTTCCGAAACGAAGGTAAGACTCGCCACTCAGAAAACTGTCACGGCTAACTCGAATGCTTGCAGCCCCAGGCAGCCAAACACAAATCCCGGCATATGGACAAATAGATCTAGTTCTTCAGCACTCTGGTAGCGAGTATGTCTGTATCTGGCAATAATGGGCTGAGGAGTAGACTACGAAATGCGCCTGCAGAACGGCTTCCTTTCAGCTGGTGGCTGTGTAAGCTGCTCGGATGCAGCAAATTCGGTGTTCTCGAAGTTGACCGCTTCCGCCCCCTCGGAGCGTCGAGGCAAACTGGCAAGAGGGTAATATTAGGAACCGTTTTAGTAAGGTATGTGTTAAGCAACTTACGTATAATGTGCAGTGTTGCGTTCGCTAAGTGATAGGGGATCTTAAGAATCAACAGGACCGCCTAGGGTCGCCAGTTTCGAAAAGTTTGGCAACTGCTGCGCATAATCATACCGGATCTTGTACTACGTGCAATTGTGCAATTTGTTATTGTGTTTCGAATGCAGGCGAACCTTATAACACGAACAAAAGCGAAGCGACGTGTTATGAGGTAAGTGCACGTTTCGAGGTCAGTTACACATGTCGTTATTTTTTATAAAGGTCTACTGTAAAAAATATTAGCAGTTTACAACAGCGGTAAACGTCACCATCAGCTGTTAGTTAATGTTACCACTTCCAAAGGTGGTAAGGATGAGTGAGAATTAAAACGTAAAGTTTGCCGTTTGAGCAGTGGTAAATTTAAATGCGGCGGGTAGAATGGTAACTTGTACAATACCCGTTTCTTATGTAAATCATTAGTAAACATGCTAATATAGAATAACAAGAATAACATTCAAATTGCTTTCAAAATTGGCCTTGGAGAGTCCTACAGTATATATACCCTAAAATAGATACCGTGTAATGAGGGAACTGTTGAAGTTTTGAGGTAGTTTGTTGGTTCGAATTGCTAGGGAACGAGTTTTGAGGTCCGCCTATATTTTATCAGTGCTGTATGCCGTTGAGACTCTTTAATATTTGCTGTGTCTCGCACACTTTGTGCTGACACAATTTTTTTTACTTACGGTATGTATTACTTTACCTTGCTTCTTCGAAATCGGCATCGCAGTCCCTTGCCTGCTTTGCCATAGCGGCCTCGTGTGCTACTTATTAGTAAATCTTTTATTTCTTGTGCGAGTTCCGGAATTTCTTACAGCCGTCGCACTTATCGACAGGAAACCAAAAGCTTGGGTCGGTCAGGAAAAAGAATTTGGGAAAAGTATATGCACAGCAGCTGCTTGGCCTTCTTCTTGCAAGCAGTTCCCGCGAAGTGCCCTGCTGAGATGGTCGTATCGACTTCCTCATCTGTTCTGCTGATCATTATCTTTGTGCCGATACAGACCGGTTCTTGCCTATGCCTGGAATCTCCTGCTATCTATATACTGGCCAAGGCTAGAAGCAGACACTGTTCTGAACCTCTGCTTTGGTGTCTGAAAGTTTCTGCGAGGTTATTGGACACTGCCTTCCCGAAGTGTTCGTTGCCATAGCATAGACTGCCGTCCTCAAGTTATTGGAGGCTTGGTGGTGTAGACTGCCTGCCTTTCTCTAGTATTTTGGCCCTTTTTGGGCTTGGTGCCTTAGATTACGTTGTCAGAATGATGGAGACTGTGGCCTATGCTGCCTTCATATGTTACTCGAGGCTTAGTGACGCGAATTCCCTGCTTTGGGAGACTTTGTGGCATTGATTAGTGATTGCCTTCCCAGGTTGTTAGAGATTTGTCGTGCACTGTCTTCCCAACGTGTTACCTACTTCGCGGTATAGACTGCTTTCCTCAGGTGTCTCAGATTTAGTACAATAAAGTCACTTCATCAGGTTATTGGAGACTTGGTGTCATGTATTACTTTCCTCTAATTATTGAAGGCAAGATGACGCGAACTTCTTTCTTCAAGTGGACTTGGTGATTTAGATTTCCTTCCAAAGATTATCATTAGTAACTGCAGAACCTGTTCATCATTCAACACTGACCAGATGATGGAGACTCCTTGAACAGTTGCCAGACCCCAGCACAGCCATCAGACTCCAGCCCAGTCATCAGACCTCAGCACATTCATCAGGCCCTACCACAGTCCACAGTCCTGCAGCAGCGCACACAGTCTACAGCCTCCTCACCGCGTGCTGCTGCCAGTTACCCGCTGCACAGAGCTCCTCATTTGCATTCGTTTGTTGATTTCAACTCTGGAGTTGTCGGCGGTTCTAAATTAGCTGCGTGTCGTGCCCCGACCCTGCTCGTACTGCCTCTCTTTACGTTCACGAGATACTCGTACGTGTTTGGCTACACGAGCAGACGCTTGTTTGCAGTTATACGAGCGAGCTCTTGCGCCGTGTGTACTCGTAAAGAGCACGATCTAAAGCTCCTATTCTGTATCTCGTTAATCGTTTACACTTTGAATAAATTTTTTTGTCTTTCCCTAACCTAAATTTGTAGTTTTCAATTCGCCTTGTTCAGTGTTAGTTAATCTGTTGTTGAATCTGTGACGATCCTCATAAGGTAAAAAGCGTGTCATGATTCGTTTCCTGTAGCCCGAGAACCATTGTACCATCAAAGAAGGTCAAAGTCCGTCTATGCCCGAGGTTCATTATTCCATCAAGACCAAAGCTCCAGCTATACTTGAGAACCATAATGCTATCAAGACAGCACTCTGCTTTGACTCCAAGAACCACAATACGGCAAAGAATCTAAATATCAAGATCGAAGAACTGCTGTAAGCGATAGTATTTTCCGTATTTCATACTGAACATTTGCAATAGACCCCTCTGAAGTTGTCGGTGCAGAGACAGTCAGCGCGTTTAAAAATCATTTCTGACAAATATTCGGAGCAACACCCTCCACAGCTACAATCACCTTTGCGAGGCCAAACTCTTAACGGTTAAAGCTTCAGAGGCCACCCTAATTCATTATCTTTCATGCCCCAACTAACGTCTCTGACTCTCCGATATTCTGCCGCAACAAATGGTGCGTGCTCGATCGCCTTCTATGCTTGACCGAGTTTTTTTCTTATTCTTTAGCTATCTAAATGATTTGTTATTACGGCAATAGCTCATAAAAAGTCAGATTGTTAGTTTCGCCTGTTCTGTTGGAGTGGGCCTGTTCGGTCCGTCTCAAGGAGGTTTGATGGTATTAAAACTCCTTGGTCCGTCTTCTACCTGCTATCTAATTTAATGCTATGAAGACCAAAGCTCAATCTGGGTCCAAGAACTATAATACCATCGAGACTAAAGTTCTAATTGATGAATAAGTTGGAAGATTGGACACTCAAGGTTCATATTTTCCAGGAGTATTGAGAACAGAGTTCACTAACTAAAGTAGTTCTGTCAGATGTGAGTGCATGCGCTACGCCCTTGAAATTTTCAGAATTGTGACGTCAAAATTACGTCACGCCACTGCGGAAATACCAAAGATCCCTCGCTGCAACAGTGGCGTGACGCAATTGTGACGTCACTATTCTGAAAATTCAAGGGCTTGTTACAAACACCCAAATCTGACACAACTATCTTCTGTAATGAACTGTGATTGGAATTGTCTTCTGAGTTGCAAGTTTTATTTGCCCCAGTTTTCTGTTGATCGTCGTCTGGGGACCGAAATTTTGAAACGCTAGAGCTACCAACTCTACAAATGTATCCTATATACTGAAGCAAAGAAAATTTTCTGTACAGTCACTTCCTTGGTTACTCAAGAGTCCGAAGGTAAAGTTCCAACTGTGCCAGAGAACCACAATAACATCTACTCTGCGACGCTATAACACCACCTGGTTCGAAGAACCATAAGCTCTCTGCAGCTTTTGCTCGTTGTTAGTATTATACGAGGAAAGCCCACCTCGCAATAATTGCCTTTTAATGCTTCTTTTAATGCATAATTTCCCATTAATTTTGCAAAAAGGCTTCCTAAATGAGAGAAAAATCCTTGAACTTGAATATTTTGCGGCTGCCTGGGTTGCCCTCCGCACTTATTTTATTGCTTTTTTCGAAGCCAGTAATGAAACTTTAATTATAAAACTTACGTACCTACGGAGACCGTCTCCATAGCTCGTGTTATCATTAGTTTAGATTGTTGTTAGTCAGTTCTGGTATTTTCGCTTCAAGTTTTTACTTCCTGATGTTTAATGCATCTGTTGAGGAGTATTCTTTCTAGCCTGTATAGCCATAAATATTGACGGAATTTTCTAAATTTTCTCCTTAACATTGACCGTTTATCGTATACAAACTTAAATTATGATATCTAGAGATGCAGATGAGTTGCTGTTCTGGGTTTGGATCTCCTGTTTAAGCAATTGCTCTTTTCACGAGCGTCCATAGGATTAGCTCTCTGTTGAAGCTGCTCTCTCTGAAGGAAAACAGGCCTAGACTCTCGTTCCCTCGGATCAGAACTTTTTCGTAAATAGACTAGCAGTCGGAAGTTTGGTTTGAGTTTGCGTCTGTAATTTTGTTTTTCCTCTCTACTTGAAGACTGTCGGGGCGTTGTAAGTGATTG
>LQNS02278169.1:6952609-6989579 GCA_001587735.2 Parhyale hawaiensis | reverse complement strand
TTCCTCGGAATTTAATAAGCTCTTCTGAAGAGCAGTTTTCTGCTTTGCCTAATATTGCTCTTTTATTCAGGGGATTTGCACTGGGAGAAGTCCTGAGTGATTTGTTCTAAGCCTACTTCCGCGTCACTGCAAGACGGCTGCAGCAACTTCTAGTGTCGCTGAATTTTACTCGCCGCGCGGGGTTTTCTAGCCGAGCTCTAGTGCCTGACTGTCAGAGAGGCAGCAGATCTTAAAAATGAGATATTTTTTCACTCACTATAAGTACATAATTATAGCTTCATGTATAATAAGAAAATGCCAATGCTAGTGTTCAAGGTGTACACATTTGATATTTGCAAGAAGATTAAACGTCTTGGACCATCGTTCTTTTGTGAATGAGTGAACATCTTGAATATGGAAAGGGTATCTGGATCTTGAAGATGTCCACTGATTCACAAAATAACATATTGTGTTTTTATTCCATTAGCAAGTAATATTGTTTCATAATAGATGCTTGTGGTCCTTATTCTTGTATATCTGCGTTGTCTGTCGCATCTCAGATTCCGTTACAAAGACTGTGCAAATTTTGTGTGACTTTTATGCTAAATTCGTGTTATCTTTTCGTTGGTGTTGAATTTTTTTTTTTTAAGTTTCTGGGTCTGGCATGTAGCAGCGTTTTACTCATATTATCCAGATTGCCTAAGCTTCCTCATGTGCCCCAGATTTCCCCAAATCCCTCAAATTTTGCAGATTTCCCTACACCTCGCATATTTTCCCACATTTCCCTGGTTTTACCAGCGTCACATTCCCCTGATTTCCCCACATTATCTAAATTTCTGTTGGACTAGACCTCGGATGATTTCAGAAGCCCATGCTCATGCAGGAAACGAAGTCTCGATTTCTGTTCTCTTGGAACCCCATTTCTTGTAGATACTCTGCGCTCCTGTTTCAATTTATGCTGACATCTGCTTTGCATAAGCTTTCTTCGCTTCGTGGTTCAAGCTTTCCTCCGTGTGTTATTCTGTAAGTTTTCCTTTCAATTCACCAGCTTTCATATTTTTGTGTGGCCGTAACATGCCGACACGCGCTTTACTCGCTTCTCGGCGTCTGACTGTTTAGTTCCTAATTTACGTCTATGCTAAACAGGCGAACCTCTACTCCTATAAAATGTCCAGGCAATATCTTGGATCCTAATTGAGTGGGTCCTTTTTGAATACATTATGTCCATAATCAGTGGGTCCGAGAGGGTCTTCTCCTGCCTCGAGATGGGTGGAGCTACCAGCTCAAGCTTTCTTATCTGCACACCAGCGATGATGCTGTCTCGCGGCCCGTGCTTGTGCTGGCGAAACTTTCTCTTCTGCACAGTGGGCCTATGCCGATTCCCACGCGTATTTTTGCTTCACCCTTTGAAGTTCGATGCATAAAATAGTGCGTCCGTTTTCTAATGCCTGCTGCTCACATTTCTTTTCGTTGCATGGTACGTGCCATAAACATATGGAACATTGTGCACTGAAGGATTAATGTAATAGAACTGTGATGTAGCTTATCAAAACATACTCCTCAATGTTGTTTGCAATCCGTATCCACTTACTGGAGAGCCGCGCTGGGGTGCTCAGTAATTTCAGTAATTATAATGCGCATTGTTGAATTTTTCTGGTCCGACGATTCAAAGAACGAATTTTTTTCTGTGCCTGGTCGACATTTACCAGTGCCTAAACTTTTTAGCACCTAGAACGATAATTTTGTCATCTAAACGAGTGTTTGCATCTTCTAAATTGATTTGTCGCTCCTAAAGAAGTTTTTTTTTTTGCATCGGAACAAAAATTTGTCTACGTATTAGCAGTTTTTAGCTGAATACAGCAACAAAAAAAAATTTTTTAGTACCGAAACGTTTTCTATCATGTATCTGTTCAATAATTCCATGCGAATATTATCAGTTCTTGTGCCGTAAAAAAGCATCACGTTATAAACTATAAAATAACAAAGGGGGCAAAGACCAAACACATCTCGTCTATGTGGAATTTTTCCAACAGCTCTTCAGTGACTCTGAGTTTGACTTCAAATTTCTCGGTCTAATACTGGCGACGCTAATTTCTCACTGGCTGAAGAGAGGATGTGCTTCTATTTGCATAATTGATTACCTAATGGCAAACAAACTTAGTCTACTGAGCAAGCTTATGAATATTGAAGAGGAAAAAACGTTTAGTCTTCAAAGTCGATATTTTACGCCTATCTCATTTCGTTTTTGTTGGTCGGCCAAATGACATTTTTGAAGTTGAACGATGAGGTTTTTTGCCAGCGCTGGACTGGCTTGGGACCGAGATTCTTTATAGCGGTACCGTGGCTTGGAAGTTGGGAATGGGTGCTTTATATGCACTCATTTTCTTGCTTAATGCAGTGTTGATGATCGTTCGTTTGGCGGTTGTAGAATGATATGGAAATGCTCTAAATGAGTCGGAATAGCAGTGACGTCAAAGCCTGGAAAGGAGATCTATTTTTTAGCATATTTGATACTGTGTTGATGATCGTAGCAAGATGCGAATGTGGGAATGGGAATGGTATTAACGCAAAAGTTTGAGAATGCCCTCTGCTTCTCAACACATTTTATAGCGTGTTGCGAATCCTTTTAGGTTGTATAATAATACATATAATGATACTAAGGTATATTAGAAATAATATTTACCTCAATGCCTGGGAAATTCACAAAATCTTTATTTTCAATTGCTTTTAGTACGGTTCTTGTTGTTAACTTTGTTTTGTCATATAATAAAAGGCTATTGAAGTGCTTTATAATCAGTAGAAAATGCATTTACGCTAAAACAAATAAAATACGCTTCGTTTTTTTCTCATTTTTGTAGTTGCCAGACAATTAATTTAAGAGTAACTGAAGATGCGAATTTGTAACATTTCCGTTCCTTAGTTTAGTTATGGAAACACAAAAGAAAGCGAGATGTTGTGGGTTGCTAAAGTGATGAATAGTAAACCTGAGTTGTTGGTTGATCTGTAAATACTCTTGAGGCTACCCATTTTTTCACAGTTCTTTTGTTGGCAGTACCCCTTTTGCCAGAAAGGTCTATAAGATGGTTACAATAACTTACGAAACAGCGAATCTAAAAATGTATGTAGTAACAGCATTGAACAAATTAGAGCTTATATGTTATTTATCACGGAATTGGCCCCTGTGCCGACGAAGTTTTTGTTCTGTATTAGATTTTGCTAGTCCACGCTTGACGTCGTCCAGAGCTAATACGTAGCAAGTGAAGTTGAGGTGAGTGCGAAAAAAACTCCTAATTTCACTGTCCTGTCGGACGTAACTGTTCAAATAACACACGCCGGACGAAGTTTCGCATCCAACCATTGTCATCTTCACGTCGCAGCTGCTAAGTTAACTGCCTCTTTTCTTTTCGGGTAACCAGGCCTGACGGTGAGGTTCTTTCCTTCCTTTGGCGAAGGTTGTCCCTTTTTTTTGCCGCCGAACCCGTGCTTATGTCCTAATTAGGGCCTGGTTCTGCTTGCTACTCCTATGGGCGGCACCGCGGAATAGTTTTAAATTACTGGCCTTCTCGACGCTCTTCCAATTTTCTAACACTTATTGGAATGGCCAGCTCTGCTCTTCCAGCCTGCGCGTGTATTTCACTTCTTTTTTTGTGAAGAGGCGCCAGTTGCGTTCAAGTCTGAAGGTGTTACGGTAGTTACGCGAGTCGTTGGTGTCAACACCTCCCAGTTTTTGTTTTGGGTTTACCTCCTACTGTTCTTGGGTTGCTCTCGCGTCAGTGTAGTGGACGCTATGACATCGGCCGGTCCTGGTCTAAATGTGGCTTCGAGATCCGTGCCCTCAGTGCCACTCCTTAGGTCACTTTAAGCCTTTGGCAGACCTTACGGATGTCTGTCTTGCGATGCTCACTTAGTTTCCTTCTATTTTCCATACTTTCCCCTCTCATCTGATGGTTTCGTCCTGCCTCATTTTCATGAGTAGCGATCCTCTAGCCGTCGCTTCTTATATTTTCCTTGTAGATGTCCTCTCTCATCCTCTCATGAAACAGCCTTGCTGTTAATTAGGAGGCTCCATCTCACCGCTGTTATTTTGGCAATCTCGCACTGATGTGCTGGACAACACACAGTCGCTCCTGAATTCTTATGCTGGCCTTGAACTTCTGCGCCTCACCGTGGTGTAATTGTCTTGGGAGGGCACTGCATTGTCAGTCTTGAATTCCAATTCGTCCTAAAGTGCTCATAAAAACTCTCTTTAATTTGTGCTCTCTGAGAGCGTACACTTCGGCCGAGCTAGGCAATGTTGATGAAAAATGCAATTTGGTCGTGAAACAAGGATATCTTTTTTTTTCGCCTTCAAAATTTGGTCATTTGTCTCTTTTAAGATATCAAACTATTCCTACATATTTCATGAATAGCCGTTCATAACTTTTTAGGTAATGTTGCTGATGAACTTAAAAGCAAACATAGCGAGAAGCAAACGGACAAACAGATCACAAAAATTTAGTAATTTGCTCTTTGTAACATTCTTAACAATTCTTGCAAATTTCATAAAGATCCGTCCATAACTTTTCGAGTTATGTTACCAAGAAAAAAAAAACGGCTGACAAACAAACGGGTGAACGGATCTGCGCCAAAAGTTAATCATCTGTTCCTCCAGACATTTTATAAGGATCCGTCCATAACTTCTTGAGTTATCTTGGTAATGGACAGACCCAGAGGCAAACGAACAAACTCGACGAAAAAAAAATATAACCCCTCATGTCTTAGGTAATTAGTGCATCTCACCTTCGTCCCACGGTTTTAATCACTTTTTTTAAGTCAGTCTTTCATCTGTCTCTTCTAGACAGTGAAAGCACCTATGATTTAAGTCGAGCTACAGTTATTAGTGATCGTTTAATTGAGGATCAGCAACAGTTGCTGCAGACTACCGTATTTCATGAAGCCCAGGCAGTAAAGGTCTCTCTCAAGGGTCTCTGCGGCACAATGGCAGGGCCAGAGAGGTCGCCCATCGTATTGTGTTCTAATAAGTCTTCAGGTCTGACGGCACCTCATTATCACCGTGTTCCAACTGCCTCTTGAGCATACCTCGCCGTGCTGTCCGCGGTGTCTTTTTGCGAGTGGGCTCGCGAAAATCTTTGCAACATAGGAACAGAAGAATCTTCGTGACTTGCACAATGGGGACAAGGTTTGAGTTGGAGGATTCTCTAACGCTGCCTTCAGTGTCATTTTAGAATGGCTGTGTAGAAATTTTAACAACTTCCGAATGGAAAGAAATGTTTGTGACATCAAGGAAAGCTTTGGATTAGAGGATTCTGTGACGTCACCTTCAATGTCACGTTGGAATGGCTTTGTGGATATCTGTGCGACAGCCGAATAGTAAAATAAAAATATCGTGTCAACAGGAAAAGGCTTGGGATAGAGGATTCTAAGGTGCTGCAGTTAGTGTGATTTTAGAATGGCTTTTTGCAAATGTTTGCTAATTCTGAATGGTAAGAATATCTTTGTGATATTGGAAAAAGCCTTGGATTACTGGTTTCTGCATGACTACTTTCATTATTTTTTATATGAGTTTTATGAAAGCTTGTGCCACCTGCTGCGAACAGGAAAGTTTTATTTTATCTCTCCACGACGGCCGAGTTTGAGCTGTTGGAGAATTTCTTAGTGGTTGCCTTTAGTGTGGTCTTAGCCGTGGGCTTGAGAATGTCGCTCTGGTCGAGCGTGCCCTAACCGTTTATTAAGTTGAACGTCAGTTTCTGCGAGACCAGTCCTGCAGTGCAGCTCCTCAAACACGGAATCCCATGACAGAGAGACTTCCTGAAACTGAGACTTCTCGAAACAAAGAAAATTCAGAGACCTAGCAGTGAACAGCGCCACCATCTGTCGGAAATTGTGGCAATAGCTGATGCCGCGCTGAGTGACCCGCTGAATGGTTTAGCAAAACTTAATTGGGCTATATATTACAAGACAGTTTCACAATTTTCTATTGTGTTCGCTGAAGGAAATGTCATATATACGGACGTAGAGGAAACATATATTGTAGAACGTAGCTTCCGGAAACGGAGACAATGTTTCTGTCCACGTTTTACAAGTTCCACCGTATAAGTGTACCCTGAGATCTACCTAGTCGGCTAAGAGCGAAAACTATCCTAGGCGTCTCTAATGCTGTGAGAAGATATCGTTAAATGAAGCATTGTAGGTAAGGTCAGTAATGGTTTTACATACAACTAACGTAGCATCACATACAAGTATTATTGAGTCTACAACCCCCACCGATTGTGTTTTGTATTTGCTGAACTTTTCATTTGGGATTATTATTTTTATTTATTATTTTTATACTCTTCGGAGCACCTGGACTGCCGACATGACATGTAGGCGACCGCCGCGGTGAGCTGTGCTCACCCGACGTCGACGCCCTCGCTCAGAATTTGCTTTAGTGCTGATCAGTTTATTCACTGTCATTGGCTTTTACTCAGCATACTTTTCTTACTCAGTATTGTTCGATTTTACGTTAATGTTTTCTCCTCACCATTATCCTACTGTATTCACGGCCGCTCTTATTACTCACATTTGTTAGGTGTTACGTGCAGGTGATGTATGTTACTCCCGATTGTTTTAGTTTAGTTACAGTTACTATTTCCTACTCACATTTGGTCTCTAGTACTCACAAGTCACAATCGATATTTATTACTCATACTTGTTGATGCCGTTATTCAATGTGCTTTGTTATTCTAGTCAACTCGCAATGGTTACCATTAACTTTTGTTCGTGTTTACTTTCAGTCGAAATTTATTATCTGAATCTTTCTTTGTAACTTACTTATAGTTGCAGTTTCTTCTTCACAATTGATTGGTTTCCTTGGAA
The DNA here is from genome assembly GCA_001587735.2 of Parhyale hawaiensis. Lineage (NCBI taxonomy): Eukaryota > Metazoa > Arthropoda > Malacostraca > Amphipoda > Hyalidae > Parhyale > Parhyale hawaiensis. Next base: position 6,982,745 of record LQNS02278169.1, on the reverse strand, counting down.
GTTTATTTTTATTATTTACAATCAGTAGCTATGATTTGCAGTCGTTCAGTATTGCTCGCATTTAATGGCTTTGCTAAATATTGTTTGATTTTTCTCACTTTGGCAGCGATCTACATCCCACTCGGCTATTTTAGGCGATTATCGAACATTAGCCGATGCTGCCCCTATAAACATCAGTTAAATGCTCTGCTTTTGTGATGGGGATTAGAAGCCGCTGGCACGATATAGTACTAAGGTAGAGTAGCTTAATTCGGTACTATTGTTAATCTCTTATTCTATCTCATAAAATTGTTTCTGTGCAGAACCGATAAATAGCCGTATGTGTAATTAGATTAGATACTGTACAATAAACTAACTATAGTCAAACCAGCGTACGGAGTCCGATGGGCGTGGTTAAGAACGCAAAGCAACTTTGCCAAATCTCACTTAAGCGCGTGGTATAACTTGTCTCAATCGATAAAATTATATTTATATTCGAAAACTCAAAATGCGTTAGTTAATAGATTAGATTGGCAGTGCTGCGTTCAATTCAGCCCCGCCCATAAAGGACTGCTTACGCTGGTGTGACTATGAAAGTCCCATTCCAAATTAGAAGACGAACTCTGGCTAAGTGTTTAGTTCTCTCTGATCCACTGCCGTCATATCGATGCCTATTAAAAATCGTGCATACCAAAGGGATAACCGCATCCAGCGATACGGGTGTGTCCTGTGACGGGTTCTTATAGTTTGGTTACCCCCGTGTCAGGTAGCGTTCCATTGTTTATGCACCTACTCGTATTAACAACGGCAACGCATACTGTTGCCTGTGGAAGCCGAGCAATAGCGCGTAATGAGATCTAGAACGTAAGAACACTACGGCAGAAATGAATACATTTTCTTGTGTGCGATGTAATATTTCATTCTTGTAAAGTTCAAATGAGTACTAAATGAGACATTATTTTACGCTAATGAAAAGAACGAGTTTCGCCATCTTCGACTGCGAATGCGCTGCTGTTGCCATTTAAATAGCACACACTTGCAAAGAGCTATGAGTTGTAAATCATTCCAAGTTTGAAGATATGTCCGAAGCGTAACTAACGCAACTTGCCTAGCCAACGGGTGTACATATTAACCCCTTTTGTGGTAAACCCAAAGTTGTGATTACGACTGCTCAACGAAACGTTCGGTCGCTTAGCTAAAAAAAACTCGCTCTTTTGACTAGCGGGTGTCACCCACTTAAGATAGTGAAAAACTGCTGAATATGAAAGGAAGCAGTAGCTATCATTAATGAACCCATCAGAAGTACCGCAATAAACAGCTACTTTTGAAGGTGAGTGTATATTGATTGTCTAAGGTAGAATGAGGCTGCGTCATTCATTATCACATTGTTACCCACGCGTCGCTGAGGCCGGGCTGCGGTGCCGCAGGAAATTAATTTAGAGCAACAAAAATAACCGGAAGGTAGGGGCTGTGTGTGTGATAATATCCATCCCCCCCCTTTCCCTCGCTTTGCCCTCATTCTTGCCTGTGACATGCTTCACATCGACGTTATTATCGTTAGTATTGGCATTATCATCGAGGGGATTTCACAACCCAAATTTTGGATTGGCTGAGCGACGTTTAGCTCTACGCTATAGCGCCTGGTCGCATCCCCGAATGATGTCGCTGTATTATCATTAGTACTAATGTTAAAACTATCGTTATATTGTTAAAAAATACCATGCCACCCTCGGGGAGTTGTCGCCGAAATGCTGTTGGCAAAGACCACACCCCCCTTCAGCTCCCCGACATCCCCACTGCAGCTCCTAGTGGCCGAACACAGATCCTGGCAAGGAATTCCAAGCGACACTGACAGGGAAAGAAACTCAATACCAGCTAACCAGCTTGACGCCGGACAAGTGGCAGTTCAAGGGATGCGCCTTTTTTCATCATTCATTGATGGTGCATGAACGTCATTGTATTGCTCTGAAAAAATGTGTCTACTACATATTTTTAAGAAATCTGTGCTGAAATTTCTTTATAATCTTCATTTTTGTATTCTCGTACAGTGTATATGAGTGTGAGTATTGCACTCCTCTTCTACTCACCTACTCTTATACAGTTCACTATGCTTTTATTCCGGTCGATGTGCTTGTTACAGTGATTATCTCACTCACTGATTACTCACCGCCTTTACCCTCCGTCATCTATCTCTCTGTGCCGCTGCTTGTTGCCTGAGCATCTCCACCGCCTCCTCCTTACTCACTGCCGTCACCACAAGCTCCGTCTTTGTTGCAAGTAATCCAATGGTTTGTGTGGCAGCAAAAGGCGCGGCTATCGCCACAATAACCGCGAGATAATGCTAATGTACGAGCTCTAATTTCTCTCGGGAGAGCCGCGCACCGTCGCCTCCTTAATTTCCAGTCTTCAAAGTACGCCAGCCACTCTCAGTTGCTGCACACGGCACTCGGCCCGTGTTGGTCGGGCCACTCTGCCCGTGTTGGTCGGGCCACTCTGCCCGTGTTGGTCGGGCCGCTCTGCCCGTGCTGGTCGGGCCACTCTGCCCGTGTTGGTCGGGCCACTTTTACCCAGTTACCCTCCCCGGGCCACCCTGCATGTATTGGTCGGTCCACTCTTTTAGTGTTGATTGGGCCACACTGCCCGTGTTGGTTAGCCATTTGGTCGGGCCGCTCTTTCCCGCGTTGGTCAGGTCACTTTGTCTGTTTCCGCGGGTCATCCTGCGCGTGTTGGTCAGGCTACTGTGCCCGTGTCGGTCATTTCAATGTGCCCGTGCCAATTCTACTGATGACACAAACAAAGAACAGTACACAAGCCGTGGAACTCTCCTTGTTCCCGGAGCACAATATCGTGTTCTCGCACTCCTCCTTGAACTGCATTTGTACCTTCTAAACTGGCGAAATCGAAATTGCGCGAGCAAAATTCGATGGCGAATTTTCTCTGTTTCTTAGAAGCGAAGATTTGGGCGAGGCTATTTGGTGAGGCTCAGGCGGATATTACAAAGCTCTTGCTAATTTATTGCGAGCTTTTTATTTAATTTTATTCCTTCGTCTGCTGTATTTGCAGCCTCTCGGGTTACTGCTAGACTTGGAATTGCTAAATTTATGTCTGGCTTCCTGCTTAGATGAGCCGATGCGGAGGAAATATTGTGTTGGACCGTGATAACGAATGGTGCTCTGATAACACAGGAGCGGTGCACTGATCACATAGTAACGGTACACTGATAACATTGCATGCGCTCGTAGAACATTGTACATTAATTCAGTATAATTTTTACATAACGATGTTGAGATATTGCAACCGCTGGCTTCCTGGGCAGTACTAATGATTAATGAAGCACTACGCTAAGAATTATTATGATTGTTTTTTCTGATAAGACAATATGTCAGTTATTACTAGTTACATCTCTATTGCACCGAGTGGCGTACATGCGATAGTTGCTGTAGCATGGCATTTCCTGATAGTACTGGGCCTGTTCCTCTGTGTTTGTTTATTCCCTAGTAATTTTTCCGCAGGGGTTGTTGCGGCTTGCCGCAGTTCCTGCTGACGAGGTTAGTTTTGTAGTTAGGTAGGCTCTCGATACTTCCCCTTCTGTTTCGGGAGGTGGGCTGCCGATCGAGGTGGCCTACCTATTCCCGCTAGACTTTTACCTTCTTGTATTTCGTTTCATTCCCCTGTGCCCCGTAGCTGAGCGNAAAGCGTTCAACCGTGTCCGGGGGTTGGAGATGCACAACTTGCGCCTTCTTTCCTGTCAGTAGCGCACTGAACCCTCTGAGACCTACCGGCAGAAAAGCCGAGAAAAAGATCATTGATAATTAGAAACGAGACGTACTTCGTGCCCTAGTGGCGCACGAGCCTGTGTTAAATCACAGGAATAGTTCGGCGCGATATAGACATTGTGTCCCTGATGCGCTTGTAAAATTTCCTACTACTACTACTGTGTCTGTTTATTCCTCTGTCTACTTTGTACCTGGCTCTGTGATAAAAATATTGGTATTAATGCCAGTAATGATGATAGCTGTGACAGTAGTTCTATTGCTAGAGTATTGATGATACTGTTATTGATAGTATTACTGCTGGTAATAGTATTAGTAGCAACTATGCAATTCGATAATTTTTTTTTATGAAGGGAGCAGCACTTATCATATGATAGGTAATTGAGCTAGTATTAGTGACAACAAATTTGGCAAAGTATCAAAGGCAATAAAAGTAATAACTGTTTACAATAGTTCTAACGGTAAATTGTAATAATGGCCGTATTTCGGGTAATAATGATGATGATGTTACGTGTAGCGCGACAGTTTCGTAACACGCAGCAACATTTGGTGGCCGTAGCTGCCGCTGCCACCACCGGAGACGGTGACCCGATATTATCTCAAGACTCCTGGCAGAAAATATTAATTTATTGGGGCAGAAATGCGATACCAGGACCGTATTAATTACGAGCGCTCGTGTGGAGCTTCTCCCTGCTCGTCTTGCTGCCCTAGTGTGAGCAGTAAATCTGCTCTGATGTTGTGAGTAGTGAGTCTGCTGATCTGTTAATGTCAGCTGAAAGTCTGCTGATCTCCTGTGAGCAGCAAGTCTTGCTGATCACCTGTGAGCAGCAAGTCTACTGATTTGCTAATATAAGCAGCTAGTCTTGCTGATCTACTGTGAGTAGCAAGTCTGCTGATCTTCTGTGAGCGGCAAGTCTGCTGATCTGCTAATATGAGCTGAAAGTCTGCTGATCTCCTACTGTGAGAGCCCAAGTCTTGTGTTAGATTGAGCATCGAATGTGAGCGGTAAGTCTGAGTAGTTGATGTGAATAGTAAGTGTAGAAAGTTTATGTTAGCGTCGAGTGTGGGCTTTATGTCCGCGCTTTGTTTTAATGTGACCTGTGAGTGCGAGCAACGAATTGAATTTCATAGGGAAGTACTTCACACCAATTTCGACAGCCCCTTCTTGATTTTTATTAAAACTGCCAAATAACATCCTTCCAGCATCCCACCAGTCGCCACTTTTCTATTGTCTGCCTTTCCGGTTCATTTTTTCTGTAGCGAAGACGTAGCAAGTCTCCATCCGTCCGTTCTTAGTACTGAGGCAAAATAAAACCGTCAGCCTGACCTTCTTATCGATAAGCCTGCCAGACGACGCTAGGAACGATCACCCGTCCAGTTGCGCCAGCAAAATACGAGTTTTAAACGATAAAATAAGAACTTTATGCGGCAAAATACGAGCTTTATACGACCTCGCAAGCTCTAGGGGAGCAAAAATTCCATCATGGGCCTCATGAACACGATTTGAAGTCTCATCATTAGAGGCCTCGCAACATCATTATGAGGGCCGCGAGAGTGAGTGCGTGAGGAGAATTTGTTATATCTTATAGCAATTCTGTGGAGCTACGCTGCGTATCTTCTGACCGTTGCCAACGATGTGCTGTGCCGCACACCGCTTTAGCTGACCGCTGAAGACGATGTGCTGTGCCACACACCGCTCTGGCTGACCGCTGCTAACGATGTGCTGTGCTACATACCGCACCTTCTGACTCTTCTAGCCTGTTGAACAAAGTATCAACTTCTGATTTTCGTAGACTTGTTAACATAGTCTAACATTCAGTGATATCCGTGAAACTGTGAAACTAAGTGTTTCCGCAGAAAAAGCAATCGATCGCTGAATATTTTTGCCGTGTAGGTTGCAGGCAACCATAGCGCCGTGTACTTGAGACGTAGCCGTATGGGCAGATAAAACCTAATCGAAAATAATTTAAGTTCAGCCCGTTACTATTATAACGGGCAAATTCTCTCGTCGATAACAAGCGGCGATTCTACGGCAGACTGTGGCCGTGAGATGAGTTTTTAGGTTAGCCTTGTTCTAGCGTTTTGGTGACTTTGTGGGGGGGAAGAAAGGCACCAGTAGCCAGTACCGTAAGCCAGTGATAGGAGGGTCTCTTATACTTCGCTGATCTCGTGGTATCCGAGTATTGTTGTGAAAACTCTACGCTGGCTAGTGGTGGACTCGAACTTATAGCGGCCACGCTCGCTTCAAGTGTGGACTTGTGACTCCTCTTCTGCCAGTACCGCTATTACGAGTCTAGATTCATGCACAAAATATAATCGTAATCTTGCTGCAGTTCGTGCCCTGCTTGCGGCGGATCTGCCTTCACAATAGTGACGTCATGAACTTACAATAGGCTGCGGAAGATCGAAAACGTCTTTCAACAATCCAAACAGATTTACCAGTGTGATGTACTCCCAAGCTTATTAAAAAGCCGTAGTGCAAATTCCTGGTTCTGATATTACTAATCAAACTTTCCTGGATCTTGCAACTTGAACGTAGTCAGCAAGAATTTGAATTCGGATTACAATTCGATGTAATGAACTAATCGAGAAGCTTTTCGTAAGAACGTAGCACGTAGAGCAGGTATTGCCTTTAGTATGAAAGAAGCAGCGCGTATAGCACGTTCTGTCTTTAATATAGAAGTAGCAGCACGTATAGCATGTTCTGCCTGTAGTATGGAAGTAGCAGCACGTATCGCAGGTGCTGCCTATACTAAGGAAGTAGCAGCACGTATCGCAGGTGCTGCCTATACTAAGGAAGTAGCAGCAAGTATGGCAGGTACTACTTATACTAAGGAAGTAGCAGCACGTATTGTAGGTACTACCTATACTAAGGAAATAGCAGCAGGTATAGCATGTACTGCCTATACAAAGGGAGTAGCAGCTCGTATAGCAGGTACTACCTATACTAAGGAAGTAGCAGCAGGTATAGCAGGTACTACCTACACTAAGGAAGTAGCAGCACGTATCGCAGGTGCTGCCTATACTAAGGAAGTAGCAGCACGTATCACAGGTGCCGCCGCTCTACCACCACCAGGTGTGCCGCTGTACCAGCCCCTGAGAGGCTATCGAGAGTTGCACGACAGGATTTACGGTGCCCAGTTTCGATCATCTGCCCACCAAACGAAGTACCAAAACCTGCTCCGCGGCGAGTCTTTGGCAAACTGTAAATTGCGGTGCCTCCGGTTCCTTTCCTTCTCTTCTCTCCGCTCCTTTTGTAGTGGAAGAATATGCTGCAGGCATTGCCTTGGTGCTGTGCAACTTATCGCTCTTGCATTACGCCAGTTTTCATTGCATGCTTATTATTTTAATTGTTATGAATTTATGTTATGATGAACATTAAAGACCCTCATGAACCCTTGTATAGCTACTTACTTAACTGAGAATCGAGTGGTCTATGTTTTCATGATTCGGGATTTGCGTGTTGTCATACGTTCGTGTTCTTAGGATTTCTGTCATGTCGTGAGGAGTTGCAAGATACATACTGTTTAAATATGACGTACTTTTGTAAACAAATAGAAATATATCCAGCTCGACTCGGGACATTAAAATAACTGCTTCAGAGATTGAAACCCACTTTCTAGCAGAAATATCGCAAACCTAAATAGGTTTCGTTTGATTTATGCGTACTTTTATTGGAGCGGTATAAAAGATATACACGTATGCCGCAGTTATTGGGTTCAAACACCCTTTCTATTTCTTTCCTTTTGTGTGTGTGTGTGTGTCTGACATGGCCGTAAATTGTTTTACTAGCTGTTTTATATTATATAAGTGAGTCTCGTTCGAGCTTAAAATAATTAGCTTCATTGAGCCTCTCGCTTCCCCTCCTTATTTTGCATTTATACCCCACGCATCGCTTCACTAATTGATATTGCCTGCAATTTTTGGACTGGCTAGGAAATTTAAGCCTCTTCTTTATTGCGGTAAGTGGCACAATCCGGCACAAAGACCTTCACAACGTCTGATTGAACATTCCAAGTCATTAGGCCTTTCTTTTATGGCTTTTTAAAACCAACTTCTGGATGCCCCTGGAAAAGAAGGACAATGGATCGGCGCTCATTTGAGTGAGACCGTTTAGAAGGGGCGGAAGTGCTTTTCTTGGCGACCTGAACGAGTTGTGGTTACAGAGATACTACTCGCAGCACTGGGCATATGTAGTTATGGATGGTCATTCAGTCTCAATTACACCTCACTACAACTTCATACTTGGCTAATAACGGTATAGGATGTGCTTGCCCACGGGTAGCTAAATAATAGTAAGAAACGTTGATGTGTCACTGTTCAACACAGTGTGAGTCAAAATGAATAAGAGCAGCCGTCGTGTCCCCTCAGTGGCCTATGCCTAATGGGCTGCCCTCACCAAGTAAGTGAGGGTCGTATCCTGGATGCGGGAGAGGACGTGACTTCTCGTGCGTTCCTGTAAGAAATTCTTTCAATTTCTCAAATGTACTTTAGGATATCATCTTTCGCCCACGGAAGCGATGCCTCTTAAAATATTCTTATTCGAAGGGACTTGAGAGAAAAGTGGTCGGCATTTTCATGAAGCTCTTAAGAGTTGCTTCCTCTTTTCTTCTTCAGTTGGGGCTTTGGGATCCGTACTGGAACATTTCTCTCTGGTAATTGCCTCTGCTGGCTCTTAGTTTGGAGGACACGTTGTAGCTTTCTTTTGCACTGTATGGTTATTTTGTAGTCATGCTCTCTGTATTGCCAGGCTGTCTCCATTTATGTTGTTCATGCTACCTGAATTTCAAGGAAAGAGCATCCCGTAATAATTCGAGAATAACCCGTTGTATGTAACGAATCCCATATTACATATTTTATTACTAAAATCTGCTTTGCTTCCAGACTGCTATAATTTTATATTATTCGCAAAAGAACGAATCTGTTCTTTTTGAACTAGCTACCGTAACATAGCATTCAAGTTTTCACAGTTTACGTTATATTGTCACTTAGGGTACAGCAAAAGCAAGGAGCTTTCTTGGCTCTGACTTTCCTCACATGTTTGCCACTTATTTTTTGACACACAGCTCCCCCAATCACAAAGCTTTCCCTTGTTTAAACTACACCAGTTTGTGCTTTGAATGCTTTTTATCTTCGCTGTTATTGCCATGGAAAGTGAGCGTGCCCTGATGCATATGCAATGCTTGCCAAAACAAGCATGGAAATCGATGTCAACGAGGCAGCACTGCGTGTGTCAGGCGTGTTTTGATGGAACTGAAGCATTGTGATGTTTTTCTGGTGAGCTACCTATGATTTAGGCCTAATTATTATCCGGCTTTGCGCTCGTCGAGAGAGGGAGAAAGCTCTTGTGTCCGTGATGGTACCTGGGCTTTGGGGATTACTTAAAAGGCAAATAGCGTGCCAGTATTTTGTGGATTTTTTTCGTAAGAACTGGAAACGTAAACGTACGAGAAACTCGTTAGTTGACGCAAATAAAATGCATAGGTAGTGACTTCTAGGTGATGAAACAGCATTGCCTGTTCTCGTAGCTACAATAGCGAGTTCCCCGTGAATTTTATTGGTCCTCTAATCGTTAAAATCTTGTAAATAATTTAGCAATATCATTGTATGTGCGATTCCCTCTTCTGTATTGAAATTGCTGCAATAAACTTTCGCGCGTGCATGTTGCTCTATAATCTTCATTTACTGAGAGTTCAGATGCTTAAAACAGTTTGGATTAACTGTGCCTACGGATACTGCTAGCCTTTCTGTAGCGCAGTGCCAAAAATACCAAGCATTGCTTCAAACTACAGCAATGCTGTTAGCTCAAATTAGATTACAATATTTTAGTCTTCCTTCCATCACTGGAAAAATCTGACTTGTGGTGCTTGATGAGTATGCACAGTGAGGTGCAAAAGTAGTTCCTGTCAATAGTTATTACAGATTTTTGTCTCTTAACTTACTATTAATAAAATATTTTCCCTCTGAGATGCCGTGGGTCTGTTTCAACGATCGTGTCCCTTCAATAGCCGCCTGAATTTCTTTCGCATATTCGTTCACTTCGCAGCGTTGCTCTCCCCGTAGCCCCCCCTAGTTTGATTTGCTCTCCCCCCCCCCATGGTTTGAGCGTTTACCCTCTCTGTTTATAATTCCTTACATTAATACTGACATGAGGGTGTAGCTCTGGTGGACCTGTAAGGTGTTGTTGTTTTCCCTTCTGTGCTCAATTCAATTCATTTCCTCGACATTGAACATTTCTGCATTCGCTTTAAGCATCTATTGTCTGCGTGTCGCCTGCCCACGCGCAGTCGTGCTTGTGCCCAATGAGCCTTTGTTCTTCTGTCGATAACAACCGAGCGAGCGAGACTTTGACTCGCGCTCTCCTGCGTCATCGACGTCGATTTATTTTTTTCGTAATGCACACGAGGCCCCCCGCAGCCCGGAAACTTTCCGCTGTGTGTTCATATATATTTACCCGATCGTCTCAAAGTGAATCAGTGAAAGTAAAGAGTGAGTATGTAAAAAGAAGTGTGCGATGTATAGTTAGCTATTTCAGTTACGCACTGAAAAAAGTAAGTAAGTGGTGGTGCTGTTGTTCTAAAAGCGGGCCGCCGTACCGTTACTCCCTGCTTGGCGCGTACGCAGTGCACAGTAAGGCGCGCTAACTTTGGAATAACTGCACGCCTTAATTTTCTCAGGGTAAATTGTCTTTACGCGCTTTCAATTTAAGAAATCTTAATCTTGTTATATGTTTGCAGTGGTTCACTACCTCAGATACCCACAGCTGACTCGTTGTTGCCACCTATCGTATTGCTACGCACCCAGACTTCTGGTGAATGCACACAACTTTTATCTCTACCGACAGATATTTGTTGTGTTTCTGTTGTAAATATACTGGCTGGCGCAGGTAGCGCACTATTATGATAAGTCAACATGATATGGGTGAGATATCGTATTCATTTCACCGTGAACTGTACCAGAGCGTATCATGCTTGGGAAAATACTAACAACTGTTTTGGAGACCATGTGGGCAGGTGTAACCGTATAGGAAATAAATGATGCCGTTGGGTGCTTCAAACTTTCTCAGAAGTGACGCTCGCCCCATTGAAACAGTCCACATTACCCAAGAGAGAATATACCTTCTGGTCCCCTCTCCGCAAGCCAAGTAAACGCGAAAATCGGGGACACTTCGCTGCTGATCGAGGATCATTCGTTGCTAAAATTCAGTGATGCAGATCGACTATCAGCAGCTACGGGATCGTCATAATTTGTTCTCAACACAACGGAGTTCTCAAGGGTTTTCGTCTAACTGGAGCACCCAGCTATTGAAAATAACGGTAGTAATTTTTGAAGAAATTTATTGTTGTTGCTTGCGGTAAGGGCATTGCTGCCACAGGTGCCTCATACCTGTACGCCTAAGCTTCCATTATATCAACGAAAATGTTGCATCAAGAATTTGTCAAAGCTAAATTTCCCTCATGCAAAAGAAAGTTTGAATATTGGTTTTGAAATGCTGGAAAGTTGACCAGTATAATGAAATATACTTCAATCAAAGCAATGCCCCGGAAATATTCGGTTCTCACTGTATCCTAGCGACCAACAGTTGAACCATCAGGTTCGAAATTTAGACGGGATAAGACTTGAAAATGCTTTGTCCTGATCAGCGTGAAGTTTCAATTGCCGCGAAGTAATGCAACCAAGGAAAATATAAGTGCAATGGATTATAGACAGCAAGTACGATAACGCCATCCGCAATTGATCCCCTCGTATACCACGCTCAAAAGGACATTAAATAGTACCGTACCTATTTTTCTCAGCGGTGCGAGCTTCAGAAATGCAATACCTCGAACATATGCTAGAAACAATATTAGCTATAGTAACTTAAGGCTCGAATTTCTTTCCACCTCTTGTAATTCGGTAGATTAATTTTCTCCTATCTAAGTCCTTAACAGCCGAGAGACGGGCCAACCAAGCAAGTGAAAGAGCAAGCAACCAACAAACTGCGTTTATATTATGCATACTGGATGATACTTAAAACGATTATTGTAAGTATAACTGTGAATAATGTGGTGGTGATGCAGGGGCAATAAGTTCATTTTGTCAGGAGCACGAATATTCCAATAATTGCCATGACATTTTGGAAATGCCACTGATGTGAAAGCTATGGAATTCAAATACCCGCTCGACCCTCATTTACTAATACTTTCATTTAAGGTAGTTATTAGCGGTTACGTTCAGTGTGGAGACAACTCGCGGTTGGACTTCCCGTTGGGTTGTAGCTACGACCAGACTGGAAACTGCCAAAGCGAACAGGCCTCTAAAATCTTGGAGTGGCATGCATAGCACCACCTGCACGTCGTCCCAAACTTCCAAATTATAGCGTACGTCAAGTTGTGTTATCGGCAGAAGTGATCTGATACCATCTATGTCTGCAGTTACTTTACGGGGAATTTTCAAAATAGTGCTTTGCTTCAGCGCTGCTCTGTAGATAGAAGTGTGATGTGTTTGTGAAAACACATTCTTACATTATTACACACACCAAATAATAATACTCCGGTGTGCAGAGCGCCCCTCTATCCCGTGATGTCCATACTCTCCACACACACTCTCCCTAAGCTGCGACCCTGGCGCGCTTTACGACTCAACTTCTTCGCTTTTAGAAATTTATTTGACGGAGGAATTTTAGACGCTCTCCAAATCTGCTAAATTTTTCAAGTCACTCTGTCAGTTATCCTTCCTTTCTGTCTCTGGATTTATTTGCATGTACTTATTCTAACTTTCTGGCCCGTATAAGCTTGTGTGCCTTCAGCACGGCATATCTACTGGGCTTTGCTTTACATTCATAGACTTGCAGTTCTTACTTTGTGAACTGTGTTGTGTTTTACACTGTTTATACCTGCGTTTTGTTCCTGGTTCTTTATCAGAGTACGGTTGTTTTGTTTTCTCCGTCTCCTCTAGTATTTCTGCTAAGCGTCTTGCTTTCGTTTTCATTGTTTATTTCTTTGTCCATCTTTGTTTGCGTCGACCGTACTCGGTGCGATGGCCAGCTCTCCTGCAGGTGGTACGGAAGCGTTTGTTTATCTACTTCGAAAAAATTAGTTAAATGACTTATATTGTTTCACTCACTGTGCGCTAGATGTCTCTTTCATATTCTTCTTACTAAAATATGCCATTCATATTCAACTTACTCACGTATTCCATCGTAATTATCTTACTAGCATTTTCCATTCGTGCTCATCTTACTGACATATTTCGGTCGTCTTCTTCTTACTAACTTGTTCCATTGATATTCACATTGCTCTCGAATTCTGGTATTTCTCACTGTGCAGACTATGCTTTATTAACTGTCATCGAGCCTTTACTGAATCATATTCTCTTTTCATTGCGCAGTTATGTCATTCATACTCCAGGCTATGGTTCTTCAAGTCCCTTTTTCTTCTGCCCTTCCATTTGGAAAGGCAGTCATTTCTTCGTCTCGTCTTCATCCTCGGACAATACCCAGAACGCATTCCATCTTTATAATAGCCTATAAATAATTCCCAGTGTGCTGGTTGAAGCGACCAATAGCCTATGGCTGCTGTAAGTCAGTTCTGAGTGCGCAGTATTCTGCTGACCCAGCACTTCGCTAAACAACGTATTGGAAAGTGATCACAACGCTTCACCGGCAGGCCTAGAGTCTGGCCAGCTTCTGGATTTACTCGCCCAGTGTCTCTGGATCTGGCGTTGATTCTTTCTCCTGTGCAACGTACGGAGTTATGTACATACTTTACTGAAGCCTTCCCATCTGGCACTCATGTCCATTCTCCCAAGTTATCTTCACTCTGTAGAGTTACTCAGCTGAAGTGTTGAGGCTTATATTTAGCACTGATAACTTCTGCCCAAAGCCACTTATAACCCGTGGATATATTTACGCACTAACCTGAAGTTTTTCTAGACAATTTTTTCCCTTTGCTGTGGTAGTTCAAAGGTTTTGTTTCGTAATGGATTCGTTTGAAATATTTGATACTGTTCTACTGTGTTCCAACCTTGTGCCGATAATCACTTGTAACTGTTGCATGAGTGAATGCTTTGTTTAGCCAGTATTTACTTGTCCAATTCTGCGTATATTAAATCTGTTTTACTATTTATGACTTTTTTTATACTACCGGTAGCAATATAATATTATATGCTTTACTTTTGCATTCATTCATTTGTTTTTGCTTGTTTTGTACCTACTGTAGAATCTCATTGGAGAGCCTGTATTCATTCATCCCTGAGTGCTATTCAAACAATTTCTGCAGCTACCCGTGGAGAATCCATGTATCACAACTGTATTGCTTTTCAGCTAATTGAAGAGCCGGTATTCATTAATCTGTGTATCTGATTTGAATTACTGTAGCTAATTCGAGACTCAGCATTACCTTCTCTGCGTACATCTCAGCAGTCAGAATATACCTAGACGTATTTGCGTATTATCATTCCGGGATTTACTCGCGTCGAGGATTCGTGTGTGCGGTTTGCTCCTCAATCTTCTCGCCCGAAGTCATCCTGCNNACTTTGTCTGCGTACATCTCAGCAGTCAGAATATACCTAGACGTATTTGCGTATTATCATTCCGGGATTTACTCGCGTCGAGGATTCGTGTGTGCGGTTTGCTCCTCAATCTTCTCGCCCGAAGTCATCCTGTCCGGCTTACACGCACGCCTATTTGCGTCTGGCCTTTGCCTCAATTTATGCTCGCCAAGTTCTCCTCGCAAGATTTACTCGCCGCGTGGAGATCTCCTTGCTGAGATTTACTCGTTTTGAGATTTCGTCCTTGACTCGGAGGCCTCCACCAAATCTTCTCTTTGGCCTCTGTAAACGACCGCGGCTTCTGGCTTCTGCTCCCTCGGCGACCTTCTCCCGGCTGGAGGAAGATGATGCATTCTGGATATCTTGGCAATCTTCATTATTTGTTCCGCTGCTGCTTCGAAATATCTGCAACTCTGTTTGATTTTCGTATCTCTTATATACGTATATCTTTGATGTGCCTGACATCAGCTTCGTACAAGTTTTACCATTTTTTTTTAATTTTAAGTCTGCTTGCTTCGCACATATATAATCCACACGATACTCGACTGTTCTTTCCATTCCAGCGGGCCTGGCAGCAAATTGATAAAACGTCAATAATTTTTTTTAGTCGACATAGCGACCTCAAAAATAAACTAAAATAACATAAAATGTTCTCGGAGACCCAAAGAATGCATCCCGGAAAAAGAAGCAGGTATACATGAGCACTGACCCACGAAAAGTTACAAAATTAATTTTGCCAATTTTAGGCCATTTAAGTGTCGTGTCATTCATGGTCATCGTCCTCCGTTGACATCTAGCGACGAATCTGTGTGCTTCTTACTGGTAAACACATTTGTTGCCTTACCCCGAGCAGGTTGCCTTTCGTCTGAGGTTGCTTTATCACTGGACAAGGTTTTCTCGAAGTTTAATAGCAATTTGCCGGTAGGCCCACTTGGGACTCTCGTTTGGCTGTGAAGTACCGGCACCATAAAATAATTCAGTCGTGTTTTTATTCATTTTTTATAAATATATTTATATCTTTCCTGTCACGCTCTATATGGGAATAAGATAGGATAGGAAGACATGCAAGTGCTGAGCCAACCAGTGAAACTTTCACTGCTTGGCGGAGCCTTCCAAAAACAAATCAGTACTATATAATAATTCACGTTCTGTTATTATTTTTAGGAGATACAAGCCCGGCACAGGATCTAACGGTTTTTTTCTGAAGTACCTACTACTTTTCTGCCGTCATTTGTAATGACGGCTCGGGACATTAGTATTGTGTATATTTCAGATCTGTGCCTAATAATATGTATAAATAAGAGCATTATTTATAAAACACTGCAGTGTTTACAGCTGAATTAATAAAATAGTAGGTAGCACTCGCATCATTCTGATATAGTATATAAATTTCAGCATATGAATTTATTAGCGGCGAGAATCTGTATTGCAACACCACAATTGTGGAATCGTGCAGCATAGATGGAAGACAGCGGCACAGCTGTCATACGTTATCAGACTTGAAGGAAAAAATAAAAAATGAAGTGCAGATGCTGGAGAAAGAGTTCCTAAAAATAAAGTTGCCGCAAGAAAAAAAAGCAAATGAATTTTTGTCCTGAGTTTCCTGGAAGCGATGACATCTTTTGCATCGAGCTTGGCATTCTTCCTTTGGCACGAAGCGCGCCCTCGCATGTTCTAGCCGTGATGGTTTTTTTCGTTTTCCGCGTACCTCCCAAAAAAAAATTTTTTCTAGTCACTACAACATTCGCTATAAAGAAAAATATTTAATGTTTGTGTCGATGAATTTGAGGTGCAGCTTCTTGTAGACAGAGAGTACTAGAATTACGATGGTCAAAAGTTTGTTCATCAATTTTTTATTATTATTTATTTTTATTTTTTTTATTTAAACGTAGGTAGTTCTTTGGTGAAAAATGAACTTCGTCGACTATCTGCCCATCACCAGCAAAAATTCTGGAAAAAGTAACAGAAGACGATAAAGAATTCTTAATAACTTTTTTGTTGTAATATTTTGTTAGTATCTCCTGCATTTTTCAGGATAATAGAAAGGTTGTTCGAAACGTTCATTTTTTATGCGGAAGATTTCTTTTCTAATGATAATTCGTTCAATAATTTTTGCCTTAGTTTTGTCGTGATAAGAAGAAACGATATTGAAGTAATTTTAAATTACAATAGTATTTTAGGTGATATAATGAAGATTTTCAGTTAACTCTCACCCGCTGCCATCAATAGTGCCCGTACTTTCGTGTTTGAAGCCACCCTCGGTGCTGCAGTACCTTTACATATCGTGCTTGAAGCTGATATGGAAATGGAAATTTTATTTACATTTTGATCAAAATTTGTTCTTCATTTTGATCTAGTATTAAAATTTAGGGATTCCCAGCTTTTTTGGATGTTGTACATAATATTCAGTCTTTAGTCTCTTGGGGGTTATGTGTTTTCAGATATTCGATAATCCTCGTAACAATAATTTTGTTTTCGTTGCGTAAGAACCGGTATCAGCTTAATACCTAGTCTATGAAGTACAATGTTCAGCTACTATGAATATTAGTACAGCGTAATACATTGGCAACGATGGTAACCTCCATCACTGAACGTAGGATAACTCAAAATATCTATGGAATATTCCTAAATATTAAGATAATAGACGATGGTCGATATACATCTAGTCAGTATATCCTTTTCGCGGTTCCACTAATATGTAAAGAGTGACCTGAAAGATGTGAATTAGGAATCATTATATTTTGTTCACAAAATGCACCTGCCAGTCATGTGGAACCTTTATTAACTTCTTGAACATGGTCCATGCAGCACGTGAGCTTTCCATGAGAATATTAATTCGGCCATACATCCACTGATGAAATATTGAATGAAGGTGGGAGAAAGTTACACTTGAGAGTTGTTGACACTTATACATGACTCTTAAGTGATTTTGGCAAACAGCTAGTATCATCTGACTCAAGATATGCCAAAAGGAGGACATGATTGAATGTTGCTAAAAATTTTGTCCCATCTCCATTTTGGGGTTGCTGGTTGGAATCAATTGCCATCGTGATTGTAATGTGCCTCTTATTTTATGTTGTTCTTTCAGGTAACAAATAATCTCTGAAATGATTCGGCTATTTGGAAAAATATTCATTTATGCTTTCCTACTAGTTAGATTCTATGATCCACGATTTACACGTTCGTAATTAATGTTTACTCAGTTTTAATTTTATAGTATACCGTGTTCACATGTTCGACCAGTTAGATTTTGTGTCGAATACTTCGTGGATTTGTAACCATTTATTCGGCTAATTTTAGCATGTAAAATTAAACTAGGGTAAACTGAAATTTAATGCAGATGGTACGATTTCACGTTCACCACTTTAAGGCATCGTAATTAATGGCGGTCATATTTTAATAACTTTGATCGTAGCTTTACCTGCAGGGCTAACCGAATACTAAACCAGTTTAAACCCAACATTTTTCACTGGAGGCTGAATGCTTTCTTGTCCTCTCTCTCAGCAGCAGCGGCTGCCGCTGCAAATGCATAAACTGTGTCCAGCCTTTTGAGTCGTTCGCCGCCAATTGTTAGAGTTACTCCCGTGCTCTGTGCCCCCTAACTTCGTGTTATGGTGAGGACGGCCTGTGCACGCCCTGCTCTTGAGGGACTCTTATGCTGCTGCTCTTGCTCTTGATGTCGCTGCTCTCAAACTTTGTCTCTTTCTCCCTGCACTGCTCCTGAATTTTTGTTCGTGCTTCTCTGCTGTTTCGTCCATTGCTGTAGTTAACGGGCTCTTGTGGAACTCCGGACGCTTTAGTGGCTCGTTTTACGGTCTCTGTTCATTTTGATTCTACTGGTGACCTTCGGGTTTAACTTCGACTTGTGCAGTGAAGTGAACAGTGTGCAGAAACACAGGGTAAAACAATTCTTCAAAAATTATTTCTATTATTAATTTCTCAATAATTATTGGAATTGGTCTGCTACGTCAATCGTTCACTAGAGTTTAGAAATTTCCTTCGATTTCCGACTGACAGCAACTTTTTAATATCGTCTCTAGTTTTAAACGTTCAGTACTATTTGGACATTGTTCTCAATTTCAAACCATCGGTTGCATTAAGAAATTCTCTCCAATTTTACTCCTTCACCAACTTTCAGAAATTGTCCTCGGCAGCAGGTCTTCGTTTATGAAGTGGCGGGCATAAACATTTTACTTGTCATGATTTAGATGCTAGTTCTCTGAATTGGGTGGCTCTCCTGCTCGATACCTCATCTCTTGCCATCGTTTAAGTCAATGATAGATCATCATTGTGAGGCCAAGCTTCTGTGAGTCTGCAGAGATGATCCTGACTGCCCTCAATGCTGCTTCAATGGACGCCTCAGACTGACGCCATTGGATGTATTTGTGTAGGTGCCGAGCGCTGCCCGACTCCCACTGCTGTAGCTTGCGAAAGCATATGTGTGATGTTCGATTCGACTTTTGCGTGATGCCTACTTCAACGGTGCATTGAACTTGCGTGGGGGCTCCATCTTTACCGGGAAAATAAATCCTTGTTCCTGATGATGACACAGTTCCAGTGCGATGAGCTATGGGGCTGTCGATCCTGTCAAGATTGAAATCCGGGCTATGGCAGAGCTAAAGGAGCGTCGTACCGCTGAGCTGCACCGTTTGTGGGCGAATGCAATCTTGAGTACATTAGTGCTGCGGTTTCTTCACGCACCCAATTTCTACACAATTGAATTCGAGCGTCTCTTCTGTAGTGTTTCTTCTTGTGACACATAATTGTCACCGTTAAATGCTAATTTATATGATGTATATTTATGTAAGATTTTTTTTCAAAATGTTGCAGTATTATTTATTGTTAATCTAAGAAATGTGAATAATTCTATTTGCCGTGCTCCGCATATTGCTTGAGCTTCTTTCTGCCCCTTTTGAATATCTCAGTTGATGTGTTTTTAGCCATTTTTAGTGGAGTGGCAAATCTTTTTTTAGAGTTCTACAAGCTCCGGCTGCACTCGGTAGCAGTAGCTTTTTTTTACGCACGCACGCACGACCTATTGAAAGTTACCGCATTTTTTTACTGAAGAGCTCTCCCGGACATAGGCTAGGTCCCGAACCATTATCAGTTCAGAGCTGCCATGTTTCACTTACAGCTTCACGAAGAAAAACGTCGTGAGACCGTCGTAAAGCCGTCCAGCCTGTGCAATTATTGGCTGCCTGGAGTACTGGTGCCGTGACACGGCAGTGTGTGTGTGTGTGTTTGTGTTCTGTGCTGGGTAACTTTGTGCCGTCTCTACCTTTAGTGATCCCATGGTTGTTGCTGCCCTACCTGCTTTTCTCGTCAGTGGCACATGCTTGAGGTTCGGACATAGTCTGAATATTGGTAATAGAAGTGTATTAAAAAAAATTGTGCCTCTGTAACTGCACATTACAATTTTGTCCTGTGCATCCTTTTTACATCAGTTTTATTAAATATGTTGAATTGTGTACAATGTTTAATTCGAGTATCCATTTATTCTGTTATTAGCAACTGTTTGACTGAGAGGATCCTTTTCAGGAGTAAAAATCTCCAAATTTTAGAGAGACCCTTATTTTTGCCTGGCGGTATCAACGCAACCAATAACCCTTAGCGGAAAAAAATCGATAAGTTTGTAATATTTAAAACAGTGCTATCCGTACGGCAATTGTGGACAGTTACTTCAGGCAAAATTATCGGTTAAGTTTCAGTGAGAGTTAGTCTCTCCTTTACAGTGCACCAGTACAATGATAAAGTAAAATTTTTGCACAGTTGACGGTCAGCTACACTATCTCCGCACTATGTGGCCGGCGCCTCAATCTGCGTTCTGCTTTGTCGTGATGGACGCCTGTGAGCAGCTGCAAAATCCATAAGAATATTGCCTTAAAGCTTACTAGTGCCCAAATTTTTAGGGAAATTATCTTAAGAAAAGCTGGTGTCCAAATTAACTATCGAAGGGCTTTGTTATAGTAGGTATGTATCGTATTTTCACTATTTTGGCTAGTCCATTTTATTTTTTTAGAAAACTTATGCTTACATTCTCCACCAGGCCACTGGTTCATAGATCACAGGTGTCTTTGTCAGAGAGGATTGCCTGCGCAGCCTTCGCTAACCGTCAAAATTACAGACCTTCTTAGCGACATGTACCATTCTACAGACGTAGTGCCATAACGCTACAGTTTCCGTCGTGAATAGTATGTTACTTTTAATAACTTTGTAATTGCAGCATTCATTTTTGTGATCTCTCATACACTTAACGAGGTCGTCTATTTGTCTTAATTGTAGAATGATGATTATCTCGTGAGCCGTTTTATTTTCTCTTACAATTGCTCAACAACTTTTCTAAATTACGCTGCATCCAAAAGATTGATGTTGGTTTCGAACGCAGCGTCGATTCTGGATTTTAATTCGTAGTATCGCAGAACACTCATGGGAAGAGACAGAAGCTGAGTCTTCAGCACAACTTGGATAACGTTGAAATTCGGGACATTTAAACTCCAACCTATAGCATCGTCCTGTCCAATACCCCTTCTTCTCTCAGAACGACTCCTGAAATGTTCAAGCCCTCAAGAGGTTAGCCCGCCTGTTAGGTTACTTGGTTTTGGAAGATTCGCCTTCTTTGAAATGACTTCGCACTGCTTCTTCATTTTATATTCGCGAAAAGTTACATAGCTACAAGTACCCCAGCTTGCTGTAGCCGCAAATATGTCCAGCCTTTCTGTCCCAGACTACCCCACAGCCAATTTTAGGCACACACCACGGTTTCTGAGGACCGTAAGTACTAAACAGTGCCTTCTGAGGACCCTAGTGGCTAAGTAATGTAATTCTTAGTACGCTGCTTGCCAAAAAGAGACCACTCTAATCGAAGAAATGTTTGACATTATGGTAGAACTTATACAAGAAGATTTTATAAAGTCCTGCACTAATGCTGAAATATATGTAAATTTAGTTGTATCGAGTGTTGAATCATGGCAGAGAGATGGTAATGTGAGGAATAGAAGAACAAAGTGAATGAGCCAATTTATTCACCGTTCTCCGTAATTTCACTGACCCCTTAATTTCGGTGACCTCGAAAACGTAGTGCTCCATGCAGTGAAAATCCGTTGACAGTGCTGGAAAATCGAACCCGTGGCTACTGCTCTTGACGTCGACGCTCTAACCACTCGGTCACCATGATCCCGGAGCAGAACAACAGTCGATGGGGCTAATTGTCTGAGGTTACCCTCTCTGAGGCTTCCCCTCAATAAACAAATAGTCCGAGGAAAAACTGCTAAAAAAAACACTCCACTGGGCAGGGCTTACTTACCCAAAATTTGTATATGCTGTTCCAAATTTTCAGACAAGCACGCGTGACTATGGCGACTCTGCTGTGCTCTTGTGGGAGACTGAGCTCTTTACATGTCTCCGCCTGTGTCCGGTGCCTCTTATTACATCTGCCGAGGAGGTTATGTTTTCGTCGGGTTTGTCTTGTTGTTTGTCTGGTATTCTCTCCGTCTGTCTGTCTGTAAACACTCAAAAAGTTATGAACGGATTGGGATGAAATTTACAGGAATTAAGTATGTTAGGAGGAACAGATGATTGACGTTTGGTGGAGATCCGTCCATCCGTTTGTTTGTATGCCGTATTTTTGTCAATCCTATAACTCAAGAAGTTATCGTCGGATTTTTATACAATTTACAAGAGTTGATAGGTTTATAGCGAAGAGTAAATGACCAAATTTTTGTGATGATCTGCTTGTTCGCTCTTGTGTTTGTTGCTGTGTTTGATTTAGTGCTTGTTAGCGCAATAACTCAAAAACTTTGAATAGATCTTTATGAAATTTAGAGGAGTTGTTGGTGATGTTAAGAGACATAAATGATTAAATTTTGGTGCAGATCGATTGGTTCGTTTGTATGTTTGACTTATGTTTGTCATAATGTTTGTTAGCAGCATAACTAAAAAATTTATGAATGAATCTTTAAGAAAATTACAGAAAGTGATTATACTATCAATAGGCACAAATGATTAAATTTTCGTATTGATATGAAGAAAATAATGGTCTTAGCACTAATTTGAATTTTTCATTACCGTTTTCTTGCTTGACGGAGGTATGCGCTCTCAGAGTGCTCTAGTTAAACTATACTGCAGTACTTGTATGTAATTTCGTCGGACTCTATCGATCTTTTAAGTTTCGGAGCCAGCGTAATTTAGAAAATCAGTTGACACATCTTCAGGTTTACATTTTTCCTTTCAGGTCCTAGCTTCTATGATAATAATATCGACACGGAAGTTACAAAATTTAATGGCTGTCAAGTCACCAAGGAAGTTTTGCCATTAAGTTTCCCGCATCCACGCTACTGGGCCTGAGATGCGCGCCCTGGCCCCGATGGGCTCGTCCTTTTTACATTGCAATATTGGGCTATTTGAAAACAGTCGTATGACGTGGTTCATTCGCTCAACTTCACTGAGATGTTGAATCCGTGCAGCTTTAGTTTACTTGTAACGTTAGTCTTAAGCGCTTATAACCGATGTTTAATATTGCGGGCCGGGATTGCATTTAGACAGTCTCCGGCTTAATCGGTGTGTCATTATCGCCTAAATGACAAATCAAACGCCCAGGATTCAAATTTCCCACACGGTAAAGTTAATTTGATTAGATTAGATCGCAGTGAGCGGATCAAGTGCGCCTGTCAACAGACACATTTGGAGCTCTTCATCGATAGCGAGTGACTGACAGACAAGCTGTGCTTTTACAGTTGCTTCAGTGTACCTCGAACTCGAAAATGACGACAGGTTTGGTTTTCTTGGACCGCAAATGAAAATTAAAGATGCTACTTGTACCTCAGTTACATTTTTCGTGGCTGTAGAAATGCTGTCGAGTATCTTTCACAAAAGGTTGCATGCTTTTGTTGCTTAGACTAGCAGCACTTGCAGCACGCGAGCATACAGCTGATTTTTTTTTTTTTGTCCTCTATCTCGTTTCCATGCTCTTCCATTCTGAACAAATGCATATTTGTACGCACTTTATTTATATATATCAAAATCACACTGATTACTATAAGAGCTACTGTAGGAGTTTACCCATTCGCTACATTTGTGAGTAGTATCGAGCTGATTTTACTCGGCCTTTCTGCCTCACTGCCAGCTTTATCTTTACGACCCTGCGCCCCTAAGTGAAAAGTTAATCGTAGGTTGAAGGTCTTCTAAATTACACGCCTTGATACCCTCTGCATAATCGTGTAGCAGGTACCCTTATCTACAGCATGGCAGGGTCTACATATCTTGTCTCAACGAGTTCCGGAGTTCATGGCATGTTATTACGTTACTCGATATATTATTAAATATGCGAAAATTTTCCGTATTCTTATGCATGTAGAATTTTCCTGTTTAATTTCTTGCCTCCAGACGTACTTCTTAAGTTGTATTCAGATAAGTTTTGTCCTCAGAATTCACAGAAAAACTTCCATGCTCATGGTGCTGTCGAATTGGATCTAAAATTTTGGAATCCATAATTGTACTTTTTTCGCTATATTGATTGTGTAAAAAATTTTCCAGTTCTGAACGAAGTGCGGAATTTGTTATTGGGGGCCTAGAATGTCAACATGACCGTCATGATTCTCTCTTGTGTAGTGCTGGAATAGTCATTGCTTCATCCATTCATTTACTTGTGCTGATTATGTTTGCGTGTGTGAGTGTGCACATGACAGCATTTTAGCATACTGGTAGCATGTAAGTTGCATACTAGCGGAGATGTATCGATATTCTACAGGTCAAAAGCTTTAGTCTTAATTGCTACCCAGACCCGCGCAGCAGGAAAATGTATTCTAAGCCAGACAGAACATCTGTGATCTGCGACGTGGAGGTCTAGTAAACCTCCTTGATCTGTGAGCAGCAACTGCTTTAAACTAACTCCTACCTGGTGTTCCATTCGGAGATCGCATCTGGGTTGCTCTAATACCTGTCCCTTAGTTAATACTGGAAAAGTAAATTGCAGACGGGCGGACGTACGTACGTGTCTCAGACAAATGAACGCAGGCAGGCACTTCTTTCGTAGTTCTGTGAGAAGATTAACGACAACGATTACGTCACAATTGATTGCCTATATTAAATCGAACGTTTGTATCCATGATGCCACTGCTATATAGCTACAGTATCTGGAGACAATAATAACGTCACAACGGTATCGAACGGTCGATTGGCGGCGCGCTTGGAAGTTGCGCGTCTGTGTCTCCCTTTGTTTGGGTACGTACGCGTACAGCAAGCTGAATATTGTTGCAGATAATACGGAGTGTGTGCACTGCAAATCTTAATCGCACGTGTTGACTCGTGTACTGCAGGGACCACCAAAGCCTCTTGTATGGTATTACCGAGACTGGTATCCTTTCTAAGTAATTTAAGGGATCCCTGTTTTTATCGACTTACTACATATACTGTACGTCCCTTGCTCTTTCCTCTGTGATATCGTTCCGCTCGGAAACGGAGACTTGAACTTTCTGACTATAACCAAGTAATTTAAGTAGTTGAACACTTTTATTCTGAGGTCTACTCGATGTAATACACAACAAAAATGATAAAATCATTCACCCTGTCTTTTCTGTTGTCATCTTATCTGAAGACAAATAATATTGGAAATGAGACTGGAAGTTTTTCACGCCTGCCTGGTAAGATGTCATCGCGTCATCATCTGTGCCTTCTCTCCGCTACCGCCGCCACCGCCAAAGATAGACCTTAAAATTGTGCCTCCCCTTGCCTGCAGCTTGCCTTGTGAACCGTAAGCGGCTTAAGTTGTCGCTCATCTGCTTGTGAACGGGACTTTAATCTGCGTCTTGACTCTTCCGTCGAGTCTTCCCCTTCCGTCGTCTCTTATAATAATTAATATCATGGGACGGTCCGAGGTGCTGGCGCGTCGCTTTTGGTGTTTCCTCCTGTTGCCTTTGCCGCGCCGCCTGCAGCAACTTAGGATCCGAGATGACTATTATTTTCTGGCCACTCATGCAGGCGCACGAGTAACTTACGAGCGCATGTTCAGCTCGTACGTCGTCCCGTTGAACTGTGAAAGCCGATTGCAAAGATACCCATAGAAAGTACTAAGTTGAAGGACCTGCGGCATTGCCTTCTTAGTTCCTCAATTAACTTTGCTGCTGGGGCTGAATTATATCCGAAATGTCGGTTTGTACATTTCACATTCTCTCCTTATGAAGAAGCTAGCGTAGCCCTTGCCACTGCATCATTGTCTGAGATGCTTCAATATTTATTTGCTTCTGTGTTTTCTGATAAACGTAGTTGCCGATAGTGCAGCTGGCGAATACACGTTGTTGTATCACGAGTAACACCTGTAAGATATAGCTAATTCTGAGGTGTTCTTTTTTGCATGTTTCCTCAAGCATTATGAGTCTGCGTACGCTGCTGCACATCCACTATTCCATTCACGTATTCTACCATGCTGTATGTATTTATGTACGCTCGTTACGGATTCGTACAGCACATCGCTAGTATCTTTGCCTCTCGCCCAGCACCACATCGCCCCAGCACCCTCCTATACTGCTGCTGTTGCGTATCAAAGCAGAAGCAGAAACTGATGCCTGCCTCGACCGTCGGATTGAAGGGCCTCGGTCGCACTCCATAAAAAGACTTTTGCTTTTACTTGCTCTCGCTAGCGAATTGGCAGAGTTTTGTGCTGCTGAACCGTGAGCTGCTGCCTTTGAATCGTGAGCTCTGGTCGACTCTCTGGGGCAAGATTAAAATTCATTTATTCATTAGCGCCTCCGGGGGCACACGAGTCGAGAGTCTCTATGCGAGCTTGCGAATAGCGTATGTTGTTCCGGCGTGGCTGTGGGAGGTGCCTTGCTGGAAGGTGTAGCTCAAGCTGCCTGCTCTGCAACTTGACCCTGAAGTTGTGTCAAGTTTGTGCTTTTGTTATTTTGATTGTTTTGTTTCGATTCTAAACTGTGGTTTTCCTTGTTAGGTAAATGTTTTGTTGCGTGTAGTTTTATTTTCCATTCACTTTTAGGTAAATGTATAACGGTTTCTGGTATTTTTTTTAACTTATTTCGTTATTTTTTTTTAACTGATGTAATACATCAGTACAAAGTGCCGTGCAAATGCATGGCTTCCAGAAAATGGAGTCAGAAGACGAGCGATGTGTTGTTGCATGGTTTGCTCTTTATCAGTGGTTCTCAACCTTTTCTAAGCCTGGCATCCCTCGAAAATTTTTGCTATGTTTGCGCACCCTCTACAAAAATAACTCATCTGATGATAGAGAATGAAATTTACGCAAAATTTTTGAACAAATTAATATGTCCAACCTTACTTTATCCAAGATTTCGCACCCTCTGGTCGATCATCTCGCGCCCCAGCTAGCGCGATTTACCCATGATTCGAAGCTCCTGCCCTATGTATTTCTTGTAGCGGCTGTCAATAACACTATTATGGCTCGATTGCTTTCGTTTTAAAGTTAATTACTTTCCTTTTACATAATCTCGGTGCATGCATAGGCTTCACTTGTCTATCTCATCCCAAGTCCTGTAGAAACGTTATCCCCAGTCTTGCTCAATGCTGCATCTCCCTCTCTATTAGTGGTTCCCAAATTTATCTCAGCTTGGCACCCCTAGAAAATTTTTAATATGTTATCGCAGTCCAAATAATAATAATAATAATAATAATAACTCCTCTGATAACAGATAAAGAATGAAGTTTACATAAGACTTGCGTACAAATGTATGTATCCAACTTTCTTTTATCGAAGTTTCGCACCCCGTGGAAGGTCATCTCGCACTCGTAAGGACATGGCAGCATCTCCGATTGGGAACCACTGCTCTATATGCTAGCAAGGTCTGTAAAGTAGTGGGAATCAATTGCATCTCAGTTATACCAAGAAGCAGTTGAAGCTTAGCTGTATGCACGATCCGTCTGGCCTGGGACAGCTCTCGTAACTAGTACGATGCAGTGGAAACCTTTGATACTTCTCCAGAAAACGTCACGGCAGTTGGTTCTTGAAATGTTGAGGAAGTACGCTATTGTTAGATAAATTTTATACAGACAGTAGACCGTAGGGTCGTTTGCAGTAGGTAATTACGTCCGCCGTGGAGGTTAGGTTACTATTTGTCTGTCACCAAGATAACTCAAACAATTTTAGACGGATCTTTATGAAACATGCAGGGAATGACAGATATATTAGGAGGAACAAATGATTAACTTCTGTTGAAGATCCCGTTCAACAACCGTTTGTTTATTTGTCTATTTTTTTGTGTGGTAACGTAACTCAAACAGTTATGACCAGATTTTCGTAAAATTTGGAAGAATTGTTGGGAAGGTTATGAAAAGCGCCTGACCAAATATTTGTGGTGATCTGTTAGTCCATTTGTCTGTTTACCTGCTTCAATTTTTGTTTTAATGCTTGTTAGTGACATAACTCGGGAAGATATGAACGAGTCTTCATAGAATTCACGCAGGAATTGTTAAAAGTGTTGAAAGGCACAAATGACATTTTGGTGAAAATCAGTTCAACCGTGTGTGTGTGTGACTACGTATATATGTCTTAGTGTTTGCAGAACGTAACACAAAGTTACGGACGGATCTTGAAGAAAATTACAGAAACTGTTTGTAATATCAATATGCACCAATAATCAAATTTTGGTAATGATGTAAAATAAATTCTGGTTTCAGGACCAATTTTAAATTTTTGCTTCAGTATTACCTTTCTCGGCGGAGGTATGCAGTTTCAGAGTACTCTACGTCCTCCAAGGAGATTATACTTTTGTCGAATTGATTTGTCTGTTTATTTGTTTGTCTATCACCAAGATAACTCAAAAAGTTACGGACGGATCTATACGAAATTTGCATTTATTTTTAGGCATGTTAAAAGTAACACATGATTAAATTTTGTTGAAAATCCGTTCAACCGTTTGTTTGCTTCTTTGTCTGCCTCTCTTTCTTAGTACCGTAACTCAAAAAGTATGGATGAATTTTTGTGAAATTTACTTGAGTTGTTAGCAGTTGGTAGCTATATCACGAGGAGTAAATTATCACGTTTTTGTAATGATCTGTTGATTCATTTGTTTGTCTCCGTGTTTGATTTTATGTTTGTTAGCAAAATAACTCGAAAAGTTATCAACCGATTTTCATGACATTTGTATGAGTTGCCTGGTATACCACGAAGAGTAAATGATCAACTTTTGATGGTGATCGGCTGATCTGCTTGTGTATTTGACTGTCAGCAACATAGCTCGAAAACTTATGAGCGGATCTTCAACGAAATCACAGAAGCTAGTATTACTGTCAAGAAGCACCAATGACTATATTTTGATCCTGATAAGAAAGAAAAATCATGGTTTTAGAACCGATTTGAATATTTCGTTAACGTTGCTTTGCTTGGCGGAGGTATGCGCTCTAATTTTATGGTCTTATTCAAATGCTGTGACTAACCTCCGTAGATTTTTGAGCTGCGCTTCGAGTTCTATGATGCTTATCGTTTAGTTTCTAAGATTGCATTAAGATGCAGATTAAGGTGTTTTCTCTCAATATAATTTGATCGTATCATATGTGCAGTAAGAAGTAGAACTTGAACATCGAATTTGCGATAGCAAAGCTTTGTTTATACGCAGCTACTCTGGGTCGCACGAATTGTATACCCACTGTTTCTATAGACTGTCGCTTTGTGCCTGGCATATTTTGGCAGTTACTTAGAGAGGAGCGGAGCCTGGGCTTCAGTCCTCTCACGGAACGGGCATCTTGGTCATTTTTTTATCTACTGTCTTAAGCCCCGCGTGATGCAATTTTGACAAGCGTGCTTGTTGTGCCATGTACTTTCTAAGTTTCAGTGTTGCACAGTTGTTCCCGGTTATTGTACTATAACAAATACAGCAGCACTTCGTGGACTTACCAGATTCACTTTCAATATCGAAAACATGATGTTCACTTTTTGTGTCGGCCAGTAAAAAAAAAACTTCCTCTGCTGCGCTTTCTGTATCGCATCCTCTCCCCCAGCTATAACAAGGTCTATAATGCGTATATCATCTTTAGTTCATCTATTTATATATGTGCCCTGTGCATCTTGCTGCCCCATCTTCATCCTCTCCCTGCCGCACTCATTCCAATTAGCATCAGTATATAGATACATGGAGTGCTGTAATTGCTAAGCGATTGTCTGGTGTATACGTGCCTATCTGATGCTAATTAAAGGATTCTAATCTCTAAATTGCTCTGTCTTATGAATGCGAGGGCGTTTTTTGTCCCGCCCTTACCAACTAGCTACTCTATATTGTTTTTTTTTTCACTCCCGTTGCCTGCACGTAGAGCTGAAGGGGCCGATTTCGTGGTGGAGACATGGACTCGTTCCCGCTGCATTCCGTGAGGATTCTTTCAGGCGGCCAATCGCGGTCGATATATGAAGTTAAGGTGGTTGATAGGAATGTGTGTACGTCGCTTCACACGTGCCCTGCATTTTTTAAAACCGCCATATTAAAATTTTTGTATCGAATCATCGGTTGTTTTATCACCAGACCTCCGGTTTTCTCACTGCTTCTAAGAAGAAGCAGGCGTCGCACAACTTCAATGATCTGTCATCTATTGCGTATTTTTCAGCCGAGGATTGCATATTTGCTCTTACTTATAAACTTTTTATTTGAAATATGTTAGCATTTAATTAGTTTTCAATCTTTTGTATTTTTAACTTCAATGATCCGTTATTGTGCTAGAGTAAAAACTGTTGTATATTTTTCTGTACATTTATCTGTTCGTTTTTTATTATTGAGTTTATTTTTGTTGCGCTTAAAGAATGCACCCAGAACATACAGATTACTTCTTTAACCGTATTGTGGATAGGGTCGAGCCTCTAGTTCTTTATTAATAAAAGTTTCTTTCCATTTCTAAAGATTATC
>LQNS02278169.1:6929162-6947994 GCA_001587735.2 Parhyale hawaiensis | reverse complement strand
ACGGCGACAACACAACACACAACGATTATGAAATTTTGACGAGAGCATCCAGTTATTAAAAGCGATAGTCGGCCTCTTGAGTTGTTAAAAAGCTCTTCGATATGCAGCATACCAATTCAACAATAATTATTATTATTATTCGGAGGCATTGTCTGCTTCGTACGTAGATCGTGACGTTCTGTGGTTATTTGCCGACGTTCAATTTTTTCGCGCGTATTCCGATAGATTTTGTACGGGTTGAATACTGGGCAATATTCCTTATGCTAATTCCTAGTTGGCATTCAATTGCCTCATGCATTACTATTATTGCGCAGCATATTCGATGCAGTGCAGAAACTCTACACCATTTGCCTGCTGCACTCACTGCAAGAGTGCCCCAGGAAGTGTGGGGGGGGGGGCGATGTGTCGGGCAGCGCCGCACTTATTTGCATTGCAACTTTTAATTCTGAGTCCATTAGAGCAAGTCGGAGAGCCGGGACCGCTGCCCCCTGCCTTCCTATGCCCCCTCTGTTGTCGCATACGGGGTCTGCTGAAATGTTCATACGATAAACTACCGAAATTAATCTAATATCAACTCTATTTCGTCACAATCGTGTACGGTGCTGTATTATTGATAGGCTGGGCTAGCAAAATTCATATTTCATATTTCCTTACAAGCGCTTACTGTGATCGCGTGGATTTTCGCTGGAATGTCCTCGGGTCGCCGTGATGAAGTGTTATCAGGTAAAAACTGTTGACCCGAAATCCTTTATTTGCGCGTGGTAGAAAGGGCGTTGTTCCTGCTGTAGTGCTGATATTGTTGAAGTAAGTTCATTATCATTGTCCGTTTGGACACGTGCAATATTCTTAGGAAAATTATCTCATATAAGTCCTTCTTACTGAAGGTAACAGTTCTACCTTGGAACGATGTCCTTGTAGCATCGTGAGTAACGATTTAGGCCGTCTCTATCGCCGTTTGAAAACGGAAGAGTTCGTATATGTGAGCGTTTTTTTTTTTCTTTTTGCAGTTTAGAACTCCAGTATTGGCAAATTAACACCTAAAATAATTCAAAGACAGAAGTTAATATTGTTTACTTACAAAACTGAAAGTAATTAAAAACTACATTTCAACTCCTATTCCTGATTATTCAGCATATTTCCGTGTTAAAAAATAACACCTACGTATTATATTTCTTTCAGGTACTAGTTAATGTGTCTCTTTCCAGCCGTCGTGTATCGTGCGGAAAATAATGAACTCTGCATTTGCGTGACCGTAATGGAGAAACGTGCTGTTAGAGCTGTGAAATAATATCCCATTATAGTTCTAATTTTTCTATGATCATTGTGAGTAGCTATATTCTTTGGTGTAGCTGAAGTGTTATTGGTATGATCAGCTATCGATTGATAACAGTGTGTACGTATTTCCTTCATCGACTACATATACTTCACATGTGGTTTTCTTGATACTGGTAATGTAGTTACCTCCGTCAAGGAGGTTATTTTTTCGTCGGGTCTGTCTTTTTGTCTGTCTGTCGAGAAAAGAAAACTCAAAAAGGTATGGACGGATTTTCAGGAAATTTAGAGGGATTGTGAGGTATGTTAGGAGGAATAGATGATTAACTTTTGGTAAGAGTCCGTTCATCCGTTTGTTTGTTTGTCTGCCTCATTTTTCTCAATGCAATAACTCAAAAAATTATGGACGGATTTTATGAAATTTACGTGAGTTGTTAGGTTTATCATAAATAGTAAATGACCAAATTTTTATGATGATCTGTTTGTTCGTTCGTAAGTTGGTTGCCGTGTTTGTATTTATGTTGTTAGCGCAATAATTCAAAAAGTCTTGAGTGCATCTTTATGAAACCTACAGGAGTTGTTAGTAATGTTA
Source organism: Parhyale hawaiensis (assembly GCA_001587735.2). Classification (NCBI taxonomy): domain Eukaryota; kingdom Metazoa; phylum Arthropoda; class Malacostraca; order Amphipoda; family Hyalidae; genus Parhyale; species Parhyale hawaiensis. The sequence continues at coordinate 6,946,130 of LQNS02278169.1, read as the reverse complement.
AAAGACATGAACGATTAAATTTTGATGCAGATCGTCAGATTCGTTTCTATGTTTGAGTTGTGTTGTCATAATGTTTGTTACGCAATAACTTAAAAAGTTTTGAATGGATCTTTATAAAATTTGCAGGAGTCGTTAGTAACGTTAATAGATATAAATTATTAAATTTTGGTACAGATCGGTTGGTTCGTTTGTATGTTTGACTTATGTTTGTCATAATGTTTGTTAGCAGCATAACTCACACAGTTATGAAAGGATGTTAAAAAAAAATTGCAAAAACTGTTAATACTATTTTTCATTATTATTATTATTATTATTATTATAAGGCACAAATGGTTGGATTTTGAAGTTGATACAAGAGAAATCATGGTTTCAGAGCCAATTTAAATTTTTCGACCGTTGCCTTACTTGGGGGAGAGGCATGCGCTCTCTCTCAGAGTGCTCTAGTTATAACATTCATCTCTATTTCAAGGAAAGGACTCGGAAGAATTTTTATGGCACTTTTCTTATCTGTTATATTTACTTGAGAAATATTTCTAACCATAGTGACTAGACTTGTTAATGTGAGAAGACGCCGCATATGTCGCTAACTTGTTCCGTGTCGTCTCTTTTACTGGATTACTGGATTTTCTAACTGCCACCCTGGATTCAGTCGTCTCACATATCCCTCCTTTTTTCAGTACTGGTTATACATGAGTATGTTTTTTTATTTGCTGAATATTAGATATCTTTTATTTGTGCATTATGTGTTTACTTGGAGCTTCTTTCTGGTCCACTTCCCTGATGCGTCCTACTAGGAAAATAAGCCCCTAAAGATAAACGGCTTTATCTTGGGTGAATTATTCATTTTGCCTTATTCCTCTCCCGTAAGATTTATTTATTATTTTAATGTTATTGCCGAATATGGTACGGTACGTCTTATAATTTGTATTTGTTGTGCGAGTGCCACCAGTTTTCCAGCTGTAAAGTTCTACAGAAATAAATTTATCCAGTATTCTAATGGTCATTTCGTGGATAATTTTGAACTCGCCTTTGATGCTTACATGGTTTTCTGCCAACTTATTGAATGTCATTTGTGCATCCAAAGTTCATACTTCTGGTGACATTTTTTACCAAGCAATGTGAAAATGATCTCGCTGAAAAATCAATTGTACCTTCAAAAACCTGCTCTGTGTCTTTTATAACCTGCTCTGCGTAAAAGCATAATGGAGACAGAATTATGTTTTTTTTGCAGCGACTTATCATTATTTCCACGCACCTTGCATAGTACGCGTTTCAAATCCAGCAATTCTGGGGCAGAGCCAGCAATGTCTCGCTCGGTCCAAGATTTGGTGGCAGGTCCAACTGCGCGAGGTCCTGCCGCTCACATCAAGGTTTTAGTTCGCCAATAATTAAGCCAAAGCGCAGCGAAGGCCGACGTTCTGCCTACCTGTGTCGGATGCCCTTCCTCGCAAATGGGTCATCAGGACCCGCGGTCTTAGGAAAGCCTCCCTCTCATGTCTTTGTGTATGGAAGACTTGCTCTCATCGAGCCTTACACTTGGGTGGCCGGGCAGGGCTGCTGCTGACTTTATCGCCCCAGCAATTGTTATTTATTACTTATCTCACTCTCAGAAAATGGGGATATGTTGTTGTTTCTCTATTACGCCGTATATTTGTTAGCGCTGATTTGTGAGTTATATATCATGGAGACACACTTAGCCAGGGCTACTTTATTATTTGAGCCGACATATAATTTAAGCATTCTAGTTTAAAAAAAACCTAGGGTCTTTTTCGTTCTTAGAGTATAGTCGAAGGTGTCATGAAGCCTCTTAGATTTTTTATGTCACGTTGCATTCTCAAGTGTATGGTGGAGTATGAATGGGTTATGTGTGACACATAACAGAATGTCCTGAACGCATATTTACCCTTGGTTACGTTAGACTCGGACTTGACAAATTACCCATGTTTTCAGACCAACAGAGAAAATAATAAATTTTCACCTCAACTACCTAGGCCTCTAACAGTTCGATATACCTGCCTAATCTTTTAAACGAATGAACGGCAGAAAGGCTGAATACATCACTGAATATTCAATAAAATTAGTAAAGAAAGAAAACAAGCAAATATTTAAAACTCAATTAACATAAAAATCACCTGCTAGAAGTTGAGCCACATCCATAGAAAAATATATGCTAATTATGAAAGGATATTTTATTATTTATTCGTGTGTCCTTTCGTAGACCCTGCCATCATTTTTGACGACCTAACACGTTCCTAACCCATCCGTACAGAAGGGAAAGAAGTGGAAATGTCTCTGGGACGGAAGACATATTGTTTGTTCTCTGGTTTCGCCCGTGGAAGGAGCGTAGCTCGGCGAGTTTTTAATTGGTGAACTTGTTACCAAGAATGTAAAATTGACTACCGACACGATCTGCAAGATCTTATTTTATTACAATGAGAAACGTTGGGAGTAAAGGAATCACGCAGCAATGAAAGCCTTGTCATACTCTAACTATATACTTTTTATAATATTGTGAAGATGAATTTGATTATGAATTTATTTTGTTATGGTAAATATGTAACCAAAAATCGTAAAATAGAGTTATAACGTGAATATGTTGTGTTAGCTTGACGTCATGAAGAGAATTTGAGATTGTTATTGTGTTCTTTTAAGAAAAATACAAATTATTATGACGAAGAAATTGAAATTCACATGTGTTTAAAAGCGATCTAGATTCTTATTAAGGAACCGATCTGTGCAGCAACTCCTGTGCATGTAGTGTAGTAATTTACATTCGATTTGCTTAAATATACGTACTATTTTATCAGAGTTTGCCAAACACCCTTAAATATTTGTGTATGTTTTAACTTGAGATAAATATATCAATTCGATCACGATGCATCAATCACTGTTTGCAAGCATTTTTGACATTAAAGCCCTGAGAATATTTAAGAATCGTATCCTGAAGTAAAATGTTTACCGAAGCATGCGTACGTTCTCAGGATGCTGCGGGTAATGCTGACATTGGTAGTATTTTTTATGTCTTGTGGAAAGTTTTTTGTGCGATGCATTTTGCTGGACTCGATGCAGCAGCTTAATGACTTCATTATGGGAAATAAATGATACACTGCAGCAGTGCACCAAGTGTGCATCGTCGGTGCTGCATCTTGGATGCCGTAATCCCGTATGCAAATTTTGCATCGTTAGGGTTACCATCAACTTGCATTAAGCCATCAATTTTCTTGAGAGCAAATTAATACAGACAGCTTCCTGTTACTGGAATTTTGCCGTAGTTTTGATTGCTGCGCGCCACTGTCGTGCTTTGCTGCACTCTTCTGAGCTGTGTCGACTATATGTGCTCTCTTTGTTGCCCTTATGTTTTCGTCGGGTTTGTCTGTCTGTCTGTTTGTCTATTATTCTCTCCGTCTGTCTGTCACCAAGAAAAACTCAAAAAGTTATGGACGGATTTTGACAAAATTTATAGGTTTTGTTAGGTATGTTTAGGAAGAACAGATGATTAACTTTTGATTAAGATCCGTCCATCCGTTTGTTTGTCTGCCTCATATTTCTCATTCTATAACTCAGAAAGTGGTGGACGGATTTGTTTTTTTTAAATATACATGAGTTGTTAGCTATATCACGAAAAGTAAATGACTAAATTCTTGTGATGATCTGTTAGTTCGTTTGTCACAATGTTTGTTAGCAGCATAACTCAACAAGTTGTGAACGAATCTTGAAAAAAAAAAAAAAAATTACAGAAAGTGTTAATACTATCAAAACGCACAAATGATTAGTTTTTGGAGTTGATACAAAGAAAATAATGGCTTCAGTGCCAATTTGAATTTTTCGTTAACGTTGCCTTACTTGGCGGAGGTATGCGCTCTCAGAGTGCTCTAGTACTGATGATGTTTTCTCTGTCCTTGCTCTTCTTTCCCGACTTGTTGTTACATGCGCGCTGATCCGGCATAGGAGCACCCTCGTGGATGGGTTCCACGTTTCTCTTGGTATACTACAGTATGTATCCCTTACTTTGTCTCGTCTTTGGATTACAGTGTACATATATAATACGCTGTGGGTAGGAAGGATAAAACTACAGTAGGAGTATTTTAGTAATAACTAGAGCACTCTGAGAGCGCATACCTCCGCCAAGTGAGCCAACGGTAGCAAAAATTCAAATTGGCTCTGAAACCATAATTTTCTTTGCATAAACTCGTTTTAGATTAGTAAACTGCCTTTTTATATTAATAACAGCTTGTTCAATTTTTTTGAAGATCCGTTCATAACTTTTTGAGTTATACTGTTAATAAACGTTATGACAAATATGAGTCAAACATACAAACAAACTAACCGATCTGTACCAAAATTTTATTTTATGTCTTTTACCTTTACTAACAACTCCTATAAATTTCATAAAGATCCATTCATTATTTTTTGAGTTATTGTGCTAACAAGCATAAAATTAAAAACATTTACAAACGTACGAACGAACCAACGGACCATTATTAAAATTTGGTCATCTACTATTTGTTATATACCTAACAACTCATGTTAATTTCATCAAAATCCATCCATAACTTTTTAGTTATGGCATCGAGAAAAATGACGCAGACAAACAAATAAACAGATGGACATATCTTCACCAAAAGTTAATCATCTGTTCCTCCTAGCATACCTAACAATCCCTGTAAATTTCATCCAAATCGGTTCATAACTTTTTGAGTTAACTTGGTGACAGACAGACAGAGAGACAAACACGACGAAAACATAACCTCCTTGGCGGAGGTAATTATGTGTCGGATGGATTTCCCAAGGTCGAAAATTGTTGTATGTTTGGTTGCAAGTTGCAGATTTTATATAATCAACGTGGGTTCGCGGGTTGTCTCGAGCTCGTTGCGCCTGTAATTGTTGTTTACATTCGTTCCTTATCGACGAAATTAGCGAATAATTTTGGGCCTACCAATTGAGGAACTTATCTGTATAATATAACGAGCCCGCCTTCTGAAACCGTGCATATACCAGCTACTATCACAAAAGCCGTTTTCTATGGAGTTTATTAATACTTTTCACATCAACACTCAGTTTTGACATCGCGTATTGTAATACAGTATTTTCTTTCTTCGCATCACTGATAGCCTCCGCAACTGCGATTAGTATCGTAGTTCCCATAACAGCTTATCTGATGATTTTTGGTCGCTTTATCGGCGGGCAAATGCGGCGTTTTGGCCGGCCGCTGGCAGCGACTGCATGCACGTTGTGGCTATAGCCATGACTTTTTTACTCTTGCACAGAAGCTGGTTTTTGGTTTCTTACGATCCATATTAGCCATTTCGCTATAATAACTGCACCAAATTGAATAATTTCGCCTCCATTCTTAGGCCTGATCATCTTAAGCAACTATATGCCCCCTGCGTCTGATGCAATGGAACATGAATAATTCATTACGCCGCTGTTACAGGCTACTATCATATGCAATGTGAGAAGCTTCCTGGTTAGAATTGAGCAGAAGGACTGTCTTTGACCCACTGCGATGTATCTAGTTACTAGTATTGCTGCTAACTTCGCGGAAAAATATTATGCAATGCATAAAGCTCAGAGTGTAATTATCATTGTGTTCCGTAATTTTTTTTTTTTTTTACTTCGCATTTGAAGATTTTAAACTATTGGTGTTTTTAGGAAATATTTGAATTTTATTTAATTTTATGAGCACAATTTTATTTACTTATATAATACAAAATAGTATATTACTGTAAACTACTTTCGCATTATTCTTATATTCTCGATAATTATTCAAATCACAGCATTGCGTTCGTTTGTTTAAGCTGACGTAACCTATCTCTTTGAAACGTTTCGCTCAATAATACCATTTCCGAACGACCCTCGATCGTTTATCAGCGATTAAACAAAAGAACTGAGAGCTGCCATGAAACTGTAGAGCTGCTCGCATAATAACGTGTTGGCAAGATAACGTTCAGACTTGGAGTTATGAATTGCCATTATCAGCAGCGCCATCTGGTGTACGGCAGCTATTAAAATACCTTTACAACAACATATTTCCTCGCTCCTACGCAGCGCAGTCTTTTTGTATCCTGTGCTTACCGACATCTGTGTTTAGGCCTTACAAAACCCTAGTGTTTGTTCATCCTTCAGCGCTTGTTATATAAAAAAAATCCATGCGCGGGAAATAAACATATGAAGTGGCTCTTGTCAGCATGTTTCTGCTTTAGGCGAATTGGCCTGCTGTGTGGTATGGTATCTTGGATACAAAGCTTGACTTCATATTCATGCGTCATCGATTGGGATAGTTCCATCGAGATTAGCAGTTAATCTCAGTAGCTTTAGGTTGTACAATACTTTAGTCACAAAAGTTAATTCCATTGTGTTAGATCTAATTTTTGGCGTTAATTGAAAAATAATCACCTGTAGAAGGCCTCACGTTCAATCTTAAGACTCCGCAGGATTGAGTTTGAGGGGCAATCAATTTGGGTTCAACGCTTGAAAGTTGAAATTCGATCCAAAATAGTGATACGAGCACCCATGACAGATGTTCCAGACCTGTTAAACTAATGACATTAGCTCACCTCGATGGAACTGTTTTAATCTATAACACCTGTAGCCTACTTGTTTTGTAGTATTTTACAGCATCTGAAGTCTTCCTAGTGATCGATGATTCTTGCTCAGTTTGGAAGTTTCAACGTCATTACGTCCTATTTAAAACGAGTTTCACTGCTGTCCGTGTCTTCGCATTAATTGTAGACTAGCGCCTGCCCAACTGCAAGTTTACTGCCTAGATCATTGGACAAGGGTGCAAGGTATTGGTGGCTCCGCACATGCGAATTTAATAAAGCTGTCCCGCAATGGCAAGGGTCGGAGCTTATGCGTTCAGCACCGATATGTTCAATTCTGTGCGGCTCTTTCGGCTCTTAGAGCAATTAATTCCGCGTAGCTAGGCACCGAGGGAATACATTTGTATGCTGCTATTTTTCGGTTCGTAATGTAATTAATTTGTTCGAGATCGGCACAGAACTGTTGTGTTCGAGTTGGCTATTTTGTTCGGTTGGTCGAGCACAAAAAGTTTACTTACTTCCGCCCAAAGCAATTCATTTAATTCAGCCGTTTCAGTGTCTAAGGCAATTCATCTTATTTCAACAAATGTATATATGTAACCCAGCTCGGCTGTTTCGGTGCTTAATTAAGGTAATTCATTCAGCTTCCTGAGTTTGGCTTAGTTCGGAGCTAGAACAGTTCATTTTGTTTAGCTAGCTTAGCTCTGAAAGCCATTAATGCGAATTTATTCAGCACAAAGCTATTTAATTCTTTGGACTCCTTGGCTCTCAGGGAATGGAAACCTAGGCTTCGTATGTGAATGGTTCTCTTGTCTAATACTACCTGATCTAATTTCAGCGTGTGACAAGCATTTTGGCGTATTTCTGCATCGTTGTTTCGCAAATGTCTACCCTATTTTCGTGTTGCGTTCGCAGAACTATCAAGAGAGAACTCAGTTTTCCATACTTCCAGCAGCTGAAGCAGTGCACTGAAGCATATTTTCCGCGCTATCTCGGTATCAGAAATGGGATACAGTTCCTTGCTTCCGTTAATGGCGTATTTATTGAAGCTTCAGTTATTTATACTTTTGAATTTGAGTCACTATGTTCTCATACTTTTGGAAAAGTCCATAGTCTACACATATTCTACTGCACAAGCGCTGTTACCACTATTATCATTCGCGGTATCGAGAAGAATTCATAGCGCGCCAAATGCAGGCCAAGGCCTCCATCTTATTTAGAAGACCCTCCGGTTCTCTGAGCTGCTTGCGGACATCGAAGTCTTCTTTGCATTAATGCGATGCGCGGTACAAGTTATCTCGTTAGTTCTCCATACATCCGCTGCGCAGCTCTTTAGCTTCGCACAATCGCAGTGTGTAGTTATTGTTTTTTCTATACATTCCGCCTGCTATTTTGTTTGCGTGCGGCTTTTTATTGTGTTCGATTAGCTAATTATAATTGAGGTAGAGTAGTGCTTCTGATTGCGGGAACGACTGTTCGAATTGGCCGTGTGGTGTGGAGCATTTATACAGCGTGCCGATATACAAATGAATTGTATGTTTATATCTTTCGGTAATGTTAATCCACTGCTCCCTTCAGCATGAAGAATCATCCAAAATTTGGAATATTTCCGTTTATGCGTAATGTGCATATTAATTCTCTGAGACTTAGTTGTATCTGTGAGAAAATACTGGGAAGTATTTCTATTCTTTTGCGGAGGGGTGTGGAGAAGAGGAAGAAGTTGTGACCATTTTTGAGGGTGGTGCACTCAACCAGAGCTGCAGTATGTACTGGCGGTATCATACAATATCAAACTCATTTTTAATTCGCGATACAAGAATGATGACCACATGTGAAGAGAGAAAGAAAATGGCCTTGCACAAAATAAAGCACACTTAAGTCCATTAGCTTCAGATTATTAAAATACAAAACTCCCTCAAAGAAGAAACTTGTCGGTGAAAGAAATGCATTCAAAAATTTATAATACGTCTGTCCATTAGCGTTAAATTATTAAAAAGCAACCCTGTTATATGCAGGAAAAAGGTTGGTAGAGCAGAGGATGTTACAAAACAAACAAAATATTGTATCCGTTAGCTACTGAGCTCTATTACTCGTTGGTTCTTGGTAGCTGGCGCAGTTTTTTATTCGTCCCTGCTGTGGAAGCTTTTATTTTAGCTAATGGCAAGGCTATATATGGCGCTATTGTAGTGTCCAGTTCGGAAGACGATCTGATACGGACATGTCTAGTGGGTTAGTGTACGCACAGCTTGTGCGTTTCTTTGTAGCATGTGTGTGTGTGTATTTTTATCTTACGAATTTCAGTGTGCACAGTAGAAGGTTTTATACGTTTATTTGCGAGTACATTTACGTTTATCGGTACTTGTGGTATGCGGTTACGAAAATATCTGCTTATTTTTACTGAAAATTTTTAGCAATTACTTGGTGCTGTAGGTATCTACATTACCGTTTTTAATGTCGATGTAAAGTGCTGTAATCGAGTCATTCATCTCGAACATTCCATGAATATCTAAGATCTTGCCTTGTTAACAGAACTGTGAATTTTATAAGTATGGAAATTCAATGATCCCAATTTGCTCATGTATTTACGATATAAGATGTTACTTCACTTGGAATTTGTGTATGTTTTGTTGCAGTGTGCATGTGAGTGTGCGCCCGATACCAATGGCGCTGGTAAACTGTTTGGTAAATAGTGTTAAGTTGAAGGTTTTCCGTAATCCGTGTGGTATACTTCTGTGTCAGCAGACCTATATTACACTGTGCGTGAGTCTTACATGTAATACACCTGTATGTCTTTATACGAACAGATATGTAACTGCTGTGTGTCCTGTTCTATATGTGTGTTTTTTTGGGCTTCATTGTTTGCTTCTCTACAAATAGTCTTATGATTCCCAGCCATACAATAAAGCTTGTGAATGCAGCGTGTCTGTCCATTTCTCGTTGAAATATATTTATCGAATTCTATTATGCGCTGTATGCGGCGTGCCTCGCTTCTCATGCCAATTTCAATTTTTAATTAGGATATGAGTGACATTCACGTTCTCACGTTTGCTGCAATTTTTTAATCGAATGAAGTTTATTGTTTATCATGATACGAAGCAATCGGAATGTGTGCGCACACGCTGTACTATTACGGTTGTTATTTTTTGCGAGGCGATGGGCCGTGCCTACCTGTGCTGTATAGGCTGGCAGGTGCAGCCCGACAGGTGAACACGCCGCCGGTATCGCGCTCGAGCCTCTCGACTCCTCCACATACAGGTTTGGTTGCACAGGGCAGCCCACCTGTTCCTTGTGTGTAGCAGTGCCAGCCGGCGAGACCCAGCCAGCCTGCAGCGCTGTAATGACAGTGTATTATTGCCTTCCGACGTCTCTCGTACTTTATCTACTTGCTTATTTCTTCAGTCTGGTATAAAATGTCTATCGTGTACCAACGGCGTGCCAGTGCGAGTCCAAAGCAGCTGACGTTCTGTTTATTCTACATGTCGCCCAAAAGTAAGCCATTTAAAATTTTTAGTATCCTTTGGATTTCCGTAGCCAGTCGCCGCCACTAACACTGGTCAGCAAGCATTTTCTCGCTAAAATTTTTCCAAGTGTATCGTCATACCTTCTGATTTATTATCTCAAATCCTGTTTGATCCGTGACATCCCATTTTCAAGAAATCACGACCCATTTCTTGCCGTTCATCACTGCTATTCCTGCAGAACGCTCACTCGGATCATTTTCAGCCGTTTCAAGTACTTCTAGTCGTACGAGAATAGTAAGTACGAATATCTAAAAAAAAATCTGATATGCTAAGCTTCAGTTGTAAGTCTATACTACCTGCGTGCAGTGGTCCATTGTGACGTATCTTAAATCCGCAGCCTACCTTGTATACCTTGAGGGTCTTTGAACGAAGTCCAGGTGACGTTTCACACATCACCTTACGTGTGTGGAGTCACGATGCTGGGTGTCTTTCGTGGGCCGCCTTAAGCGACCATAGAGAGATCCAGCAAAAATAAAAAAAAATGTAGACCTGTGTAATAAGTCTGCATTACTTATTTTTATTGGTATGGTACCCATTAGAACGACTGACAGAAAGTGGTCACCATAGCAAAGAGATACGGTATATTACCTTCGTTTGCTTTATAAGTGTGTGGTATGTTCCTGCCCTGGCTATGTAAGTACATATACATATTTGAATGCATCAAACGAGAAGGGCTCCTGTTTTGTTCATCTATTTCTTCCATAAGCGAAAATGCAAAAAGAACGTGCCGCCGCTGCCGCCGCCCGTAGAGGCAACAGGTTCTCCAGTCATTCTTTTTTTTTATTTTATGCTTAGTAAAAAAATCTACGTTGAGAAGAAATAGGGCGTCTACTCGTGGCTCTTATGCTGTAGTCGCTACATCTCTTTCATTAAGATCTGAAGATAGAAGAATGGCTCAATTTAGTAGAAAGGTCTCAGACAGCTGAGACACATACGCTTGTAGAGCATTGATGCCCGGCTCGCCGTTATATCTTGAACCTTATTTTTTGAACCCATAGACTCAGGATGTAGCTTTTTTCTGGCTGCGGTGGAAAGAGACTTTACAGAGATTATTGTACCATAGTAAATATATCGTCCAGCCTAAAGGAAGTGCAGTGAGCCCTCCGTTGTGTAATCTAACGCGATGGCGGCATTAATTTTTAAACATTTGTTCTTCTTATCGAGCAGTTCAACTCGGCCAACTACAACGGCGTGTCACTCAAATTCGTTGTGATCGCTCAGTCTCTGTTCCGCTGGCATCGAACTTTACAATTTCAACTTTTTTTGATGAGAATTTGGATCGAAATGATAGGGTTCCGGCACAACTTCACGGTCCGATGCCACGTGTCCGGACCAGTAATGGAGGAAGCATGCGATAAGCAGCGCCGGCTGCCTGGATTGTGTCCCGCCACATTCCAGTTCGGTGCTCACGTCTTGCGCTGCCTGAACGGCGGAGGATCGCATCCATCGATTTGCATGTGGTGCGCGGCCTGAGCCGGAGATCCAGACGCGGTACATTGGAATGTATTTTCCCGGGCACTGTACTTGAGGCCAGCAGATTCTGTTTGGATTATAATTACGATGTATTGTGATAAATGTTCTGTCTTGAGCTGAGTTTGCACGGCCTTTGAGAAATGTTCCTGCTTGGCCCACCACACCGCCGCCACCTCCCCCCCCCCCCCCTTCCCCCCNNNNTTCTCCCCAGTACACATACAGACTTTTGCTATGGCTCTGCTGTCAGAGGCCACTCACTGGCTCCGTATTTTCGATCCTCTGTAGCTGTACTTCGTTACTTTAATAAAGTTATTAGTTAGAAATAAGCCGAGCAATCTGCTCTGAAGTTCTCAGTTTCTGTATCCATAAAATCGTTTGCTGTCCTGCCTAGGGAACATAGGCTGGACGAAAATCCATTCTGTAAAATTGATGAATGGTCTGTCGTTCATGAACGCAAGTATTGTTTAGTGTCCTTGTTATGTGTAGTGAACATTTAATCGTTTATGAACTTGCTAGGTTGTCATCGCGTGAAGCAAATATATTTACTAATATATATCAATTGTACTTCTGCAAGTTTAATTATTGTACGTGAGGGAAATTACATGAACTATCCCGGAAGCTTTGGCCACAAGTACTTGTACTTCAGGTAAGCTCGTTATTTGGCAGACATTTTGTGGTCTGAAGAAATTTCACCCAGCGGCACATCAGTTTTTATTTGCTGTGGGCGCTTGTGTTTACTTCTGGTATTAAAACTTGTAACTTGCGGAGAGCCTACGGAATCCTCTTAGCGTTGCCTACAGCTCCAGTTTTGCCTCGTAAGTCGGTAAACTTAAAGCAAGTTTGCGCCCAAAAAATGCCTCCACAAATTGATCACTGATGCAGGGCGCAATTTCGGGAGTTTTCTTCGGGGCACCCAAAGTTGCCCGTTACTTTCCGCTGATACTCAACTCATCCTCTGACCCAGTGTCGACTACATTCACTATATATTCGTTTTCAGTTCACATCATTTACTGTATTAATCACAATACATCAATGTTATAACTGCCGTCATCCTGCTACAGATATTTTTTTCAGCTCTTTCATCCCTTCTGAGGCCGTTCCCATACATGAATATTCTTCTTAAAAACCCTGCGTGCGTTCTTTTTTCTTTTTCTTTATGCTCTGTGTTTTTCCATCTTCGCTTTGGTTGACGTAATTTGATAGAAAGGAACCTTCAGTAATCATGATTATAAAAATTTGGTAAATTTTGGCGAGTTTAAATCTCCTACGTTAAGTGAAATAAAAGAGCGCGTCCTAAGGTCTACGTTATTGCGCCCTTTTCTAATGAGAGATTGCTGTCGATGGCGTCGGCGCGTCATTCACCTTGCGCAATAGAGACGTCATCCCTCATTAATTCTGCGAATATTTGTGAGAGTGAAAGCCGTCGGTGACCCAAGAAAGCTCGACAGACCCTTAGGTGCGTCGTGACTATCATTTGCCGATTTATAATTTTGATCGTTGTTAGTTCTCTTTCATGTGGCGTTCAGTTCGTATTTTTGTAGTTAATATCCTGAATTTATTTTTACTGACGATTATATAACTTTTTTTAATTTCGATCGTTCTGTTGTATTAAGTTTTATTAGCATGGCTCGTGTATGCAGCCGCCAAAAATGACGGCGTAAAATTTATATTAAGTGATAGCCTATAAGGAGAACTGCGTACCGAAATACAATTATATGACTCTACATACGTAGCTAAATAACTAGTGCAAGACTTACGATGCATATTTTCGGATTCTCTTGTTTTTTTTCTATAAATTAAATTGTATTACCTGTTTGACAAATTGAATCCGCGTTGCTCATTGAACGCTTTGTTGGTCATATCTTCACCACCTTCTCATTCGCGAAACTTTCCCCCAATGAGAACGAACATTCGGCTGCGCCTGTCAGATTTTTACCGCTAGCAAGTCCAGAAAAATTACAAGAGAAAAAGCAAGCTTGGGTGTCCTATTAGCTTCTCTATATAACCTGATATTGCTGCAGAGAGCAGATCGAAAGAATATGATAGCCGAAGTCTGGCGTAACCTTTTACGACAAATTGCCCGCAGTGGGGAGACGTTCTTTCGGTATGTTGGATACTGTTATGTCTGGATAATCCAAAGTTTCGGTTTACGTTTTTTGTGTAAATATGATCTCGCCTCATGATGATATCAGAACATCGTTGCCTTGGAAACCCTTGTACTCAGTGGGGCTTATCAAGTTGCCTTCTTTGTGATATTCTTTATTTATCATGCATGTAATCTTCGTGTGGCCATGCACATGAAAACTTTTGTTTTTGTTGAGAAAATTGTTCATACACGCTCACAATAATAGAGCATTATGTTTGACTAGAGTGCTCGCGTTGTCAGAAATGACAGCGATGAATTTGAGACAACCCGTCTTCATTTAATATGCCTTTGTCACTAATATGCTTCTGAAGGATATGCTACAACAGCCGACTCAAATTTTAATAAAAGATACGTGCTCTCTTTCAATTCATATAAGAAGCACAATCGTCTCTCATTATAGGTCACTCGCGGAAAAAAAATCTTACATTAGCAAGCGGCAGTGAATGTAAATAAATTACCCGCCGCGTATCAATAATACCGCTCAAGCCTTCCGTACATCGAAGATTTTGGGTTGACGTGAAATCTGCTCCGTCAAAAGAAAAAAGCAAACTAAAAGATAGCTGTCCACTGCCCGAGAAAAATCATCGCCCCCCCGCCCTTCATTGATTAGGTACTGAATTTGTTCGTGGTAAACTGGGAACAAATATATTGTTGGATGTATGCAGAAAGTTATAAAAACAAGACTGCATGGCCGCGCTAAGAGAAGCTGTAATATCTATTTTTTCGATTCCAAGAAGTGTTTCAAGCAAGAAGTGCATTGAGATGAAGGAAAAAGGATCCCACTTTCTCTAACTTCTACAACCTGGTCATCGATCTCTATGGAAACGCAGCCTAATTACAAAATCTGCAACCAGGCCTATTTTTCGCCTATTTATTTTGTTAAGAGGGGGGACACGAAACATACAAATATAGAAACACATAAATATATATAGAAATTAAAACACAGCAGTGTTTATTATATTGTTTGATTCTCTAGTCTAGACTTTGCCGTAAAAAGATCATTTTACTGTCTTCAATTGGTCTTACCCTATGCTTATATCTAAAAACAATAGCGTTATTAATAATATCGAAATAATTGAACAAAATACCATAGTGGGTTTAGTTTTTGGAAAGTGCCGTTGGTAGATTCGTGTCATGCTGCTACGGACAATACTTTGCGTTTGCCTGCTTCATTTATTCGTATACTTATCCCATTCCCATCGGCTACAGCTTTCCGTTCGATTTTACTTTCTTAGTCTAGCTCCTGGCAGGACAGTAGTTTATACCAGGGACTGAGCCATCGATGTCGTCGCTTGTCTGGAAATGGTCCGTCCACAGCTCTCATCTTATCTGGACTTCGGGTGTTGGTAGATATATTCCACTTCTGTTAAATCCTGTCGTACTTCTTCTGCTACCAAAATTGGCAGAGAAATCATCAAATTTTTAAGTTGGTTAGTAATTTCGTCACTTCCTAGCTTGTTCTTCGCCTATCTCCAGAAAAAAAAAACCTATTACGGCACTGAAAAATTTTTCCCGTGCGTGTATCCTACCTACTATGTGTCTGCAGTATCCTCGCCTGTTACGTACGCAATTGAGAGAATCTAATTTCCTTTTAACTGTGTGAAACGAACTTGTAGCCCTCGGTTGACGAATGTCTGTGCGTCTGTTTGTGCTGTCGTACATTCCTGCCCTGGGACCGTGTCGCTGTCCCAGCTTATCGCTCTGCCAATCGTAGTGTTTGTATCGGAAGACACGGCATCATTACGCTTAGGATCAGTGATCTGAAGCCATCAAGCGCTTCACCTCCATGTGTGGTCACCGTTTGAAGCCATGGGCTTCTATTCTAAGGTTATCTTTTTGCTCCTGTTATTATTCCAGTATCTTAGTGTATCTTTGTCTCGTATGCTAGACGCATAAATTATCTGCATATTAAGTTTGTTAAAGGCTCGTTTGTTATAAAGTATGGAAGTTTGACTTCGTATAATGCATGCTTGTCTCGTATTGTTGTTGCAGTACTTATCCATGTTTTGGACTTTTTTGGCAAGTTCGTTATCCAAAATATTGGATTTAACTTAGGTAGGAAAACGTTCTATGTACTAATTTTTTGAGAAGCTCATTAAATTAAACAAGGAAACTTGAGCTCACGCATTACTGTACATGTTTGTCTCGTTATCCTGCAGAACAAACTTATCGTTGTAATAAGTTTTGTAAACCGTTCGTTAACTGGAAGCTGGAAAATTTGAACACGCATTTTATGTCACTGAAATTATCTTAGGTGCAGCTTTATCTCTTATCATACGATAGATAAATTATCTTAGGTGCAGTTTTGTCTCTTATCTTACGATATGTAAATTTTAAGTGAGCCAGATTAGACTCTACATACGTCCGTCAGATTTAAGTAAGAAACAGCTACCGCTACCTCTCTGTTTCCTACTACTGTTTCTATTGAGAGCGTATCCTTATTCTGATACCCACATGCATCGTCGAACATAGTCGCCAGCTCTGTGATATTTTCATTCTCCCTGAGTTAGAGGAACTCGGCCTCGGTTCGTTACACTTTCCGTACAGAATATTTTTGGACATCGCTTGTCGAACAGCAGCCAGTGTATCGGTTTATTAATTTTAACATAGACATGTTTAATTGCCGTAAGTATATTCGTTCAACATACCAGTAACGGCAGCAATCTCCGCCACCAGACGTATGATAAAAAGAGATAGCTTGTGGGAAGTCATATACTACGAGATTTTGGGCCTGGGCCTTACTACGTTAAAGAATTGAAACAGTGGGCGGAATAGTTTTTATTGCCTCGTGAATGAAGCCGCTAGACAGGCTTGACTTCGCCTTAAAATTGTACAAACTATTTTCAAGGAAGTTGGCTTCTCGATATTCTTCATATACATTATACTGTGCATTCCTTTTTCCCTTTCTTTGGATGGTGGCGTACACTGAAAATAGGAAGGTTTCTACTTGAAATATCATGCTCATATTAATAATGATAACCAGAGAAGCACTACGTGAGGGGAGACCTCCTCCAAGCACCGCACTCCTGCCAAAAATATAAATACTGTCAAGAATACATAGTTTCTTCTTGATCATCAACAGAATTTAATAATTTGTTCCTTATGACATTCAATCAATCAATCAACTTTATTAAGTACTCACTGGGATGGTACAATAGTTATAGTAAACATAGCTTATCACTAGACTTAAATTAAATACAGAGAGCGCTTGATAGCCTTAGTACACGTTACACAGCATTCCGGCTCATTGTTTGACCTCTGTTTGGTAAGAGTATGCGCTGCCATC
>LQNS02278169.1:6855588-6885755 GCA_001587735.2 Parhyale hawaiensis | reverse complement strand
ACCCCCCCCCCCCCTCCTTCCCTTCTCCCCATCACACATACAGACCTTTGCTATGGCTCTGCTCTCAGAGGCCCTCTCACTGGCTCCGTATTTTGGATCCTCTGTAGCTGTACTTCGTTACTTTAATATAGTTAGTAGTTAGAAATAAGCCGAGCAATCGGCTCTGAAGTTTTCAGTTTCTGTATCCATAAAATCGCTTGCTGTCCTGCCTAGGGAACATAGGCTGGACGAAATTCATTCAGTAAATTTGATGAATGGCTTTGTCGTTCATGAACGCAAGTATTGTTTTGTTTCCTTGTTATGCGTACTGCAATGCATCAACTATACTCGCGAACATTTAATCGTTTATAAACTTGCTAGGTTGTCACCGCGTGAAGCAAATATATTTTCTAATATATATCAATTGTACTTCCGAAAGTTTAATTATTGTACGTGAGGGAAATTACATGAACTATACCGGAAGCTTTGGCCCCAAGTACTTGTACTTCAGGTAAGCTCGTTATTTGGCGGACATTATGAGGTGAGGTCTGAAGAAATTTCACGCTGCGGCACATCAGTTTTTATTTGCTGTGGGCGCTTGTGTTTACTTCTGGTATTAAAACTTGTAACTTGCGGAGAGCCTACGAAATCCTCTTAGCGTTGCCTACAGCTCCAGTTTTGCCTCGTAAGTCGGTAAACTTAAGGCAAGTTTGCGCCCAAAAAATGCCTCCACAAATTGATCACCGATGCAGGGCGCAATTTCGGGAGTTTTCTTCGGGGCACCCAAAGTTGCCCGTTACTTTCCGCTGATACTCAACTGATGCTGCGACCCAGTGTCGACTACACTCACTAACACACCGGTACTTATACATATAAGTTTTCATTATTCTCCACCGATCCCATATGCTAGGACCATTTTGCGTACATCCGCGAGTGTGTCCGGTGCATTTCCGTAGTTTCCTCACGCCGCTGTGACTCAGTGCCGATTTTACCGAAAATTGCAACACTCTGTAAATGATGCGGGTCCTAAGACCATCTACGGTACATAGTGAAAAATTGATTTATATTTTTGTGATTCTATGCGCTGCTGGGATAGCGCCTGCCTATTTAATGGTGACGCCGAAGAAGTTTTTTTTCTGGGGAGTGTGGGCGTCATCATTTGGGACGCTTACTTCGAGATAAGCTAATTTCAGTAGTTTAACTTGTTCGGAACTTCAGTCATGAGCTTTAATTTCATTAATTTCAAACCGATACCCTTGAGGTAGTTCGATGTTAACGCCTAAACTCGATCTAAAGTTGCGAGACTAACGCTCGTAACTGAAGTTCCAGACAAGCTGAAGCTAATAACTTCAGCTTATCTCGATAAAGCTCTCCTGGTCGGTGACCGCCTAATGCGATGGTGTCCATCCTCTGCTCCAGACCTGACTAACCAATGGACGAGCGTGCGAGCAGAGACTGCTCGCTTTGTTATGTATTCGTTTTCAATTCACATCATTTACTGTATTAATCACAATGCATCAATGTTATAACTGCCATCATCTTGCTACAGATATTTTTTTCAGCTCTTTCATCCCTTCTGAGGCCGTTCCCATACATGAATATTCATCATGAAAACCCTACGTGCGTTCTTTTTTATTTTTTTTTCTTTATGCTCCTTGTTTTTCCATCTTTGCTTTGGTTGATGTAATTTGATAGAAAGGAAGCTTCAGTAATCATGATTATAAAAATTTGGTAAATTTTGGTCAGTTTAAATCTTCTACGTCAAGTGAAATAAAAGGGCGCGTCCTAAGGTCTACGTTATTGCGCCCTTTTCTAATGAGTGATTGCTGTCGGTGGGGTCGGCGCGTCATCCAACTTGCGCAATGGAGACGTCATCCCTCTTTAATTCTGCGAATATGTGTGAGAGTGAAAGCCGTCGGTGACCCAAGAAGGTTCGACAGATCCTTAGGTGCTTCGTGACCATCATTTGCAGATTTATAATTCTGATCGTTGTTAGTTCTCTTTCATGTGGCTTTCAGTTCGTATTTTTGTAGTTAATATTCTGAATTTATTTTTACTGATAATTATATAGCTTTGTTTTTAATTTCGATTAGCATGGCTCGTGTATACTGCCGCCAAAAATGACGGCGTAAAATTTATATTAAGTGATAGCTTATAAGGAGAACTGCGTACTTAAATACAATTATATATGAATCTTCATACGTAACTAAATAACAAGTGGAAGACTTGCGATGCATATTTTCGTATTCTGTTTTTTTTTTTTCTATAAATTAAATTACATTACCTGTTTGACAAATTGAATCCGCGTTGCTCATTGAACGCTTTGTTGGTCATATCTTCACCACCTTCTCATTCGCGAAATTTTCCCCCAATGAGACCGAACATTCGGCTGCGCCTGTCAGATTTTTACTGCTAGTAAGTCCAGAAAAATTACAAGAGAAAGAGCAAGCTTGGGTGTCCTATTAGCCTCTCTATATAACCTGATATTGCTAGAGAGACCAGATCGAAGGAATATGATAGCCGAAGTCTGGCGTAACCTTTTACGACAAATTGCCCGCAGTGGGGAGACGTTCGTTCGGTACGTTGGATACTGTTATGTCTGGATAATCCGGAGTTTCGGTTTATGTTTTTTGTGTAAATATGATCTCGCCTCATGATGATATCAGAACATCGTTGCCTTGGAAACCCTTGTACTCAGTGGGGCTTATCAAGTTGCTTTCTTTGTGATATTTTGTATTTATTATGCATGTAATCTTCGTGTGGCCATGCACATGAAAACTTTTGTTTTTGTTGAGAAAATTGTTCATACACGCTCACAATAATAGAGCATTATGTTTGACTAGAGTGTCCGCGCTGTCAGAAATGACAGCGATGAATTTGAGACGACCCGTCTTCATTTAATATGCCTTTGTCACTAATATGCTCCTGAAGGATATGCTACAACAGCCGACTCAAATTCTAATAAAAGGTACGTGCTCTCTCTTTCAATTCATGTAAGAAGCACAATCGTCTCTCATTATAGGTCACTCGCGGAAAAAAAT
Source organism: Parhyale hawaiensis (assembly GCA_001587735.2). Lineage (NCBI taxonomy): Eukaryota > Metazoa > Arthropoda > Malacostraca > Amphipoda > Hyalidae > Parhyale > Parhyale hawaiensis. The sequence continues at coordinate 6,882,735 of LQNS02278169.1, read as the reverse complement.
CTTACATTAGCAAGCGGCAGTGAATGTTAATAAATTACCCGCCGCGTATCAATGATACCGTTAAACAAAGTGTTATAATAATAATAATAATCAATGATACCGCTCAAGCCTTCCGTACATCGAAGATTTTGTGTTAAAGTGAAATCTGCTCCGTCAAAAGAAAAAAGCAAACTGAAAGATAGCTGTCCACTGCCCGAGAAAAATCATCGCTTCGTCCGCCCTTCATTGATTAGCTACTGAATTTGTTCGTGGTAAACTGAGAACAAATATATTTTTCGGTGTACTGTATCCAGAAAGTTATAAAAACAAGACTGCATGGCCGCGCTAAGAGAAGCTGTAATATCTATTTTTTCGATTCCAAGAAGTGTTTCAAAGCAAGAAGTGCATTGAGATGAAGTAAAAAGGATACCACTTTCTCTAACTTCTACAACCTGGTCATTGATCTCTATGGAAACGCAGCCTAATTTCAAAATCTGCAACCAGGCCTATTTTTCGCCTATCTATTTTGTTAAGAGAGGGGACACGAAACATACAAATATAGAAACATATAATTATGTATGGAAATAAAGACACAGCGGTGTTTATTATATTGTTTGATTCCATAGTCTACACTCTGCCGTAGAAAGATCATTTTACTGTCTTCAATTGGTCATACCCTATGTTTTTATCTAAACACAATAGCGTTATTAATAATATCGAAATAGTTGAACAAAATGCCATAGTGGGTTAAGTTTTTGGAAAGTGCCGTTGGTAGACTCGTGGCATGCTGCTACGGACAATACTTTGTGTTTGCATGCTTCATTTATTCGCATACTTATCCCATCGGCTACAGCTTTCCGCTCGATTTTACTTTCTTAGTCTACCTTCTGGCAGGACAGTAGTTTATACCAGGGACTGAGCCATCGATGTCGTCGCTTGTCTGGAAATGGTCCGTCCACAGCCCTTATCTTATCCAGACTTCGGGCATGGAATATATATTCCACTTCTGTTAAACCCTGTCATACTTCTTCTGCTACCGAAATTGGCAGAGAAATGATCAAAGTTTTCAGTTGGTTAGTAATTTCGTCACTTCCTAGCTTCTTCTTCGCCTATCTCCAGAAAAAAAAAAAACATATTGCGGCACTGAAAAATTTTTCCCGTGCGTGTATCCTGTCTACGATGTGTCTGCAGTGTCCTCGCCTGTTACGTACGCAATTGAGAGAATCTAATTTCCTTTTAACTGTTTGAAACGAACTTGTAGCACTCGGTTGACGAATGTTTGTGCGTCTGTTTGTGCTGTCGTACATTCCTGCCCTGGGACCGTGTCGCTGTCCCAGCTTATCGCTCTACCAATCGTAGTGTTTGTATCGGCAGACATGGCATCATTACGCTTAGGATCAGTGATCTGAAGCCATCAAGCGCTTCACCTCCATGTGTGGTCGCCGTACGAAGCCATGTGCTTCTATTCTAAGGTTATCTTTTTGCTCCTGTTATTATTCCAGTATCTTAGTGTATCTTTGTCTCGTTTGCTAGACGCATAAATTATCTGTATATTAAATTTGTTGAAGGTTCGTTTGATATAAAGTATGGAAGTTTGACCTCACATATTGCATGCTTGTCTCGTATTGTTGTTGCAGTACTTATCCATGTTTTGGACTTTTTGGCAAGTTCGTAAGTTCGTTATCCATAGTATTGTATTTAACCTAGGTAGGAAAACATTCTATGTACTAATTTTTTGGGAAGCTCATTAAATTAAACAAGGAAATTTGAGCTCGCGCATCACTGAACATGTTTGTCTCGTTATCATGCAGAACAAACTTATCGTTGTAATAAGTTTTGTAAACCGTGCGTTAACTGGGAGCTGGAAAATTTAAACACGCATTTTTATGTCACTGAAGTTATGTGCAGCTTTGTCTCTTATCATACGATAGGTAAATTATCTTAGGTGCAGGTTTGTCTCTTATCTTACGATAGGTAAATTATCTTAGGTGCAGCTTTGTCTCTTATCCTACGATAGATAAATTTTAAGTGAGACAGATTAGACTCTGCATACGGTCGTCAGAATTAAGTAAGAAACAGCTACCACTTGAAAACAGCTACCACTACATGTTTAATTGCCGTAAGTATATTCGTTCAACATACCAGAAACGGTAGCAATCTCTGCCACCAGACGTATGATAAAAAGAGATGGCTTGTGGAAAGTCATATATTGTGTGGTATAGAGACTACGAGATCTTGGGCCTGGGCCTTACTACGTTAAAGAATTAAAACAGTAAGCGCAATAGTTGTTATTGCCTCGTGAATGAAGACACTAGACAGGCTTGACTTCGCCTTGAAATTTTATAAACTATTTTCAAGAAAGTTGGCTCCTCGTTATTCTTCATATACATTATACTGTGCACTCCTTTTTTCCTTTTCTTTGGATGTTGGCGTACACTGAAAATAGGGAGTTTTCTACTTGAAATATCGCGCTCATATTAATAATGATAACCAGAGAAGCACTCCGTGAGGGCAGACCTCCTCCAAGCATCGCACCCCAACCGAAAATTTTAAATCTGTCATTAATACACAGTTTCTTCTTGATCATGAACACAATTTAGTAATTTGTTCCTTATGACATTCCTAACAGTTCTTGTAAATTTATAAAGTTCCATCCATAACTTTAAGTATTATGTCGCTGAACGACAGAGAGACAGAAAAACTAACAAACGGATGGACGGACATATTGTCACTGAAACTGACTTCTCTGTATCTCGTGACAGTTCCTCTGAATTTCGTCCATATTTCCTTGAGTTATGTTCCTAACTGACAGAAAAAGGCTAAAATTTATTCTGTTGTTTCTCTTGACGTTTTTGACAGTTTCTGTAAATTACATCAAAGCCGCTCTTGACTTTTTGAGTTGGGTCGCTACCGGACAGACAGACAAAGCTCGGCAAAAGCATGAGCTCTTCGGTGCAAGTAATAACTAGCTGGACCCATGATAGTCTGTAAATTAGATACTCGTGACACCAACACTTGTCACGATCATTGCAAATTTGAGTTCAAATTTCAAGATGCACAGAAAGTGCAACTGGGTTTGAAATCTTTGCCTGTCGGAAGCCCATGTCGCTAGTGCTTGTCAATTTGTTGCGTGGTTACTGAAGTACACTTTCTTCTATAAATGTATCTTATTATCCTAATGATGACCTAGTACACACCAGAAATTTTCGAAAACTTCTTGTGTGTACTAATCACCATGAGGCTAATAAGATATTTCTAATCGCTTGTTTTGTCATTTTCATAATACTCAAATTCCGCTTTCTATAAATGTAATGCCGAAAGTGTAATTCCAGAGACGCATACGAACTGCAAAACAATTGCGCAATTATTATATGGCAGTAATACTTTCAGAGTTCTTTCAGCATGGATAGTACAGTGAGGATATATACGGCTATGCTGATGATACAGAAATTCTGCTGCTTGAGGAAGAGGATGACAAGAAAAAGCTAGAGTTCTTATATCCGTTGAAGCTGCTCTTGGCATTTCTAACTTATGGGCTAATTGGAGTACTGACTTATTCTACTTATTTCATGCCACTTATAGGAAACAAAGGTCCTAAAGGGAAAAAAGGCTGGAAAGGTTGGAAGGGATATTATGGAATGAGAGGAGACCATTGGAACTCGAATTCTCAACCCGGCCGTCAGTCGCTCAATTTACGCGTAGCAGACCATGACGATTTCCAGCTGAATTTACCGTGCCAGACCCACGCCTAGATCTTGGCGGTCTGGACTCACTTCCTACCTACCTGGTGGTCCTAAAGTATAGGCTTGAATTTTTTCTCCGTAGGTAATAGCTAGTGTTCCCAGCCAATATTTGTTCAGAGAAGCGGGGGCATAAGCCAATATTTGTAGAGTTTAGCTTGATTTGAATGCTGGAGTATTTGTTTAGAGAACTGTTCGTTTGTGATATTTATGATTGATAAACACCTAGTGGTCGCATGTGGAGTGTGTGCGATAACATCTTCCTTTTGCCTCTATGTGATCAACGTGCATAAATATGAGCTGCCGTTCACATTAATTTAATAGCATCTGCTCCTAATTATGTATTGCTACTGTATGCGTTCATGAGATGCAATCTGTTGCATGCTTGGTGTTTTTGCTACAATCGGTTGCATACTATTTTTGCTCTTGAAAAAAAGATGAGAACCTCGCCTTTTGGGATACATGTTAGGAGTGAAAAATAGCACCGTTAGATATGTGTTGTGTGAAAATGTACTTGGAATAACAATTAAAGTTTGAACCGGCAGTGTATCATCTCGTACAGAGGGACTTTGAATTTCCTCCCAAAATATAACCCAAGTTAGAGACTTAGAGGCGTGTATTTAATGTGCTGCTACTATGGGTATTCAGATCAGTCCTCCTTTATTTTCTTTACTATTTAAGAACAAATTGCTTGTAGCGTGCCGAAAGCATCAACGTAACCATCTAATATTCTTTCCTTAATGAAGTTATAACGTCAGACGCTCAATTCTTCGTCTCGTGGAAGTGCATATTGATGTTCCAAAGCATTTCTCCAACGGCGCCTCTTCTAAGCTACAACACCAGGTTATTTCTTCGCTCCCATATGCGAAAGTATATGGAAGAATCACTGTAAAGAATACGTGATGCAATTGTCCTACTGACTTTTTCTCCCAAATAAATTTTTACCCACCTGATAGCTCTGTCTGTAGATAATTATGTTAGATATACACTATATTGTAACGAATTACGTCTTCATAATTTCTTTTAATGTTTATTTGGAATGCGTGTGTGTAATGAAGATATTGACCTAGCAACTAGTAATTACATTCACCAAGGAGGTTATGTTTTTGTCAGAGTTCGTTTGTCTCTCTATTATCAAAATGAATCAAAAAGTTGTGGACATTTCTTTATGAAACTTACAGGGAATATTAGGTATGTTCGGAGGAACGGATGATTAACCTTTGGTGGAGATCCGTCCAACCGTTTTGTTTGTTTGCATGTTATTTATTTTTTTTTTTTTGCAGCAACTCAAACAGTTATGAACAGATCTTCGTGAATTTGCAGGATTTGTAGGAAATGTTAAGAAGAGCAACTGACCAAATTTTTAGGATAGTATGGCAGTCTGCGTGTCCCCGCGTATGTTTTTATGTTTGTCAGAACATATCTCAAAAAGTTATGAACGAATCTTCATGAAATTTACGTGAATTGCTAGAAATGGTAAAAGGCACAAATGACCAAATTTTGGTGATGACTTATCGGTTGGTCCATTTGTGTGTTTGATTCCGAGTTTGTCTTAGTGTCTTTTAGAACGTAACTCAAAAAGTTACGGTCGGATGTTCAAGAAGTTTCAGAAACTGTTACTTAGGTCGAGAGGCGCGAATGATCAAATTTTGCTGATGGTAAAGAGGAAATCCTGGTTTCAGGGCCAATATCTACTTTTCGTCACTATTGCCTTCCTTTGTCGAGGTATGCGCTCTCAGTGTGCTCTTGTATAAACTGTAGGGATCACTGCTTGTATTAATTTGCCCTTCAGTTGTGTCAATTGTAGTCATAGCAATACGATAGCTTCTGTATTTTAACACATCCGTTGTCATTTTTCCAATTCATCTGAGAGAATCACGTCGTGCCTCTCGATTGTCTTTCACTGAGCAATTCTTCTTCTTGTTCCGCTTCCTTAATGCGGGATGCTGCGATCTGTGTCGCTTGTGCTGCCGTAAAATGCAGAAATTTTGGCGGTGCTCTCATATGAGACTTTTTATTGGGGGGAACAGCGCGCGCTGCTGCGGCTAATTCAGTTAGAAGCCTGGACCATCTGCTCCTCTGGCCCTGGTACTCCTGTGCCTCTGGAGACTTTGTTTTGTGGCACTTTTGCCCGCCACGATGTCTTTCAGCATCGCTTGAATACTTATCGTACCGATCCGCTACTGCAACTACCATAGAAAAATGCCTCTTTGTTTTGCGAGGAGTTGTGATTGCGTCCTTTTGGAAAAGAAAATTTCCCGAAAAAGGGAGTATAATCTGAACAGAGTGACCCGCCTCGTAAAGTGCCTGCACGCATTAGCATTTGGCAGGCACTCATTGTGAAGCTCTCCAGTGGTGCAACTTGCATGGGTAACTCCACTTCTGGGCCCGCAATCCTCGTCGGACTGTTGTAGTCTCTTCTCTCTCGGTGGCTGTGATTTGCAGCGCTTGCTGCGTATTTTGACTGCCTCGTTTATTGTAGAGTGATCGCTTTTGTGCGGTGCACAATGAGGGGGCGCCGCGCTGCGCCCCGGCCTTCTGAGTCTCCTTGCAATTTGGTAATATACTGTAGCCTTCTACGGCCATTGGTTATTTGTGCGTAAACGTTTTCAGCGATGTATAGTACGCAGCGTGCTTTCCTACATTTATTGGCATTTCAATGTCGCGTAGTACTCAGAGTGAGATTTCCTAAATTTATTGGCATTTCAATTTCAATACTATTTGATAATATGCTGCGTCTATTTTTAAATTTATTCGCATTTCCATGCTATATAATGATACGCAGCCTATTTTTCCTAATTTTTTTCACATTTGTGTTTCATTGTAGTAATGTGTAGAACTGTGTGCCTAGTTTGTCTCCATACGAATTATGAAGTTACGAGATAATTGTGCGGAAGCTGTGTGTTTTCATGCTACGGAACGTGGGTACCAATTATGAATATGCGACTAAATTAGACTTTTTGTTCTAAGTCGCGTCCAAGGATGAAAAAAAAAACTTGAACTGTGATGGACATAGTTTACTGATTTCATTTACATGGTACCTGTTTTAACTTTTGACAGCCGTGTGTGAGTAGAGTAGTACTCTAGAGAAATATTAGGAGCGGGTGTACTTATGCTGTATTGCTTACCACTGCACCAAACCATTTTAGTAAGACCGAAGTAAATCGAGCAAGTTTTTTGTTCTTTCCCCCGGGCGTCTGAGCTCCCACTTTCACCGATGTAAATTTCTTCCAGAAATTATTTCCATAACTGAATTGGACGCTGAACTAGCTATTTCTCAGGCGACTAAATGCCACTGTGGATTTAGGTAAAGGAAATTTGTTTTTCATTCTCAAGTTCCTATAGCTGTTAATACCGAATTTTTAGCGTATAAATCTTCCTTAGACAGATTCTTTAAATGGTCCTATATAACATTCTAAGATCTTTTACAGCCAGTATGCTCCGAAATTCGTTAGCGTTTCATTATATGCGGCGATTCATCTACATATTTTAGAATTTTAGTCACTCAAAATTTGTGTTCCTGACACTATCGCTTAGCTCATTTGGGTGTGGCAGGTCGCGATGGCACATCCCACATTATTGTTTATCATCAATCTCTTGTGTTTACCGAGCTGCCTCGCCATTGAAAAGGACACTCAGGCTCGGCACTTTCGTTGGTATCCCTCCGCAAAAGTTGTATAGAAAGACTGGCACATCTGTTGATTTGGTAGAAAGTTCTCAAGTAGCTCTTGACGATTGTTTACATTGCGCCGTGAGTTTGTGTACTTCAGTAGAAAACCCTTTTTGCGTCTTTGAAATTTCCTTTTCTTGGATCACGCGTTTTTCTTATGGTCGCAGCTCACACCAGGCATTGGATGAACCCCTGGGTAAGGCTTCTTTGTTATACGAGTTATAACCCCCTCCGGGGTATCCCGTGAAATAACTTACCCGTTATAAATATTTGGGACATTTTTCTTTCGATTTCACTTTGCTCTTTACTCTTCCCATTAACATACTCCTGTACTGTGAAGATACTATGGACTGTTTTTCCTCATATTTCCCGATTTGTTCCCATGCTTGTTGAGCAAGTGTAGGGCAACCCTCGTGCATCGTTTCAGCATTTGTCTTAACAACCTACGTGTGAGTTATTTTTTCCTCCTTTCCCTTGGGTATCTTTGCAGTATTTAGAGAGACTTGCAATAACTTTTATAATAATAATATAATAATTAACATATTTACTTGCTACAACTTCACAGTATGCTATTGCAAGTGTTATTAATGTTTTGATCAATTTGCTATCGCTATTGAAACTCTTTGTTGCTTTCCAATAGAGATGAAGTCCTCTGCTTATCATTTTTCTTCAGTATCATTCCTTTATTCATCCGACCGTTGAATCCTATACCAGTGAATATTAATTATCAGTCGTCACTGAATTATTTGAAGTCTTCCGCTAATTCATGTCCCCAAAATACATAATTCCTCAATGCCCTCTGGAACCATTACGGCCGTCGGTACCTGGGCCTAGTATAGCTCCCCTGTAGAATGTGCTCTTGGTCACGACACATCTCGTCTACTTTGAAGCTGAAGACCCCACTACACACATTGTACTGATTTATTTTAAAGTGCTATAAATAGTTTGTTGTAGATCAAAACATTGTGGGTGTGATGCTAGACACTAAAATCCCGGCATGCTTTTGTGTCGAGAATTACAAAGGCACGAACCCGTGTGCTCTGATGGCGGTTGTTTTGACCTAACGAAGCGTAAGTTTAAAGTAAGCTAAGGGACGCTTCAAAAGGAGCTTCTGTTGGTAGAGTTTGTTGGGTAAAGTTGGGCCTCCGGAGGCCGTGAGTGGCCTATGGCCGAATAACCTGCTTTGATGTTTTGGTGAGCTGTCTGTACCTCACATTACTTCCCTCGCTTCATTCGCTACCTTTGTGCAGCTCAAGTTTGGAGAGATCACGCCACCATGCGCTCCATAGGGCTTAGCTAGTCTTTCCGGATATCTTTCTTCCATGCTGTCTTAGCTTTCTTCCTTTTTTCGCACTTCTTTAAACTGCTAGTTTTTTTCCACTTACTGATCCTATGCTTATCCATTGTACCGCCGTTTCGTAAATCATTTTGAGTTGTTCCGTTGACGCCTTACTCGCTCAGATGAAGAGAGTACTTCACACTTGTCTTTACTCACTGTAATTTGATCGTGCATATGGGTGGTCGTCTCTTTGACTGAGATTCTTCCCCTCCCCTTTTTTTCTTTTTTTTTTCTTCAGTCTACTAAATGATACTAACATAATGGCAATAGCTCATAGAGGGCCGGGGCGTAAGTTCCGGTGTCTCTTTGGGAATGGGCCTGTTGGTTCGTCTATTGCCGCCTATCTAATCTAATACACTAGAGGGCCTGCGTTGTCATAAAATGACAGCGAAGAACTTGTGATGACCTTCTTCATTGATCATACATTCGTTATTACAACTGCTAACCTAAGCATCCTGAGAAGAGCGTTTACGGCTTCGCAGCCGCTCAGTATCGAAACTTTTTTTTCTCTGAAATGGAGAAAATACATGGCTAATTGCAGCCCGATCTGCAACGCTTAAAGTAATAGCTCAGATTCGGTATTGTGGATACGGTAGGCTAGCCTATACAGGTCCAATGGTTTTTGCTCAGCAAAAGCTGTTTCATCGACCATTAAATTAAATTTGGAAGAATAGCTGAAGCAACGAAATCATCTGTGGGAAGAAACTATACGAATCAAGCATGAGAGTGGCAATGGGAGATTCAGAAATATTCAGTACTGCGATTTCAACTTCGGCAATGCAAGAAGTGCATTCAGACATAAAGTCGCCCGATACTTTGCCGTAGATTCGATGTATGGAGAAGCTAATACTCGTACAAATCAGACTAAGCCTGCGATATCTTCATTGTTTGAATTTCAACTGTCCCTGATTAAGATATGTTTTCCATCTTCTGCAACCCGGTCTATTTTCTACCGTAACAGTTTTCAAGGAACTTAATTGAGAGGACAACCAGAGCCTCCCAACCTGGGCCAATTTCCGCCTGTATTGCTAGAGCGTGACAGAAAATGGACTGATAAATACACATCGGTCTTTATTATATTGTAGACTAGAGGGCCCAGCCGTCAAAAATGACGGCAAAAATTTTGTGAGTGAGCTTTTATTTTTCCGGTTCCCTGTATAGGTTTTGTTGTATTATAGGTCTCATCCCTGCAGGCCTGATCTTCCATTAGTGAAACGCAAGCTGTACAACCATGAGTTTTGCGACGGCAAAATATCCCCCCTGCGAGAAAAGGAGAGAATATCAGCTTGCAATTGATTAAGCATTAAGCTGCCCTAAGGAAATATAGTTCAGTCAAAAGAATTCACTGGAAATGCCCAGGGCTCACCTTATTGTGAATACCAACTGATTGTTGAACCTCCAGTGTCGAACTTTGGCTGCGATGTAAATTCAATATAAAAAGGCGTCGTCTACTCAGCGTGAAGATGCAACTACTACGATATCATTCAGCAATGAAAGCGGGGATCCAGAGCCCGGGATCAAGAGGCCGGAGATCCAGAGCTATATTTGTCACCGGTACCCCAAGCGCTGAAATTGTATGGTATCTCAACTTGTTTTACAGTACATGAATTTTCTCCTATTAAACTCTTACCTGCGCGACGGAGAGACAGACCAACATTGGAGCAAGGGAGGAAGCAAGCAAGCGACCAACTGTGTTTTATTATATAGTGGCTGATAACGAGATTTGTTGCAGTTACGCCTCGCACACCCATCTAATCTAATACTGAGAATGACCGTCTTGTGTTTATATATTTACTAGTGGACCCGTGCGTGAAAAATTCACGCAATAACCTATACGTTTGCCTAATGCCTCTAGGCCGGTGCGGAATCTCCTCTTCTCTTATTTGCTTCTTAATTTTCTTCTTTTCTTCATTGNTAATTCATGTCCCCAAAATACATAATTCCTCAATGCCCTCTGGAACCATTACGGCCGTCGGTACCTGGGCCTAGTATAGCTCCCCTGTAGAATGTGCTCTTGGTCACGACACATCTCGTCTACTTTGAAGCTGAAGACCCCACTACACATATTGTACTGATTTATTTTAAAGTGCTGTAAATAGTTTGTTGTAGATCAAAACACTGTGGGTGTGATGCTAGACACTAAAATCCCGGCATGCTTTTGTGTCGAGAATTACAAAGGCACGAACCCGTGTGCTCTGATGGCGGTTGTTTTGACGTAACGAAGCGTAAGTTTAAAGTGAGCTAAGGGACGCTTCAAAAGGAGCTTCTGTTGGTAGAGTTTGTTGGGTAAAGTTGGGCCTCCGGAGGCCGTGAGTGGCCTATGGCCGAATAAGCTGCTTTGATGTTTTGGTGAGCTGTCTGTAGCTCACATTACTCCCCTCGCTTCATTCGCTACCTTTGTGCAGCTCAAGTTTGGAGAGATCACGCCACCATGGGCTCCATCGGGCTTAGCTAGTCTTTTCGGATATCTTTCTTCCATGCTGTCTTAGCTTTCTTCCTTTTTTCACGCTTCTTTAAACTGCTAGTTTTTTTTTTCACTTACTGATCCTATGCTTATCCATTGTACCGCCGTTTCGTAAATCATTTCAGTTGTTCCGTTGACGCCTTACTCGCTCAGATGAAGAGAGTACTTCGCACTTGTCTTTACTCACTGTAATTTGATCGTGCATATATGTGGTCGTCTCTTTGACTGAGATTCTTCCCCTCCCCTTTTTTTCTTTTTTCTTCAGTCATCTAAATGATACTCATAGAGGGCCACTCAGTATCGAAACTTGTTTTTTCTCTAAAATAGAGAAAATACATGGCTGATTGCAACCCGATGTGCAACGCTTAAAGTAATAGCTCTGATTCGGTATTGTGGATACGGTAGGCTGGCCTATACAGGTCCAGTGGTTTTTGCTCGCTGTTTCATTGACCATTAAGTTAAATTTGGGAGAGTAGCTGAAGCAACGAAATCATCTGTGGGAAGAAACTATACGAATTAAGAAGCATCAGAGTGGCAGTGGATGCTTCAGATATATTCAGTGCTACGATTTCAACTTCGGCAGTGCAAGAAATTTATTCAGACATAAAGTCGCCCGATACTTTGCCATAGATTCGATGTATGGAAAAGCTAATACTCTTACAAATCAGACTAAGCCTACGATGTCTTCATTGTTGAAAATTCAACTGTCCCTGATTAAGATACGTTTGCCATCTTCTGCAACCCGGCCTATTTTCTACTTCAGTGGAACTTGAGAGGACAACCAGAGCCTCTAACCTGGGCTAATTTCCGCCTGTTTTGCTAGAGCGTGACAGAAAATGGACAGATAAATACACATCGGTCTTTAGTATATTGTAGATGATAACGAGATTTGTTGTAGTTACGCCTCGCACACCCATCTAATCTAATACTAAGAATGACCGTCTTGTGTTAATGTATATATATAGATTTCATATTAGGTTATAAAGGACTGGTACCGACATTAGATTATATTTCTGCCTTTTTAGGCCCTGAAGAACGCACAAACTCGACCTGTGCCGAAAGCTTGACCAAATCTAATCTAATGTCTGTACCACTCCTTAATAACCTAATATGTGAATCTCAACAGACGTCCAGCCACGTTTTCAATAATTTATAAATTTGTACTATCCTTTGGTAAATTATACAATTGAAATAAAAGTCGACACGAACTAATTGAAATTTGACGTTTCGGGAGTCTTATCCCATTTTCAAAACCTAATGAAATCTTGATGATGTCTAACAATAAGTTTTTTTTTGTTGGTTTCGTTGTTGGTTTCATGTCACGCTTTTAACGAAATAGGCAAAAATTAGCTCTGGTCTTCCTGGTTTCATCAGTGAATTCATCTGCTTGAAGACTGTGGTCATCCTGCCAAGCTTCATAGTAAACTGATAGGTAGAAAATATTACAGGTTGCAGATGATGGCACTCAAAGAGTACCGTATGTCTGATTCCGGTCTTTCTATGACAACGTTGTAGTCCACTCGTTGTAGATGCATAATGCATACAACTTCTCTAAACAATCTCTTCCATCGTGTTGTGTACTCTCTTCTGAGATTTCCTTCGTTTAAGCTTCAGCTGATACACTTATTTTGTTATTTTGGTAATTTTCGAGGCAACTGGTAAGATATTCTTGAGCGGTTAGCAGGCGCATAAAGACCACGATGATTTCTCGGCAGCAAATTGTTTTCTTCACATTTTGAGTTCTTCTTTCAACAGAACAAGTTATCTCTGAAGGAAAAGTTTTCCTAGTCCGAGTTATGTGCCACCCTCGAGTATCTTGGATACAGAGCTCCTTATTTATTGGAAGAAATGTCGACTGCGGGCAATAAAAATCGCTTTTTTGCTTATCACCAAAACGAAAATTTGGTTTTGTTCAGCCTTTCACGCTTATCTGTTCAGTTCCCTAATGCAAGTTGGCAGTTGCGCAGCATCTTACTCAAGGAAGTTAATTAGAGCCTTACATGTATAGAAGGGAGCCCAACCGTCTACCCTAAATAGTTGGTAACCTGGGAAATCATAAAATACATGTCCCGTCAACATGCGGCACTACCAGACAGGGAGCTCCCTTCTATACATGTAAGACAACTTCTTCCCTGTCATTATTGACAGCCCGGGTACTCTAGTATACAATAAATTACGTTGAAGTTTTACTGTTAACTGCAAGTGTTCAAATGGATCACGTTGGATAGATGTCTGCCAGCTTTTACTCTCTAGAATTGATCTCATTTGCGGGTTGTGTTGACTGTGCTCAATCCCCTGAAACTCGCTGCTCTATTGGACGCTAAATCACAACAGGATGTGGTACTGTATGACTCCTTCTCTACCAGTGAAGAGACGCTTCTCGCTGCTCTCACTGACTTGTTCCGTCAAAGGCGTTTTCCAGTCAAATACTGCAGTCGATATGATCTAATCTGGTTGGCTTCAATTTTGCCCAACTTTAACTGTGAGGTTTTGATTCTACCGTCTCAAGCGCAATCGATTCAACATCATGAACTGAAACGTAATCCCAAGTCGCGAATTGAAATTGCACGGTTGAATTTCCGGACAAACCAGAGCTAAGCGGAACAATATTTCTCCCGCTGTGAAAGAACTGAAGACGTCCCAACTCCGAAGTCTTCGGTTTACTGTAGTTGCTGTTGTGTATGTGTGTTGTGAAGAGAGCTACGTGGACCTACATATTTGGAGGTGCAGGAGGGTATCATAAGAAGTCTTATGAATGGGTCCCCCAGAGGACCGCGCGTGGACATGGTGCCTTCCTCCGCAACTTCACTACTGATGATGGCCAGTCAGTCTGCCACATGACTTTGTTTGTGCTTGTCGTACCCCCTGGTCTAGATTTTCCCGAACACTGGGTGTCGAGCTAAAATATATATTCTGATTAATTTATTGAAAATAGCATGTGTCTTGTGCCTAGACCCAGTACTACTTGTGAACTAGCAGTGGCTGTGGAAGTACACTAGCAGAAAACATTCTTGTTAACGTTGTTCATGTTAAACTACGATTCGATATGTTTAAATATGAAATATGTCAAGACACTACTTATTTTGACAAATCAGCAACGGCAGCACTTGTACGAGACATTCGGGGAAGTGTATATTTTGTCGAAAATACACCCCAATATGTATTGAGTTACTATGTTAAGTGGTAACCATATTATTTTTGTAAAATTTCAAATAGAACAAAGTTTTTTTATGACGCAATTAATAAATATTGTTAAAATTGTAGTTTCTGTACGTGTATAATTTTATCATTTTATCGCTCCAGTTATACATGTTTGATTCTAACGCTTAACCATTTAAAGAGTGGCTTAATTTTGGTGGCCCTAACAGAGTTAATCTATTGTCTAACACTTGCATCGAATTTCAAAATAAATGTTATTACGTGCCTTGGACTACTTACCTACAATATTCATATTTCTTGTTGCTGTAAGAATGTTTCCGTTCTTCATAAAGATACCATTACTATTCTTAAATGTCTTCTAGGCACAACACATGTGTCATACGTGTCTTGTACCTACTCCAGTCACATTAATTGTTTGCTTGGTACTCCCATGGAGGTATAATAGATCTATTATACCTCCATGGATACTGCACTTGGCAATGCAAGAGTCTGTCCTCCACGCTCTACCGAGACGGGATCAGCGAGACGTCGTCGGAGACCGACGGCAGAAGTCCGCGGCGGCTCTTGCGAAAAGACTAAAGGTCTTGGAAGGTCCTATAAACGGAAAGCTTAAAGGGGGGACTATTTCCTTAGGAAATTTTGATCTGGCCGAAGCCCCCAGAGAAGTCTGAAGGCTTTTTGTTGCTTGCTTTACTCTTTATTCGTGTTTTGTTGCGTGACTTTTTCAAAATGAACGTAACCTTCATTCGCCGTGAAATATTTCTGCTTCATCTTTTTTCTTTTCTTTTGGACTGCGCGGCTTCGAGGAATGTCCAAAATTTGGAAGAGAAGACGTTATCAGCGGGGTTATTATGAAACTACTTGAGCCATTCTGCTGAATACTTTACAGGAAAGCAAGTTCAAATTTTATTATCGAAGTCCTAAAAGCTCTGACGCTGTCTACTTTGGCTTTGCAGCCTTAGAATTTTTTTTTATATTGGTGCTACTCGTGGGAAAGACGCTCATACGATTCTTTTTGTTGCCCCACTGTTCTGGAGAAAAAAATAGAAGGTGCCACAAATACTGGGAATTATTGAAAAGGCTCGCGGAAAATGCCGCTATCCAAATGCAACGAAGCTTGTATATGAACTTGTGGTTAATGTTTAGAAAAGTATCTTTTCAGAAATTATCAATACCCGAAATTTGGGTAATGTTGGTGTGCATCAATTTTTCTTAGCATCGGGTTTCTCCCATTGCCCTTCATTTTTCTAACCTTTTTTTCTCTTTTGCATTACTTGAGTGCAGAGTCTTGTTGCTCTGAATCTATGGTTTGCAGGCAGAGGAAAAAGCGTTCCCAAAACGCGAAGGGCATGTTTTCAGGGATTTAAATAGCATCGATGTAGTCAAATACATAGGGTTCAAATTTTTAATTAAAACATACAATGTGTTCATTATCACCTGCGAACAAAGTGAGAGAGGTGCTAATGTTTTCGTTGAAGATTTAAGTATATATATTTCTATATATATATATATTTGTATATTTCTCTGTCCACCCAATAAGTTGTCGAAGGAATTGAGAAATCTTCATATTTTTTTGTAGGGAGTTTGATGGGTTGCCCTCGATGTGATACATGCCTAAAAACTGGGAATAGCTGGCCATAAAAAATGACGGCGCTGAAATTTGTTTTCCACCTAAAAACAGGTAGAAGGACTTGAGCTAGATTCATAATATTTTGCACGGAGTCTGGTTGGCTGTCCTCGATGTCGACACACCCATGCCAAAAAGAAAAACAAATAGGATTAGCTGGCCATAAAAAAATGACGGCAATAAAATTTACGTTCCAGCCAGAAACAGGTAGAAGGATTTGAGCTATGTTCATGATTTTTTGCAGAGACTCTGGTGAGCTGTCTTTGATGTGATCCACGCCAGAAAACTAGGATTAGCTAGCCATAAAAAATGACGGCGATGACATTTGTGTGCTTAATAATTTATCAAGTGATGTTCCCGAGCGCGATGATTTCTTGTACAATGGTTTATCGATTCGCTTGTTCCTTTATTCTTCCTTGTTCTCTTGTAGATAACTGTTGTCTTGGAAAGGGGAGTCCAAGCTTTGAATTCGACTCACTGAGTGTTATTGTGTTATAATACCATCGCTTTGTGGTCAGGCGAAGGTGGTGCTGGCTAGACAATTCTGTGCTGTGTGTCCGCACTCTGTGCTCCGAAGGTAGTGTCTGTTCGGGGGCTGAAGACTCAGTGCGTGTTAGAGCGTTGTCGTCTGACGTTGCTCTGTGGGTTCAGGAAGGACTCCCGTACTTTTTGCACTTCGTTTGCTGCATTTGTGTGTGCAAAATGGACGATCTGCAGAAGTTGACCCGTCGAATATTGTGTTGCTGGCCTTCGCCACAATGTCGTTCTGTCCAACTTTGGCCTGGCAGCAACTTCTGCTCTGCAGCGAAGATGCAGTCACTGGCAGCCTCGCTCCAGAAGAATTCTTTGCTTTTATTTACTTAGGAAAGTTTATTATTGCGCCCATTTATGTTCACACTTTATGGTCGGCAATACGCCACCTTAGGTTAAAATGTTCCTCTGTTGGCGTTCATAGAGGCTCGTTATAAAAGTGCGAAGTATCAGGCGAAGAGTTCCGTTGAATGCAGCAAGCAATCATCGTAAATTTATCCACTGTATACGACAATCATTTCGTGTTTTCACTGTCGCTTAGATGCTTGTGAACAAAATTTTTATTCAACTTTTTCTCATGACGACATTGAGATGATGGACTTCTTGCAGCGCCCTTTTCTTCATTGATTGATTGATCGATTTTTATTCAATTTCTTCACTTTTTTTTTATTTGTAATTCGCGCCAGTTCCAACAAGCGCGTGTGCTCTTTGGCCGGTGCTGTGATTAAAAGCGTATAAATTGTGTGCAACAGAGTTCACGTGACGGAAATGAGTGGAAGGATACTACGGTAATATTCGGTTTGAATAAACAAACAAAACCGTTTTGCTGTGAACGGCAACTTATTTAGCGTTTCATTACCCAACTTATTTGCCGTTTCATTGCCCTTTGCGCTTCGCCCTCAAATAAGAGGAGCAGCTAATCGCTGCTATCTTTGTATTGTAACCATTTATAATCGTTTTGCTTCCACAGTTTTCAACTTGGCCACCTCTCACAAAACGATCTCCCTTGCATGCGCTAGTATTTTTCTCTTTCATGCCCTTATTTCCTCGTTTATCTTTCTCTCTTACCTTAACAACCCATTGCCTTGTGTACTCTCATTCGTTCTATGCGTTCTTTTTTAAGTGTCCACGCATGCTCTGTACCAAGCACCCGGTTTCATATATAAAGTCACTCTTTACACGCTCTCTCTCACACACACACACCATGACAACCCAGTACTTGTACAACAAGACGGTCTCTGTTAGGTTGTTGCCCTCGAAGAGATAACTCTGGGTACTGCTTAGTCAAGTGCAAAACGCCTTATAGTTTCACCCTTGGCCGCCTTATCCAGAGACGGGGACGTTGATCTTATGTAACACTTTGCTTGGATGTTGTGTATTTCTCGTCTGAAGAATACTTAAGTTCCCATTTTCTATGTACCTTGGAGATGAAGATATTATGAAAATATTACTAATAATGATAAACTAATTCTCTTGGCCCCTTGAAACTCGATAGCCTTTTGTTGCCAGGTGCATTCGTTTGAATATATTTAGAATGCAGTCCAGGTTTCAGAAGTGTGGTTGATCAGCCAGCTTTGTAGAGCGAATTTTCTCACATTGGAGAGGTAAATTATGTTTATTTACTCAAAGACCATGTTACCTGTAGAGCTCACTCTTCTCCCACTACGGATGTTGACCGAATGTTTGCCTCATCGTTGGTGAGAAGTTTGAGGTGCACGTTACTCACCATGAAAATGTAATCGTTGGTGAGAAGTTTGAGGTGCATGTTACTCACAATGAGAATGTATGGCTCTGCCCTTAACCTTCTTATCCTCGCGTACAAACGAAGTCTTTCACTCGCGCCTCTGGCGTACTGTTATGTAGCGTATCAGCCCCTCTCTCAGTTATGAAAGGCTTGCTGAGTTCTCTCTTTATATTGCTTATTCCCTGTGTTGTCACTTGCTCTCTATATATGGTTTATTTATGGCTCTATTTACAGAGATATAAATCAAAGTCTTAATAGCTTTCTCTGTAAAGCAGTGTGATATTGAAAGCCGCCCTGAGGAACTGGTTTGTGTCAAGTGATAGTGGTCATAGACATGTGACACCGTATGGTCTTCATCGATATGCTATCGACCCGAGCAATTCATTTAAACGCCTTAAGGACCTACCTGACCGGTTTCTGCTATATGGTCCTTTACGTGTTTTTTCTTGAACAAATACTATGCTGGCATTGCAATGTACCAAATAACAAAGTAACATGAGTCTGACATTACAGTTGTAAGATTCTGGCTTTTCGAGCTCCGTGGTCGAGGCCGTCTTTCATTGACAAAATGTAAAATAAAGTTTAAAAGAGGCCGAAATTGAGAGTTGCTGCAAACTGACTCTTAAGTGTATTTATAAATGTTGCAGCTTTCTTGGCGCGCAATTTTTGGGAATTTTTTCAAAAAATATAAAATTTATGTTATTTTAATTCCATTCAAGGTATCAACCAAAAAATGTATACAGTTTGCCAGTATTGGCCGGTACTGTTTTATTATTTGATGCTAATTTTTTATTATTAGTTTATGGCACGAAATAACCATTGCGAAGGTCTCTGAACCGTATCGGGTATATATTTCATGCCGTTAGCTGATGCTGGTGTTAATAACTACAGAAGGTGAAACTGCCATGCATGACGTATAAGGTATTAGCTGTAGTAACTGCCAACACAATATTTTGCCACCGTTTATAATATATTACTAAGCTATTTTTTAAGTCAACAAATTTTTTACAGCTGATGCTGGGATAAATATTCGTCTTATCCCCCATCCGAGTTATGGGATAAGAAAGTGAGTCCTAGCATAATTGAGTGCTGCTGAAAACGAAAATGACATCCATTTTTGGTGGAAATTAGGCCAACCAGACCTACGCCTTACCTAACCTGCCCGATATTATGAAGGGGTTTATGCCTAACTACCCGATAGTACGGCCTAAAGAGGGGTGAACCAAAAGGGGTTTATGCCTAACTACCCAACAGTACGGCCTAAAGTGGAGCGAATTTGGCTTTTACGTCTTACGCATGTTACCTAACCTAATGCAGCAGGGCGCTCCGATGGGTCAATTAAGAAGCTGAAAAGACGAAAATTCGTTAAAACAAAACAGAATTTCCACAAATAAAGACCTATATATTCTGAATCAGTAATTTTCAACCAATCAAAATACTGTATATTAATATGATTCTCAAGTTCAAGTGGGGGATAAGACGAATATTAGCCGATGCTGGTGTTAACTACAGAAGGTGAAACTGCCATGCATGACGTATAAGGTATTAGCTGTAGTAACTGCCAACACAATAGTTTACCACCGTTAATAATATATTACTAAGCTATTTTTTAGGTCAACAAATTTTTTGCAGCGTCCCATAAATTATCGAGGTAATTTTTAGCCCAAATTGCGGGCGGGGGACGAGCGGGGGCTGTGCGCCATCGCTTTCCGAGAGCTCATTTTGGATTCCAAAGAGACGATCGTCGCCTGTCTGCGGCGNAGGGGGGGTGGGGGAGAACCTCTTCTTCGGGTGAAACGGGGCTCCTAATGGATATGGTGAACTGCATTGTTTCTCATTGTAGAGCTTGTGCTTGTGTTGCTGCTGTTGTTCTTTGCTGTCATAGCTTTTGTGTGTTCGAAGAAACAACTACCGGGAAAGTTTCTGACTGTGCTGAACTGTGTCTCTCCTCTCTAACTACTTGTTTGACTTGGCCATGATCATTGCGGCGATTGTGCATAACATGTTTTTAAGCTAGCTAGTAATGGGCTCCGGTTCTATAACTGAACCATCAATACCACAAACAAAAACTGCAAGCACTCGTCCAATGCTCGTGCGATGCCTAGTTTGTGTGGAGTAATTTTTGCGGACTTGAAACGAGTGGAACGCAGCCCTTTAGCTACATGCCGGACCAACTTCGCTGAAATGCGCATTTTTCAGTCCAATAAAGTCGTTGGTTCATTCGTCAACGTCAGCCGCTGAGCTTAGCGCGTCCTAGTCTGTGCTTCGAAATTTCTTGGGTCACTCGCAAGCCGCAAGAAAAATTTTGTGTGGTAGTTGGCTGGGTGATGGAGGGTGTGTGGTCCCTCTTGGTACCCTACCAAGAAACTGGTGGCAGTGTGTGGCACTTAGCAAGGTAATAGAGGGTGTTTGGTACCTCGTTGGAACCAACTAACGTTAAATGTTCATCGTCATATTCTAGGGAGCGCAGACTTAACGTGCCCCCTTGAAAACTAGAATTTCTTAAAGCCTGCTGTGCTCATATGGGCACTTCACAAATATTACTGCTGATAAGAATATTGCTATTTCATTCATTGGGAAATTAAAGGGTTAGCCCAGTGCCCCAACAATGTAAGCGATCTTATTCTTACGAGAAACTAAATTCTAATTCTGAATTTGAGAAATTACCCTTGCGTCATACTCATTCTGCTGATAATCATGGACCGTTTTTGTTCTTTCCGGTCCTGTATATAATCTGCCGGCCTTCATGAGCTACAATCAGTTTTTTCCTAAGTGATTCTCTCTTGTGACAGAATAAATACTGCTGATATTCTGAATAGATTAAATACGCTACAATGTTAATGTATTATTATTTTTTGCAAAGAAAATAATTTCTTGCTCTTGTCTCGCCCTATTTTTATGACGCCTAGAGTGTTCTACTAATTTAGGAACCACTGCTACAATGAAAACATCTTTCCATTTGAAACAGCACTAGAATGCGCTAATTTCGTTTCTAAAAAATTACTTTGTTTGGGCCAGTTTTTGGTGTACATGTCAGTATTGATTACCGTCACTATAAAGAAATAACTGGATCATTAAATCTTTCTCATTAAAGTCCAATTTCGCATAGGATTAGCACATTTGTTTTTTCATTTGTTTCTTGCAGAACTGGTCGAGGTAAGCGTTCGTCCCCTGAAATATATTCTATTTGTAACTGATACAGTTGGCTATTTCTACCTATTCTTCAACCTTTCAGCAGAATTTTCTACCTTGTCAAAGTTGTCCTGTTGTGTTACTTACGTTATTAATAACTAGCGGGACCCGTGGAAATTCCACGGTTGATAAATGTCTTTACTAGACATTGGTTAATAATAGAGCAGAGTTAATTATTAATATACGGCAAATAAAGAGCAAGTGAGCAGGCTGTATTTCATTTTTATTGTAACGTTTGGATTTTATTTTATTTACGACTGAAACTATATCGTGAGGAAGAATCTGAGAGAAAACGAAACTGTCGGCAACACTAGGTTGTAAAATTTCATATGGTGTTACGATAACAGGAAATATACTTGACAATAGTGATCTAACGTAGACAACCTGCCTCTTTGGATAATTTGATTAATTATAAGACGGATCAAGAAGCTTAGTTCTAGAGAGGGGATGTATGTCTTAAAAGGTAGAGTGAAATTATGTACGGCAAATGGAACACCCCAGCTAATCTACAGTTTAATAAAGACCGATGTGTATTTATCTGTTTGTTTATCCATTTTCTGTTACGCTTTAACAAAACAGGTAGACGGAAATTAGCCCAGGTTGGAGGCTCTGGTCGTCCTCTCAAGCTCCATTGAAAACTGATTAGTAGAAAATATGACGGGTTGCAGAAGATTGCAAACGTATCTTAATTAGGCACAGATTAATTTCAAAATTGAAGATGTCGCAGGCTTAGTCTGATTCGTGCGAGTATTACCTTCTCCATACATCGAATCTATGGCAAAGTATCGGGCGGTCTCAAGTCTAACTGCACTTCTTGCAATGCCGAAGTTGAAATCTCAGCGCTGAATATATCTGAAGCTTCCATTAGCACTCTCATGCATCTTGATTCTTAGTTTCTTCCCACAGATGATTTCATGGCATCAGCTATTCTTCCAACTTCGATGCAATTGTCGACGGAACATCTTTCAATAACCAAAAGACTATCGGACAAATACGACACACTAGGTTATCTATGATACCAAATCGAATCAATTCTTTTCAGTGTTACTGAACTGACTGGAAAAGTATTGAATTATTTTCATGTCAGAAAATAAGAACCTTTGATGCTCAGTAATTAGGGTAATTAGGATGCGGTGAACGCTCATCTGGATGATCTTTAAAATTGGCAATTGTATGAAGAAAAGCATGGTTAATGAAGAAGGATCAACACAAATTATTCGCCGTCATTATATGACAGTGTGGGCACACTAGTGGGGTTATAATGAGTTCCAACTCATTGTTTGTGCTGTTGTCACGTTGCATTGTACCGGAGCCTCAATGTACCATCGCATGCTCAACGCGCAACCGAACATTCAGCCCGCATGTCATGCGACTTAAATACTTTCCTGGGATATCTTAAAGACTGACTTTTGCTTGTAAGTTGAACGTGCGATGGTATTCTGTGGCCTCGGCATCAGATTTTCAATATAATAGAAATCAGGCTAAAGATAATAAGTAAAGTGCGCCAGCGGGTGCTGTGTTCCAAACCTGGAAGCCACCTCTCCCTCTCCCCCCCCCCCCTCTGTTCCATGACCCGCTCCATCTCTTCACATTTGGCGGTCGGCATCTGAGAATATTCGCCGCACGCCCTGCTAAGGTCATTAAACCTGAAAAGATCGCTGACAGCTCTTGAACGAACCTCTCATCTGCATGCGTCAAGATCTTGGAAAGATCTGGGCCGTGGATAGCAGTGATCTTTCATGCTTATTCCTGGTGTGTGTGGGTCCCTCGGTTCCTGTCTACACTTAATTGAGGTAGTTCTTGTATTTTTAATACGAGGTAGAGCTGCACCTCCAGAATTTCTTCCGCAATTTCTCGTTTTATGGAAATTATGCTTCAATGTTTGCGAAGAATGTATTTAGAGCAGCGATCATCTTCTCTCTAGATCGTCTTTCATTGATGTCGAGTTTCACTGTTCGTAAAGTATGTCCTACAATTATCTAATATGACGTTATGCTCTGCTATCTATTGATTTCCTGTCTCACTGTTATTGAAAAACATTAAACAAAGCTTAATGCTCTTTTCTGATCGTCATTTATTCATCTTTATCTTGACTTTTCGTCATGAGTATCCAAGAATTTGGTAATTATTTTCTGCTGATCGCAGACTTTTTTCAAAAAATTTACATTTGTTTGGGCCTTTCTACCTGTGTTGTAGTTTTACCAGCCTTTGAGGGCCTTACTTTCGTTACTGGAGTGTTAACAGCCATTGGCTCATTAGTTTCTTCAGTGTATACTAAGCTCTACGTTTTGATGCATACAGTGTAATGTGTTGTCACGTAATTGGTCGCAAATGCCGAAAAGCCTGAACCAAACGAGTACGATACGTACCAGTATTATAGTCTGAATGCACCTGATCCTTCAAGCTTGATTGTGGTCCGCATTGACTTCATATGTGTTTAGTGGCTGCTGTCTTTTTTTTTTTATCTATTAAATACGTGATGGCTCTCCTTATGTTTCCTCAAAGTATATATTTTTGTACCGTTGCTCTCTCAGTTTTCATCTGTTACTGCGTCGTGTCAGCTCACTTGCCCAGATAGAACAATCGACATTGATATTTTCTTGATTGTTCCACTCGGGTCCCGTGTCTGCGTCGTCCTTTTCCGTTAAAATTCTTTTCCATTCCGGCGCAGTCGCCTCTGATTTTCTTTCACCTCCACTGTGTCGCTCTTAACTCACCCAACGGATCATAATAGAAGTCTCCGTCTGAGTCTCTTTTTCCTTGATCACCTCCTGCGCCGGCCGCCCTCAGAATATTTGGGTGTCGGGCCCTGTTCGGAGGGACGTCTCTCCATCATTTATCTGTACCCGGTTTATCATGGGTGTTTGCACGGGACTCCGAAGAGCTTTCGATATCTACGATATCTATTTGACGCCAGGGATCTGTAGAAGTGCCAGTCCTCTCAATTTTATGACCCTCGCCTGATCTTCTTTGATAGAACCGTCGCCCGCGTGCGCACCAGCGCCAGATCGTCTCCCCCGCTGCTGACCCTTTTTCAATACTTTCCAGTTACCGTGACGATGTTGGTCATGCATGTCATTGAAACATTCCCTTGTGCAAGTTGCCTCCCAGAACTCTCTAGTTTTTCTTTTCAGTCTTCCCTTCGAGTCGATGTAATTCCACTCACCGAAACTCAATTGCATCGTCGCCAGGCTTTGTTCTTCACTGACCCTGGTTCAATATTGAGGCGTGTGCTTGAATGCTCCACTGTTCATGGTGCAGTCGTTTTTATTGTCGGTGTTGTATTGAATATGTCCCCAGAAGCATTGAGCTGTGATTGAATGCTAGATTGATTCTGGCATTTCATTTTTACGTCAGAATGTCTTGAAATTCGTAGCATACGATAGAGCGTACAACAAATGAATGTATTTAAGGTATTTCTTTCCTGCTTTTGCCCTAGCGTGGACTTCATGGTACATCATTTGTATCTTATATTACTGAGTATCGTATGCTCCTGTAACAAGCACTCGAACTGAAACGTGAACGGTTTTAATCGGTCTTTTGATCTTAAAACTTGTTATTTCTATGAATATAATTTATTTTTCTCCATATCATGCTTTGATGTTAAGATTCCCTAGGTTCG
Organism: Parhyale hawaiensis; assembly: GCA_001587735.2. Classification (NCBI taxonomy): domain Eukaryota; kingdom Metazoa; phylum Arthropoda; class Malacostraca; order Amphipoda; family Hyalidae; genus Parhyale; species Parhyale hawaiensis. The sequence continues at coordinate 6,857,668 of LQNS02278169.1, read as the reverse complement.
GTACAAAGACGGACTGTCCATATGGAAACATATTACATAAGCAGTTTCTGCGATTCGACTTGCACAATACTGTTGTTCAGCCCACTGATATATGGCTATGCCCCTTTTTATATGGGCTATATTATTTAGAGTATAATCCGTCAGCAACTCGTCTATTTTCCGCAGACACAGTTTAGAAATTCAGTTAATTTGTTGTTGGTTCACTTTGCTCAACACTCCAATATTGTCGTTTGTCAGTGCCTTTCTTCTTTCCCATGTGGAAAACGAGAACTCTTGGCCGCCACAGAAAATGAAATCATAAAACAGCTGTAGTGGTGGCCAAAAATTGAGTTAGGGGTACATGGCGTACAGTTGATCTTTTCTGTATGAGACAGTTGGGGTAAAATGCAGAATTTGGCGCAACATTTTGCTGCCGTGCGCCTCTGTTTCGTTGCTGCAATAGCGCGCAGCTGTAACGTTGAGACGTGTTATATTGCGCTCCGCAACGTCGCCAAATCCAGGGAAATTGCCTCGTTAAAGAGCTCGTCTCATATGAATACCTCGGTACACTCCTCTGTATTTCAGCGAGTTTCTTTGCAAAGAAAATTCATTATTATTACCATCAACGTTTCTTTTTTTTTTCTCAGATACCATAGTTCATCCCGTTAAAAAGCGTGAAACAGTCATGATCTTTATAGAGGTTTATGCCGATATTTAAAAAGTTATATTTTGTTTTGTCCCGCGACAAAGTACGAGACCTTTAAGACTATAGTGTGGATCAGACTAATAAAACTAATTTTGTTATTAAAAAAGTGCATATACCGTTTATTAGGGCTAATGCTAATATATAATAGATGTATTGTCTGAAACAGTCTACATACTTTTACAAGACGCGCACTCCACTGGTAAAACTCTCCACCCTAACACTAAAAACTAAAATTTTCTCCATTGTCGGAATGGAATTATTTAAAATGCCCTGCCCTACCCAGCTGACTGGCAGCAATGGAAGGTTCGTCTTGTTCCTGGCATTATTTAAACATCAGTTTTCAGAGAAATAGCTCTGTTTCAGTTGTATTGTAGGGCGGTAAAACATTTCTTTAATTTACTTTAATATTAGTGTTGCTAGCGTGAGTAACCTCTCGGCGGCCTGGTTATAGGCGGGGGCGGGGGAGGCAGATGATTAACTTTTGGTAAATGTCCGTTCAACAGATTATTTGTTTGTTTGTTTATTTGCCTGCCTCGTTTTTTTTAGTACCATAACTCTAAAAGTTATAGACGGATTTTTATTAAATTTACATCAGTTGTTAAGTATAATCACGGAACGTAGCTACACGACGAAATTTTTCTGATGACCTGTTTGTCTGGTTATCTCTATGTTTGTTAGCAATATAACTGAAAAAGTTATGCACATATCTTTATGAAATTTGCAAGAATTTTTAGAAATGTTGAGCCAGAAAGGACCAAATTTCGATAATGATCGGTTTGTCCGTTTGTGTGTTTGACTAATGTTTGTCAGAACATAAGTTTGACTAATGTTTGTCAGAACATAAGTTTGACTAATGTTTGTCAGAACATAAGTTTGACTGATGTTTGTCAGAACATAAGTTTGACTAATGTTTGTCAGAACATAAGTTTGACTAATGTTTGTCAGAACATAAGTTTGACTAATGTTTGTGAGAACATAAGTTTGACTAATGTTTGTCAGAACATAAGTTTGACTAATGTTTGTCAGAACATAACTCAAAAATTCACGGACGAATCGGCAAAAAACTTACAGGCGCTGTTATTATTGTCAAAAGACACAAATGACCAGATTATTGTGCTGATAAAAAGGAAATCCTTATCTCGGAACCAATTTGAATTTTTCCTAAACGCTGCTTTGCTTGGCGGAGGTACGCGTTCTCAGAGTGCACTGGACAATTCAGGGGACAGGTGGTGCACGTGTCCTCTGCAACATATGGAAGTGACGTCATCATAACAGCGACCGGCCGATAACTTTTCGTTTTTCCGCCCCAGTTGCTGGCACTCTCGCTTGTTTGGCCACAGCCTTAACAGACGCCTGCTGTAATAATTTACTTCTCCGCCGTCTTCTTTGACTCCA
>LQNS02278169.1:6814050-6849002 GCA_001587735.2 Parhyale hawaiensis | reverse complement strand
CTGTCGAATTTATCGCTTTCTCCCGTCCCATGCTTCCACAGCGCTGTGCATTCCATCGTCGCATCCTCTGTCGAATTTATCGCTTTCTCCCGTCCCATGCTTCCACAGCGCTGTGCATTCCACCGTCGCATCCTCTGTCGAATTTATTACCCACTCCCGTCCCAGTCTTCCACTATGCTGTTGCGATCCCTAAGCAGCGATGCCATAACTCACGTCGGTACCCAATACTAAGCTTCTGTCTGGCGTCCAACATGGGTTTTATCTTTGCAAATTGCGACCATTCTTTGTTTTCTCAAATCAAAGCGGACTGTTTGCTTGGCACTATTTAGTTCTCGTCGCATTTGCTGCACGAGTAACTTTGGAGTGTTGATATGAAAATCTAATCGGAATTCCAGTTGTCTTGAGAAACTGTAGATACATCACATATATCGCCTGGTATGTGTCTAATGCTAAAGCCACCCAATATAATTGCTTGCTGAACTTAATGAGCGGATCTTTTTGCTCGCATGCCATTCAACTTACTGCTTTCTACGTGTGTCTTAGATAACGACCTTCACTACGTAAACTTGACGACGGAGAAGCTGAATATCTGCTCAAAAGAGAAGCGTGCGATAGTGTAGTGTGAACCGGTATTACCATACTGCGTATGTGCAATGTGTAAACCGGTATATGAAGTAGCACTAGCCATTAGTATATACTGTATTTACCTTTTATTTCTATTGCACATAATGCGTAACTGAGGAAAATATTTAGTTGTTTTCGACGATCAGAATTGGTGTTTTTATTCAGTTTACCACTATATCCGTGTTTGCTAGTCGCCTCAAGAACAAGCGTATCAGACAAGTTCGCACCTTCTTGTCCTGAAGATTTGCCTTGCTAGTTGATAAATACAATCAAGATGTTCGCGAACTTATTTATTAGCAACAAATTCATTGCGTAGTAGTGTATCACTTTAGCCGTCATTTCGAGAATCTATCAATGCTTTTCCAGCAAAAACATTTCCGGTCGCGGGAGAGTTACCTGAATTTTGCATCTTGTACTCCCGGACGCCGTGTGTTCAGTCTTGCCAGGTGTTGTTTGTCTCAATAACCAGAAATTATTACATACTTGCGCTCGCGAATCTTGGACGGTGTAGAGCTGCCTGCGGTACGTGCTCTGGCCACCAATATGCTCCTGTCGTCAGGCCTGCAGACACACAAAGATAGAGAGAACCAAATAGTTTGTAATTATGTTGGTCGCTATTTCTGCTCCTGCTGATTACAATTTTTCATTTCCTCTTCTTCTCGGCTTTACTGTTCCTAAGTGTGTTTCACCCCGTAGATAGATGGATTGCTTACTTTAGCATGAGAGGCTGTGTCTTTTCTTCTTATTTCTTTGTGGCAACCTACGTATACAATTCTTTGGGTAAAGGACTTGAAATAGGAGTCTATGGCAAATGGTAATGCTCGTTGTCTGCTATATACATATTTCGCCAAAATAATTCAGATAAACCCCTGACCGGGAAAGAACAAGGTCCTGAATTTTTTATTTGCTTCACCTTGTCCCTTACCTGCATATTGTGTTATATTGTCTTTCCAATTGTTCCAAAACTCCTAAGCTTTTACTGCACTTTTCAAAATTCGTCGTCTCTCAATGAACTATCGAATTTTCCCTTTAAACGTTGCACATTTTCTCTTTTTTTTCCTTTGGTGTCTCCCACGCAGAAGTAACGAAGTTGTAATTGTGATAATTAACGACTACCGCTCTGGCAACTCTGCGAGCGCCGCTTCGTTTCTTTCGCTCTGCTCATTAAAATTCACAGCCCTCAGTGCAATTATTCTCGTTTGATTTCAGTGTGGCGTCAGTAGTGGCGTCCTTATTGATTGCCTACCTTTCTTTGATTCAGTGGATACAGTAACTACTTCGTTTGAGTATCTGCCTTCAGTAGTACACTTTACGGACCTCCCTGCATTTAGTACCTCTTTTAAGTCACTGTGAAACGTACCTCACTTTGAGTATCTCACTGAGATTCGTTCTAGTATTCCCTAGCTGCGATCCGTATTACAAAGCACTCCACAGCCTTATTATACAGTTGGCATATCGAAACTTCATTATCTTTGTTAATTATCTGGGATATAGTCAATCCAGTGTAAACAGTCCTTTAGGGGCGGAGCTGAATTGAGCACAGCAGTGTCAAATCTAATCTATTGACTTATACATTTTGATTTTTCGAATATAAATATAATTTTATGCATTAAGACAAGTTATACCACTCACTAAAGTGAGATTTGGCAAAGTTGCTTTGCGTTCTTAGCCACGCCCATCGGACTCCTACGCTGGTTGGACTATAGCATATACCATGTTGAAAACTTTTTCCAATGATAGCACCGTGCTCTGTAGCAAGGAGTATCATCGCAGGCATGGCACGCAGCTCTACACACAGAAAAATGGTTGTTTGCCATTAAGCAAAATTAGTTAACTATAATCTACCTTCTCGTTTGAATTTGCGGCAATGCATATTGTCGTTTGTGATAAACAACAGATGAACAAGAGCGTTGTGATGAACAACAGTGTCTTTTACGATTAATTATTATTGCTTTGTAGCTAAAATATTACGTCGTTAGTGGTAAGAAACCAGGTGTTTTTTGTCGTAAAGAACATACTTTTCTGCGTGTATAGGGAAATGTAATGTCCTCGGCACTCATCTTCCGACTCGATAGACGCCTAGAGCGGCAACACCACCACAGTCTTCATTCATTCGATTTTCATCTCTACTGTAGGTAATCCAAGTGAAAGTTTCACGTTTAGGATTGGCATTGGTCCTAATGCGCTTGTTGTCAGGTGTTCTTTTTTGCAATTTATTTTAAGCGTATCCAAGAACCTACTGACGAAGACCGTGGTAAGCAGAATATCATAAGTGGGGTCTAAAGTGGAGCATATTTGCAGCCGTTTGCTATTTCACTATTGTGTATTGATAGTAGCTGGCCTCCTTCGCCACGGCCGGTTACCGTCCTTCAGTCGAGGGGCTTACGTGCCACCTCCACTGGATTAGCGACTACCCTCGAAATTAAAGCAAGACTGAGCTGCACCTTAATGGTCTCCAAATCTTGGCCATCGTTCTGGCTTTGCTACTCCTCCGTCGCCGCAGGGACCATATGCCGATATTCCATCACCTGGTGCAAGAGACATACATAAGTATCGCTATCGTTTGATCATATATATTTAGTTTCCTGTCTACAGCTGTTCTGTATCTACCTATTCGCGTATATACCTCACAACCTTTGAACGTTCTAGTTCACTAAGTTTCGTCTAATTAATATAATGCGCCCAAATAAACATAACAGATATTGGAGCCGAAGCGTGGATGCGCCGTCATTTAAAATGTTACTGTATTTCAAAGTATCAGATGTCTGGGCCTTCAGTTAGTACAACATCGCTGCAGGTATCTCTCCGTTTCTCGTCTGTCCCGCCATGCATCTAATTGGCCCTGTGTTGAATTTGCTCGACAAACAAAGGTAATGGTAATGGTTACGACATCGTGTGTATCTCCTAACAAATTAACGACGTGCTCACTGGCGCGCATGCGTTCGTGCTACAGTATCTTCATATCTTAATTCAAAGTAAGTGATGCTGTTGGTCCCGGCTGTTCCAGTCGGTCTGCCATACGTACGATTGCAGTGACTCAATCCACTTCTGATTTTATAAAAGTTCTGCGAAAGTAGGCGACTCATATTTTAATAAACTGCGTTATACAATAGATATAATCTAAATAGTTTAGTTCATTCTTGCTTTAAGTCTAAAGTAAAGAAGAATACTCTTTGTAATTTAATTTTTTTTAATGTAACACATTATTAGCCGGATATTCAGTACAAGATAGTAGTTGCGTAACTAAAGTTGTGAAGTTCTCTTCCAAGGCATGGATGCGAGAAACAGGCATGCTTCCATTCGGATGTAATGCGAATATCTCAGGTTCTTATGTGACATAAATATATATACGCTAAAAAAAAAATTTTCTTTCCGGGAATAGTTGTATTCTGGTCTATGTGTATTGTAGTTTGAGTTAGGTCTACAGTTCACGTAAGTAATACGCAGGAGCATGCAAACAATTTGGGACAAAAATATTCGATTAATAGCAAATTATCAAAACAGACACACTAATTTTAATGTCTTCAGAGTGTCAAAGTTCCATATCAAATCGTACTAATGTGAAGAAAGTGATAGCCGTACTGTTCTAGAATTGGAGAATTCTCGTTCCCCACATCTGCTTATGCTTCTTTATTGCACTAAACCTTTCCACGCACAGTATTTGTACTTACAAAATTGATCTATATATTCGCGCAATAAAAGCTTTCTTTATTTATGAAGTCCATGCACTAAAACTCAGAAAATTGTTTATATGCATATATATACACGTATACTATTGATTTTCATCACTTCTTGCATTTTTCTACCCTTAGCTACTCGTACGACTCCTGCTCGCTTCTATGGAGCGAGCGTTTACCCTGAGCGGTCTCAGCCGTACACTGCAGTATTTTCTGAAAATCCACGTTTGTACGCTCCCGTGGCATAATCTGGTTCTAAATCGTGCAAGTTGCAAGCAAGGAAGGAAGCAAAGATCGGTATCATCCTTCTCTCTTTGGACGGACTCTCGTGGGTCATCAAGGAACTATTCCATAAATACTGAGGACAAAAGACTCCGTTACTTGAGTTTCCCCTCGCCATTGCCCTTCCCTCCGGTGGTTTACTGCAACGCTTCTCTTCCGCACCATTTTCCGGACTCGGGACAACAGCGCTCAGAATCTTGCTTCCTCCGGCGACCCCCTCATCCAGCTCACCGCTCCCCCCACCCTAAACTTTTCAATGAGCAAAATGGTGCGTGAAAACTGAAGAAACAGTTTACTTTGAGCCGGGATGGGATGGCGGCAACCTTAATTTTAGGCCGCAACTTTTTGTGCGCTCACCCGGAGAAAAAATAGAAAACATCGCTGAGCTGACGGTGGTGTATTTTTGGCATCTCCTTAGTTAAAAATGTGTTGAAACTTGTATTACTGTTTGAAACTGCGCCATTCAGGCTTCCGTTCGTGCTCAGTTTTCAAGGTTAGCTATGAATTTGCCCGTTAGATGTTCAAAAACAATTTTTCTTTATTAATGGTGATTTTGGTGATTTTAGTAAAAGCCACGATGTTTTTTATCTTCTAACATTTATCGCGGCGCAAAGTTTCTCAAAGAACATTTTCTGTCAGCAGCCCCGTTGGTCATCAATCGTAAACGGCAAATATTTTCGTCTTCGACCATTATTTTTATAGGAACTTCACGCTATACTTTTCATCTTATGAGCCAAGTTTCACTTATGTGAAAGGTGAGCCGTCTTTCTAATGTTCTTTTTTAATAAAGTTTGCCGAGCTTTATGTTTCATCCGAAAGGTTTCTATAGACAAGGTGAACTTGCTTAAAAGATTTTCGAATGACATTTTCACTTGACTAAGTTGAATTTTTACTCTTTATTTACTATTTAGTGCTTATGGTTATAATAGATTAGATTAGATAGGCGGCAGTAGACGAACCAATCGACCCATTCCCAAAGAGACACCGGAACATACGCCCCGGCACTCTATGAGCTATTGCCATTATGTTAGTAGGATATAGAGGACAGGAGAAAAGAGAGAGAAAAGAAAAAANTCCGGACTCGGGACAACAGCGCTCAGAATCTTGCTTCCTCCGGCGACCCCCTCATCCAGCTCACCGCTCCCCCCACCCTAAACTTTTCAATGAGCAAAATGGTGCGTGAAAACTGAAGAAACAGTTTACTTTGAGCCGAGATGGGATGGCGGCAACCTTAATTTTAGGCCGCAACTTTTTGTGCGCTCACCCGGAGAAAAAATAGAAAACATCGGTGAGCTGACGGTGGTGTATTTTTGGCATCTCCTTAGTTAAAGATGTGTTGAAACTTGTATTACTGTTTGTAACTGCGCCGTCCAGGCTTCCGTTCGTGCTCAGTTTTCAAGGTTAGCTATAAATTTTTCCGTTAGATGTTCGAAAACAATTTTTCTCTGTTGATGGTGATTTTGCTGATTTTAGTAAAAGCTGTGATGTTTTTTATCTTCCAACATTTATCGCGGCGCAAAGTTCCTCAAGGAACATTTCCTGTCAGCAGCCCCATTGGTCATCAATCGTACACGGCAAATATTTTCGTCTTCGACCATTATTTTTATAGGAACTTCACGCTATACTTTTCATCTTACCAGCCAAGTTTCACTTATGTGAAAGGTGAGCCGTGTTTGTAATGTTCTTCTTTTTTTATAAAGTTTGTCGAGCTTTATGTTTCATCCGAATGGTTTCTACAAACAAGGTGAACTTGCTTAGAAGGTTTTCGAATAACATTTTCACTTGACTAAATTCAATTTTTACTATTTATTCAGTGCTTATGGTTATTATAGCAGGCAAAACATACGTTCGACTGGTTATCGATTAAATTTTACATGAGCTTGGTTTGTGTTAGCTAAGCATCCTTCAAAATGCAGTGAGATATGATAGCAGCCAATTTCCGTGGGCACAGCAGGCATTCCGTCCGTCCGGCATATGCTTCGTGCGGCGTCCACAGCTTCGTCACCTTCGCTCGTACGCTCTGCAAAATGCTATCTTCCGTCACCCAATACTATCTCATTATTTGTGAATCCCGACGTTTTGTGCAATTTTGTCGTTCTTTCATATCGTCGGTAGATTTTGGAAAACCATTCATGTACCAATTCCTGCAACGTCACTACATCTTGAAAAATAATGCATTCATATGATACTTCTGTACCACCAATAAGTTTTGAAAAACAATTCATTCATCTGAAACTGCTATATGGCACCAATAGACCTTTTGAGAAAACTCGTTCATGTGACATTCCTTGAGCACTAATAGATGTTTTGAAACTATTAATATGATGCACGTAAGATCTCCCTAAATCCTACAAAAAATAGTTGTATTTCGTGCTTCCGATATTTTTAGATCACTAATAGATATAATTTTAATTTGTTAATCAAGGTGTGTGTATTCGTGCTATTTGAGTCTTCGTATGTTGCAGCGTTGTACTGTGTGTTAAGTCTATGTTCTCGATTTGATTGTTCTCATTAACTACCTTAGCAAAAAATGCTGCGATCTTTTTATTTTTGCGATCCAATGACAAGTTTTCTTGTTTTTCTTCTCAATTCAGTCTCCAAGTCGAAATACCAATCGCTGTATAATGGCACAGCCATATCGATATTATCTGCAGTCCAGCTTGTAGTTAGTTTGTTTGATCTATGCATGCTGGAGCTATAGACATGCGTCCCTTTCAAACATCCATTTACTGGACACGGCATAAATAATTCCTAATTCGAACTGTGAAACAACTTTCTCTGTTGTTCGATGGCCATACTGTGTCTTTGTTCTATAATAATGGCCAGCATGCCAAAGCCAACTCGATTCAATTCTGGAATTGTTGACGTACATGTTCAGTGCGCAGTCATCCCATGCACTGCGATCCTGTTAGATTTCTATTTTGATCCACACTAAGCCAGGTATTTTTTGCCGCCTGTTTGATTAATGTTGGACCCGTGCGAGTCTGTTTATTATTCGGCTTCAATAATTAAGTTATTCTCTCTCGCTTGAGTGGCGGTCTCATTTATTAGGCCATCGGCCGTGATTCGTGGGATCATCGGTGGTGTTGACACTTAATTTTTATGGTGACTGGGATTGGGTGTCACCGGCTGCGCCTGCAAATTTGTTTAATAGAATCAAAAGAGCGCGACACCCTGCATGGCAATATGCGACCTGGATATTGGCATGGTGTGTACCCGCCGATGGTCATATTCATGCAGTCAGGAGCTGTATCACAGAATGATATTCTAGGCTTCATTTGCTTGCAAAGACGACAAGATTGTTCTCTGCACTTGATTGTTCCACAAAAAAGTTCTATTTGCTACTGGGTTGTTTTTTCTCCTTAATTTTTTTTCAAATTAGATGAAACTGCATTACAGGATGTGTTTCTTTGTTGTTTTTAGTTCATATGGAGTTCTGTAACAGGAGTACTGCTTCTCCTTCGTTCTTTTGAGATACAATAGAATGATAGGTATTGTATGATTACTTTCTGGGCATTATTTTGCAAATAATAGAATAGAGTTGTACATGGCAGAATTTCCTACACTTTGATGTTTTTTTTTCTAAAAAAAAGGCTTTTCGATTTAAAGTCTAGTTTGATGATAGAAACACTTTCTGGGTCTTCTATATGTTTGAAACAAAAATTCGTAATATATTTTTTAAATCATGTAAATTAATCACGTTTTCAGTTCTTTTTGACCTTCAGAGGTGGTCCATTTGGGGATTTTGACTTTTTGCCTGAAATTCAAATGCTTTTTTCTTTTCATTTTCAAAATGGTGTCATGTGTCAGCGCTGCTAATGGACACAATATATATTTTGTGATCTGTGGTTCAAAGCTGGACTTATTTCGACCTCAACCGTTGTTCAAATAATCTGATGGTAGTGTTTTTTTTAATAATTGCCATCGACACACCGTTTGCAAAGCTGCAGTTATTACATTTTTATCAACATCTAAAACCACTGCATAGTAATTTCAACAGGAATCATTTAATAATTATTCATGACAAAATGTAAATTGTTAACTTAAATTATCTTGAGTAACATGCCATATGCTGTAAGAAAGTTATTACGTGTTTCCCTCACGTATATAACAGCGGCAAAGTTGTCTGGCAGGAAATTATTGTACAATATTGTATAACAGCGTGAGAATCGCTTCGTGTGTTCTTTCGACTAGGGTACAGTCTGCTCTAAGGAAGCCTATTGCAAATTTTCTACGCGTATGCAGGCAGCCACAGAGCAGTGGCAACGACAAAGCCTCCGCACTTGGCCCACGCTCGTCTAGCAAGTTAGCTCCGTGTTGCGGCACCTGTCCTAAGAAATCCAAAGATTGTCACGCGAGTCTTCCTGTTGCCCCTCTACTTCTTACCCCCTACAGCTTCCCTCGTCTCCCCCCTCCCTCTCGCTACACAGCAACACCGAGACTGTTGGCGGGGCGGCGTTTGTGCTACGTCGTCACTACCGGCCTCTCTTGAACGCGTCACTACAGCCTCGAACGCGCCCACTTGGTCGATATTTCCATTTCCAAGCGTGACTACCAGTGTCTCTTGATGACGTCAGTACCGTATTGAAGTGCGGCTAGTATTCCCGAACATTACTGCTGACCTTATATGATAACGTCGCTACTGCCTTGAAAGTTCCTCTTATTCTTGATCAATTTTTCCATTCCCAAGCGTCACTGTTGACCTCATTTGATGACGTCACTGTAACCGCGAGCTTGAATATCAATAACATACGAGACTTCGCTATCCTACACTTGTCTGTTGACAGCTGTGGTATATTTGAGTCTGTGTAGCAAGTTTTATATTTCTATGCAGTTCGACGTATCGTCGCAGTAAGAGGAATAGAGATACCCCGTTTCTGTAGATAGCGTGAATAAGCTTACGTCTGAGGAACGTATAGAAGACTTTGCTCAGTCGTGTAATTTTTCAAGCCGTAAAGTATCAAACGGAGTTTTCACAATCAAATTACTGAAAGTTTTTGCTATCATGTGCCATTATGTTCGTACGTTTTTTACACGTATCCTGCTATGCAGCATCACCGTTGCATCGTCCTCCAGCTTGCGTGCCGCCTCTTAGAGTATGTTTCTTTTTCTTGCTGTAGTTTTGACAGTGACGAAGTGCACGTTTCCCTGCAGCATAGTCTACTTCCAAACTAACTTTCATAGAATATTATTTGGATATTCAGCTTACAAAATCCTCACAACGAGCACGTGTTAATTGCAACTACTGCGGCAATTTAGATACGTCTGATAATATCTTGAGAACATATTAACTAAATTATGTTAAGTCATCCCTCATCCCCTCCCATTGCTCTCCCTTCCCACGGCTGCTACCCGCCTCACCTTCCCTCAGCTTCACCAGCTTCTCGCGGTAAACAAATTGTCCCTAAGACAAATTTATTTCCCTAAAGAAGTCTGCTACGCCGCGCCCCCCTCCTTGCGCTTGGTTCTCGCAGTAACTGCCGCAGCTCAAGCTCACTCGCTAGAATGTGAAGTGTGGCGCTAAAGCGAGCTTTATTTTTTCATTATTGTAACCTTTTCATTTTTGGTTATAAGATTGGTAGTTCTATTGTAGCTTGTATTCTATTTATATATCTGTTTAATAAGTATTATTATATTATTGTCTTGAGATGGCATGATATTAAATATTGAAGAATGCGATGAGAAGCACACCGCAATACTCTACCGCACGTCCTCATCAGTAGCGCTATATTTTCTTTCACTTTTTCTAACTTCATCTGCAATAATGCCTTTTTCACCAGTTTGTGTAATTTGGTTTTTAATGGCACTAATTCTGTGTCTCAGTCTGTATAATGTCATCTTTAGCAACTGTTTTTTTTATACCCTGTAAACTACTGACTGCAGGGACGCAACTAATAGCATTTCGCCTAATTGAAGTCAGGTAGCAGGAGAAATATATATCGTCGAGTCAGGTATAATAAACTTCATGTTAGCAAGTATGTCTCTTTTTCGATATTCGGAGGCACAGTAACAATTACGCCTTCAGCTCCCGGTAGAATACGATACTGTTAATGCTCTTCGTGCGGGAATAAATATTTAATTGGGACGTCAAATAGCTTGCATTTCAGTGCATTATATAATTTTGTCTTTACCGTGCGAACAACATTCCGTGCATGGTATTGTATGCCCGTACCCATGCATTAAAACGTAAAAGACTGTTCAACTCCAATAGGTTGATAGCTAGACCTTTTTTTGCCGTGGTTTTTCCCTTCTGTTCTCCAGTCTCCTGGGTCCATTAGCGCCCTAACGAGAAGATTTTGGCCTCCATTCCAAACTTCTCACCACAGACCAACCGCCCGCCCGTCCGTCCGTCTCTCTGTCGTCTTAGTCACATTGGTTTGCGATGACGCCTCCATGCATACCTAATGAGCTACCCAAAGTGACTCGTTCCTTTGACACATCTCGGTGAGTGCTTCTATTCGCGCCTCACTCATGTGAGTTGTTCATGTGTACGCCATTGGGAACTGTATCAGTGGCAGCGCGGCGGCAGTCTTCAACAACTGTTCATGTTCATGGGAAGTGAATCTGTTGTTCATGTTTATTCTTTTTAGTCCAGCAGCCCTGAAAACGTTGGACTCATCTTTAGCCTTATGTTTAATGGAAGTAAGACCCATATTCGCCTTCACGATCATTGGAAGCTCTGACTTATTTTGAATCACGATCACCGGAAGCGCAGCTCATTTTCACGATCACTGAAAGCGCGGGTCTTGGTTTCTTCTTCATGATCACTAGAAGCGCGCCACTCATGTCTGCTTTCACGATCACTGGAAGCGCGGATCTCATCGTCATACGTTGTTCGCATTGCCGCCTTCAACTGCGCTGTCACTGGCATTGTAATTTTCTGTAGTACTCATATCTCTCATTGGAGTTCCTCTCAACCCTTTTACTATTCCATTTGTCCCTCCAGATACTATTGTCAATTTCTAGTTATCAAAACCAGCGCCTTCTTTCTGTCGCAAAAAATTCTGCAGTAATTCCCGGTAGCCAATCTAATTTTGGGAGATTTTCTCTTTGCACATTTACGCATTTTCTTCAAGAATGTATAATGCTTTCTTGAGAGCTCAACTCCAGTTGGCAAACTCAAAGGTTACCGGAGACAATCCCAACCGTACCTCATTATTTTCCGAATGAAGCCGGTTTCCGTAGCTCCAGTGGTACGGTATGCTCGACGTCATAATTCCAAGGCATATAGAGTCAGAAGCTCTACGCATTAGGCCGCTCCGTTGTTTACGTAAGGACTGAACAGATTAGGATCCTCTTTGCTCTGGCTTAGGGAGATTTGAACGTCTTGGGCTCCGGCAAATTTTCCCTGCGCCGGCCGTTGCATTTCGACCTTCACTTATTATTGACTCGGACGTATTTTGTTTATAATAAGCTAGACATTGACTGGCTTACTCTTACTCTTCTCGAGGGCGTGCTTGAATTGAAGCATAGAATTTAGATACTTTGTTGAATAAAATAGTCGTTCATCGCTGTATGGGCTGCTAATTTTGAATCAATGTAAACGCATCATCCTTAGATATAATCCGGGATTCTCTAGCAAATGTAAATCGTTTTGTAAGATGGAAATCCGTAGAAAAGTTTTCATTAACACTATTTGAGTTTCTAAATGAATGAAGCGCTTAGAGATGCAATCAATTTTATATTGCAAGAGACCAATTGGTGCCGATTAGTGCATTTCTATGCCAATTTTTGTTATTCAGAGAATCCGATTCATGCAGATCAGTGTGTTTCTTTGTTCTAATTTTTGTCTCCACGGGGATACGGTTGATGCAACATGGTGCATTTTCTCTGTCCCTGCCGTGGTCGCCTCAAGAATGCCATTGGTGTAGCTTAGCTCATATCTCCCATGTTCGTATCTTAGTCTCCACGAGTAACCGATTGTTGCAGGCAGGTCTGTGCATTGCTCTTCCCCTGATTTGGTCTCCACGAGAAACCGATTGCTGCAGATCAGTACAGTCCTCCGCTCCAATTTCTGACCGTGCAAGAAATAGCGTGCTGGAATTTCTCGCGTTATCGCTTCTCTGCGGACCAGAAGGGCGGGTAAAATTTATCGGCACCGTTGTCAGTGTCACAATAACGATGTGGACTGCATCGGACCAGTTATCTGCGCAGGTCAGGGCCCATAAGCTGTTCGCAACGACCGCAAATCCTCTTGGGCTCTCCTGAATCTTGATGAGAACTCCTTCAAGAGCCGCTCTCCGATACCACCGAGATCGTCGGGGTCCTTGATTTGCCGTTTTGATTTTTTGGCTACAGCTGTTATTGGTCCTCCTGCGCTGTGCTAGATTATCGGGTAGTAGGTGAGGTCAGGCAGGATTTCGATAGGGTTGGTAACCTCCGAACTTTGCTCTATAGTTAGTTGAAGATTTTTATTCGTTGTGATACGTTTTGAGTTCTCGTTATCTTTCCCGTTGGTGAATAGCAGAAAAACCTTGCGCTTTTATTTCACGTACAATGCGAACAAGATTTGGTTGAACGGGATCCCAAGAAAAGCAATTTTCTAGATTTAGTGTTGTATAAATTAATATTTATTGTCGTTGTGGGATGAAGATGTTAGGGATTTTTCTTCACGTTTAGAGATCCCCATGTGAAGAATGTGTGACCTACTCTTCTTGATATATTATGAGACGGGAGGCGAGTTCCCTCATGTTAGTTGTTGATTTACAAAGTTAACAATTAACGCTGTAGTAGGATAGATTCTGAACAACAGAGCTATAGCAGCTTCTTTGTACGTATATTAAATGCTGCTGTTGTTGTTGTTGTTCTTGGATATTTTTTAGCTTTAGTTAGTGCCGGAAATGAAGCGAGAACGACGTTGAATATATATTGACAGCTCAGAAAAAGAGGGCAATGCAACGCGTTTTAATACAGGGCTATCACTGCAGGGTAGTCATGGCAAGTACGTTTTTAATTCTTCAACTCACTGAATTTTTTCTGTAAGTATTCTTTGTTCTCGTAGCAAGTGTGCGTATTTACCGCTTTTAATAATTCGCCTCTGACATGCACTCATAGGTTTCGTGAACGTATCAATGTGGCGTGATAGTGTATGGTATCCCAGCTCCGTATGATTACATGTTGTTGAAGTACTTGTGCGATGTACTCGTACGCACAGTACACCGCAGGGTTTCTGCCATTTCGCCGGCATCTACTCTCACGTTTAGCACTTCTCGAGGCCATTAAAACTAGAACATAAATTCGTGCGCACTAACTCTTAGCAATCCTTATAATCGCAGAGCCGCTGCACCCTCTCGATGCTCTCTGTTAGATTGTAAAGCTAACAGGAGGCTTGCAATTCCTTCCCCCTTCTGAGAATAAACTTGCCGTTAGTCGGGTAGTCTTGCATGTCATGTTGCCCTTCTAATGGCAAGCCCGAGTGGAAACTCCAGACATGAAGAGCTTCTATGCACTGAAGAGCCTCTTCAATTTAGACTAATGGATAGCGGGCTCGTCTTGTGCTTTTGAACAATGAAGCTATTGGAAGACGCGTTGGCGCGAGCGGTATTGTTCTTGGTCGGGAGATGGGTCGTGCTGGCACGGATGGTAATTTGGGGAGGATGCTTGTAGTTACTGTGCAATGATGTGCAGGTATTGTGCTGAGAAAACTATTTATTGTACGTTGTTATTTATATAGGTAGCTGCTATTGTGTGATGGTACTCAGGTATTGTGCTGAGAATACTATTTATTGTGCGTTGTTATTCATATAGGTAGCTTCTATTGTGTGATGGTACTCAGGTATTGTGCTGAGAATACTATTTATTGTACGTTGTTATTTATATAGGTAGCTTCTATTGTGTGATGGTACTCAGGTATTGTGCTGAGAATACTATTTATTGCACGTTGTTATTCATATAGGTAGCTTCTATTGTGTGATGGTACACGGGTTTTGTGCTGAGAATACAATTGCTGTATGTTATTCACAATGCCTGGTGTATAGTTATATATGAATGTGCTGAGTGATCCATCTGCACTACGTAGCTCAAATCGTCTGTTTACTGCTTCTTCTTGTAGTTGTGCTCAGTTATTATGGTGAGTCTACCTTGAATTGTACGTTATTCACACTGTTTGTACCATGTGGCCGTAGACATGTTTCTTCTGTTTACAGCATGTCTGGTGCGTTGCAATTATCGTGCGTTCGTCATAGTGCGGTGCAGATTGTGCTGTGGGTGGTATGCACTATGTTGTGTTGTACAGTTGTGCGTATTGTCGTCTACTGCTGCGCGCTGCACTGCAGAGCTGTCTGCTGCTGCATGCTACCCAATAGAGCTGCTCTTTCTGCTGCTGCACAACAGAGAAGTACTGTCTGCTTCTGCACGCTGCACTGTCTGCTACTGCACGCTGCACAACAGAGCTGCACTGTCTGCTACTGCACGCTGCACAACAGAGCTGCACTGTCTGTTGCTGCACGTAGCACATCAGAGCTGTCTGCTGCTGCACGCTGCAAAACAGATCTGCAGTATCTACTGCTGTACGTAGCACATCAGAGCTGTCTGCTGCTGCACGCTGCACAACAGAGCTGCACTGTCTGCTACTGCACGCTGCACAACAGAGCTGCACTGTCTGTTGCTGCACGTAGCACATCAGAGCTGTCTGCTGCTGCACGCTGCAAAACAGAGCTGCACTGTCTACTGCTGCACGTAGCACATCAGAGCTGTCTGCTGCTGCACGCTGCACAACAGAGCTTCAGTGTCTGCTGCTGCACGCTACACAACAGAGCTGCACTGTCTGCTGCTGCACGCTGCACAACAGAGCTGCACTGTCTGTTGCTACACGTAGCACATCAGAGCTGTCTGCTGCTGCACGCTACACAACAGAGCTGCACTGTCTGCTGTTGCACGCTGCACAACAGAGCTGCACTGTCTGCTACTGCTGCAGACTCGTCTGCCTCTACCATCCGCCAGCAACAAAAAACAATCATTTCTTCTGCGACGCCTCGTCTGATTTATAGCGCTAAAAGTAATCTTGTTATAAGATCTTTTGTCTTCAATAGTCATTCGAAACAAAAACTTCTACTTCGAAGTTAGCAGAACACTAAGGCTCTGATGGGCAAAACGGTCGCTAACTTCCATTTTAATTACAACGCCAAAAAATGTGATAAAAACCTTCTCGTCTCTTCTTCAACAAAATAAAAAAGACTGACGTCCACAAGTAAAGTGAGAATTGAGGAAACTGAGGAAAATAACTTAACTTAATTATTGAGTGTCGAAGAAAATGCAAGTTTTTGCCAGTGAAGCATAAATTAATGGGCTATTGTAGCGGAAAGAGGTGCTTAATTCTTAAGGATGCTTGGTATTTTTTTTATTATGAACTGAAAAGGTGAGGCATTTGAAGTAATGTGAGATGCCATCATTCAGTGACTTAACGGCATTCGAATATATATTTGTAGTGCTTAGTGTTCTTATAGTTACTCTCCTGTATTATATGCTACTGGCAAAAATGTACTGAAAAGCATCTTGTCGATAGTTCATTTTTTCATTATTCTTGAAGTACATGCTGTATGTAGGACGGTTTAACTTATTCATTAAATAGCCCACCAATGTTCATATTTCTTTCATGAGATGAGCCCGATGAATTAATTAGTATTTGTTAATCGGTTACCACTCGTTTTTCCTCCAGCGCTTTACACTGTAAAAAGTAGTCCGGTATTTTAAGAGAAAATGATGACAAAAAGCGCCGAAAATTCCGTCGAAGTTATAGTTGTTCCGTAAAAATATTTGAGGAAATTTTTCCCGTACTTGCGGTGGATCCTTAAATTTCTAAAAAAAAAAATTATCCTCAATTTTGCAAAATTAATGTAAAGAAGAAACAGTTTGTAATTTTACAGTAAAACTGGTGTCAAAAATGAAAAAAAAACTGCACCGAATTGCGTATTCTTATAGTGAAAGCTCATGTCAGAAGATTCTTGGGGTGGTCGGTGGTGTCGTTCTGTTCATAAAACAGTATCCAATATTGTATTGTAACTCGACCCAACTCCATACTGCGCCGTACGTAGTGCACCTGCGAACATTGACTTGCGCATTGATATATATATCACAGAAATGAACGACCATGCATGCTATATCTAGCTTTAGGAATTGCTGATGTCGTGTTTTTCCTGAGCCGAGCTTTAATTGGGGTTATCTTCCTGCAGGAAAGTGCTGCACATGTTATGCTCGACGTTTTCGTACCTATTTAATTACATTGGTATACCATTTAAATCCTTTTGCAGTCTTTTCCCAAGCAGCAGGAACGGTTTTCTTTGCATTTACTCTTGATTAGTTTTGTCCCCAACAACTTGTTGATTTTGAACCTGCAAATTCCGTCGCCCGATCTGTTCTTTTCAAAGCGCTTACAAGCATCCCTCTGTGCGCTCCACGAAAACACTGTTCTTTGCGGACACTATTGGGAAATCTTTTTTCCTGGCATCGGAGTGTTGCTTGCTACATAACACCTCGTATATATTCGTGTCTGTGCGCAACAAAGAGCTGTTGTACTCGTAACGCTTCCGAAAATCTCTTTCCATGCGCTCCAAAGGACTGTTCTCCATGTAATGCTCCTGGGAAATCCCTTTGAGCTGTACGGAAGAGTGCGTCGCGGCACTCGCAGTCTGCGTTTTTCACTTATTGAAATGTTCTGTCACCCGCCCTGCATTATTTGAGCCAGGCTTTTGTGCCAAGCTTCACTTATGTATTATTCGATTTTTGTGTTACGTCTTCTATTTCACTGAAAGCTTTTGCGCGTGTGTAAATATTTCTATCGCAGCTGGTTATGTGTGCCCCATTGCTTGGCAAGCATGTGACCATACACTTGCTGATGTGGTACTGCCGTGTTGTTTCTTCGAATTTAATGTTATTCATGTCTCACTTCCAAATGAGCATAACATTAGCCGTGAACCGTAGGAGAGCCCCGGCAAGGTTATCGGTACCCAATAGGTTACCTTAATGCCAGCCATTCTGTGCATGCTAGTGTGTGTGTTTTCTTTCTTCTACTCCTGCTGGTGCTCTTTTTACTTGTCGAACTGCTATGCCTGTGGTGCCGCCGTGAGCTCCCAGCCAACATAAGAGGAGCGATCTATGTGTCCCTCGTTTTTTTTCCGAAACACTGGTACACTGGTCAGCGAAGATTAAATTACTCATATGCATATAAACATGCTAACAGTAATATTATCCGTCAAATTTGCCGTAAGTATTTCGTTCGTCGTCCCTAATTTACCTATTATGTTTCATATTTAGTTACCTTCTGTCGTTAACAAGTTATACCAGCTGTTCATTCCTTCTAAAACCGCTGTTTTATCTTTGCTCTTGCATTCTATGTTGCGGCGCTGCTGTATTTCTCAAAATCTTGTGTTTATAGCGGCTATCCTTTCAGACGTGAGCATTGAGATGTGTGGGTAATCGGTTGGGATGTAGAGCACAGTGTCGTATTGTTGTGAACCTAATGTTACTGATTAACCCACCATACTAAGCACTAAACATTTCATTGTAATTTTGTAACGTGAATATTATTTATTTTTCGGTTTTAGGTCCACTTATTCTCTTCAATATCAACCGATGCTTTGGAATTATCTCACAGCTAATAAATGGCACATTTATTGCAGGTATTGCTTCCAGCTTTAATATCAAACCAATAATTTTACATATCAATTCAAGTGACATATCAGTTGGTTCGAAAATAGTGAAGCTATGCGGTGATAGTATGTTTGCAGGGCATTTGGTGTCCTGCCTCAAGTAGTGCCACCATAGCAAAATGCTACCGGAAAATTCGCATTCCAAACGGCAAAATGCCGCCAATGCCCCCGCCCGCACGAGCATGAACGGCTTGCTGCCGAGTCCTATGGTGTGCCCCGACGATCCAGGCTTATCCACCATGTTTGAAAATGGCCGAGTGAAGAGAATGGTGACGAGTTTTAGCAGCATTGACTTGAAGTGCAATGGATCGTCAACACTCGAGCGCTCATCCGACTCGGAAGATTCTAGGTCAGGTAGTGGTGCCACTAGTGGCAAAGAAGCTAGTCCAGGCTATGCTGAAAGTTCTGGATCGGAGCAAAGCAGTGGGGCACCTCTTAGTGACGAAGCCCACGTAGATGACGCAGAAACAGCACATCCCTCATCAATGACCAGATCCCGGACGACTCCCCTGCTCAACGGCGACTGGGGTCTCGACGATGCGTTAAAATCTCTAACACAAATCAGCACAGACATCAATGTGTCCACCACAACTGCCGACGTTCGGCACAATAACAGTTTGAATAGAATAAGAGCAGCACACGAAATGAATGTTAGTAAGTTAGCTTACCTGGAAGCTTTATTTCAGAGGACCAAACTTGAGGAAACTCAGAACAGTAGTTCGGTTACGGCCGCCGGCGCGACTGGAGCAACTGCTGTTTCTGCCCCTACGACGACCATCACGACCAAAAGAACTGCCCCTGATGGCCGCCTTGCAGAAAGGAGGATCACGGAAGAAACGCCGCTGTCCAGCTATAGCCCGGACAGTGGCTACAAGTCTTCTCCGACTACCAAAGAGAGGAAGATGAAAACTTCAACATCCGGTCCATGTTTATCTTCCATAACAAAGGTAGATGACCAGTCTATGATCGATGGACAAACATTACTGCGGACAATCGAATCCCGATTGCAGCGGTCGCAGGAGACGAATAATAGCCAGCGGCAGCTCTACAAGACTGGCGGCAGCGCCAGTGCTGGGAGTTTAAGCCGATTGACTTTGAGTTGCGCCAGCGGAACCGTTTCGTCTACGCCAGTATCTCGATATACTTCTCCTTCCCGTCCTCCAAACCTTACCTCTATTGGCGGTTCTACCGCCGTCACTAAGCGACCTGACGGCTTAGGCCGATTACCTGTAGGATACCACGGAGAGCACTCCTTGCCACACCATTACCGCAGCCGATCGGCTTACAGCTCGCCAGCGGTATCTCCCCAGAGAGGCCCTGATCCCTTCTTACTTACTTCCCCATCGGAGGTGAGCGTCACTCGCAGGTTTTCAAGTTTAGACACGAGGAGTCGGAGCGATCAACACGGAGCCGCCCGACACCTGCCCATCCGACACACGGCCCATGGCTTCCCCACCGCCTCCTTACCACTGAGTCCACCATCTCCAGCGCAGGGAGCTAGCGCCCTGCAGAAGAAAATGAACCTATTTCTCGAAATAATGGACACCCAGTGGAAATTTTCAAAGGTATTGATAAGCTAAGCTTTTTACAGAATAATTTAATGAATTTTGTTTGTTTCGTGATTTTCATCATCATGAGCTATGTATAAGAGTATTAATGCGTTAAATTTTCTTTTGCTCAAATTAAAAGTTAGGTAAAAGCTTGGTTCGTATATTTGGTCAGAGCTGATGCGACCTTTTGAAATCGTGTTCTCTGTGCTGCAGGCGCTCTTTGAAAGGCTTACGGCCGAGGCCCATCAGCCATCTTCCGGCTGATAAGTACAAGTCATGACTTGCGCCCGTTTTAAGTAAAACGCCTTCATATTAGTAACAATAGTGAGAGTTTGCGCCTCTAAGACATGGCTGAATATATGTTATATCAATATTAGTAATAACTATATGGGCTGCTCACATGCAGCCTACAATAGATGGCGCAGGTCCGCCGGCCGTGAAGCCTACAAAAAGTGTTGCAGGAGAGGACAGTTAGCAAGAAGAAATTGCTGTCATATGGCGACTCTCAGCTCTGTATATTACCTTAATATTGTATCATTCTCTGATATATCCTCATAGACCGGCTTTGACAGGCCTGGGACCAATATGTATTCAAGTATATGTATATGTTTTTAACATTTGCCACATCACTCATATTTGGTAACAAAATCGGCAAAGAAAGGAATGCACAACATTCTCTATTTTCATCAGTGCTAATAATAAAATATTAACACTGATTAAAAACTTATATTTCGAGCATTGTATGTCTTTGCCCATTTTTAGCAACCCGAGCTGTGGAAGTTGCTTTGTATAAACTTCTATGAAACATGTCTTCGATAGTCCATCGACATACCTGCCACAAATTCAGATCAGCAGTAGTTGATAACAACATTAATTAATATTGATGAATTTAAATCTATTCATTTTTTTCTCTTTGAGGCAACGTTGCTATTTTTACCTCACCCAAAGAGGTTATTCTTTCGTCGAGTTTATCTGTTTACTTGTCTGTCTCTTTGTTTGTCTGTCTGTCGGCACAATAATTCGAAAAGTTATTAACCGATCTTTACGAAATTTCAGGGAGTGTTACGTCTGTTATGAGGAGGAGGACTTTTGGTGAAGATCCTGTTCATCTGTTTGTTTGCCTATTTTTTGTTTGTATAACTCAAAAAGTTATTGAGGGATTTTTATGAAATTTACATGAGATGTTAGGCATATCACGAAGAGTAAATGACCAAATTTTTATGATGATCTGTTTGTTCGTTCGTTTGCTTATCTCTGTGTTTGATTTTATGCTTGTTAGCAAAATAACTCAAAATGCTATGAACGGATCTTTATGAAATTTACAGGAATTGTTAGGAATGTTGATTGAACGTAAATGATTATATTTTGGCGATGATCGGTTGGTCTGTTTATGTGTTTGACTAATTTTTGTCAGAATGTTTCTTAATAGGCCATATCGTTAGCTTAGCTTAGGTTCGCCCATCCTATGTTATGGAGCCCGGCAACCCCAGGGGGCCCGTATAGGTTACCTCAGCCATTAGCTAGGCCTTCGGGACGTCTGTCTGTCGTACCCACTTTGCTTCCTTCCCGATTTCATATCCCTACTTGCTCATGCTTTTCCTGTTCTTCCTCTTCTTTCCTAACTTGTTGTTCCCATGCGCGTTGACCCTGTGTGGTGGGAACACCTTCGTGCATGGGTTCCCCATTTCTATCGGCATACTATATGTCCATTGCTCTTTCCTCTGCGATATCGTTCTGCTTGGAAAAAGAGGCTTAAACTTTGTGACTGTAACTAACAGAATGTTTCATAGCGGCATAACTCAAAAAGTCATGAACGTGTCTTCAAGAAAATTACGAAAATTTTTATCACTGTCAAAGGCACAAATGACTAGAATTTGGTGTTGATACAAAGGAAAAAAATCATAGTTTTAGATAAAAATTGACTGTTTCGTTACCGTGTCTTGTTTCTGGGAGGTATGCGCTCTCTGAGAGCTCTAGTTATAAAATTGATTACTTCAGGTGCCACTATCACAAGGTTTGATAAAAGATTACTTTAGCTGTTAATGTTCTTGTTAGCGGCTAATCTCTTCTGCTTGTCCAGTATTCAGAAATTGTACTTGTTGCCCAGTTTAACAGAAATACTTTAAAATATTTTGCGACCACCGCATTGAATGGCACGTGAGTAATCAGCATTGACCTGACAGTATGTGGTATAGTAGAATTATGTGTTAAAGTAGACTTGTATTTTTTTTAAATTTTGGTGAAAGTATTGACTATGGCGTTTCAGAAGAGTTATAATAATGACTTTTCGTGAACTGAATCAGTTCTTGTTTTTGAGAAAGAAAGTTGCCGAGAGTCACACGTGAGTTTGGGTCAGACGTGAGCATGAGTACGAAGCCTTGTGACGGTGAGTCGTTTCCATTTCGCTCCGACATTGACGGAATAGCGCAAGTGTCCCACGGCCAAGCGAACCTCGCTCAGCTTCATCTTACCCTAACGTAATCTAACCTTATCGAACCTTACTCAGTTCAACCTAACCTAATTTGAGCCTGACTTAACCGAACATATCTCGAATATGGTTACGCTTATCCTACGCGTACACCTATTCCAACCTACCAAAAGTATTGCTGACTTTTCAAATTTCTTCGCTGTACAAAATCTTCTTGACTTCATTGTTGCCTCAACTATCTGGTTACAATTGATTCCAAAGATGACTACTCTTTCTTTGTTTCGTTTGTTTTCATTTTTTATTATTTCTTATGGACTACGGACAAAATTTCTACTACATTTGCAATTTAGTTTGTAGTGATGTTTATGAATGTAATTTGAGATAAAACGACAATTGTATTAATTTCTTGTCTATTCATTTCGACATTTTCAATCGCTTATCGTAAGCTTATCGCAGTTTTTATGTATGTCATTTAAAATGTACAAACGTTTCTATTGGCATCTAAATATTATCAGGAAATTCATGAAACTATATCACTGCTAGTCGAAATCTTTTAAATGTTCCTCGGTGAATGAAGTTTTAACGCAATTCGTTTAAGAATGCTGGTTATTATATTAGTGCGTATTTTACATATTTCAATTAAGCTATTTTTCTTACGCTACATTTATTTCTTTCCTCTGCTCCCCTGTCTCTCCTCCAGAAGGTAAGTGGAAACTCGGTTCACATTATTCCTTAACAATCCAGTTAAGAAGCTTTCACCACCTTTTTAAACTATTCGAGGCAATCGCTTGTATTTTTCAAGCTCTTTAATTAAACTGCATTACATATTTACCTGATGGTGGCCACTGTGTTATTTTTGTAACGAACAGTTTGGCTAGTGATTGTAGTGAAAACTTTGACAAAGGCGAAGTGAGCTTTTTAGCTGAGTTGTTAAGTGAACGCTGATGTGTCATTATTTAGCTGTTTCTGTAAGTTGTTCGTCTCTTACCTTCTCAGTGGCAGTAAGTGTTAACGTTCTGTACACTTTTTAAATAATCCTGTTCCGGCTTTCGCGTCAATATATTCTACACATGAACTGAAAAGAAAATGCTCCACCCGTTTATCTTTGTGGGTTCCACTTCTCTGTCGATCTGTGTAGCTTCTCTTGCAAATTTCGTCTTGCGTTGTCACCGCTGTGCGTGCATGCCATTGTATAGCTACACATCGTCTGTCTTTATTCGAGTTAACATCTTGAGTGTATGGTCCTCGTGTGTTTCCTTGTTATTTAGAGGGCATGGCGCTAGTTGGTGTTGAAGAGGTTGCAAGCCCCATGCCTTTTTTCACGTCGAGGTTGCCTGCAGTTTATTTTGCCGCGAATGATATTGTTAAACTCATTACGATATTATATTGTGTTGTAAAAAACTAGGGCCTACTATTGTTATTAGTCCTGCAACGAGTCTTACTTGTGTAACCCTATAGTGACGTCCTCGAAAAAAATCGAGATAACTGTTTGGGGATATACCGGTATTTTGAATGTAAGCCCTGAAGGGCATAACTCTTCACTTTTCACTTTTTCTAAAAAAAAAACAAAAAGGCTGTTCATTATATCGATGAAGTTTCTACTGAAAAGAATCGCTGTTTCACCTAATCAAACAATGAGTATTTATCTTCATGTATAACCTAAAATTTTTTGTTTGTTATCGTACACTCTACAGTTTCACTTATTTTAATCTTTGTGAATGACTTCTTTAGTGTTGACCTTCTGTACTGTTATTTAGTTTTAATACGGTTATAGCTTCTATTCTTATGAAAGGTATAGTGTAGCAGTTATTTCAACGTAACTTGATGCTCCGCCATTATTACTATTAAAAACTTTTATTACCGTTTCTTTGAACTAATAATTGTCTACCTGCCCTTTCGAGGCTGCGAATGGTAGCCATCTGCATCATTGTAGTTAAATTCTCCGAATGTTTTTCGAAAATGTTCTCTGACCTTTTAACGTAGTTCTGTTTTGTCTGTGATTACATTCGAGCACTTTCTGTAGTCTATTATCTGTACAATTGCAAATAATCAATTTTATGGCAAATAGCCCATGTTTCCTAGTTTTTGTTTTTAGTAAATTGTATGTGGAATTATTCTTTTTGACTGTTTGGTCTTTTTAATAAAGTAATGAAAACTATCTTTTTGGAGCTGTCGCATTTCAATTTTCATTTGAGTTGCACGTAAATCGGTATCCGTTTGTTTGCATTGTCCATATTATAGTGTGTTCTCTTGTTTATTTACAGGTAAGGCTTGTTGTTGCTGAATCGTAACCTGACTTGACACCTGTGGTGAGTACCCGTAAATTGTATATTCATACTTTTCGTTTACTTCAAGCGCCATCTCCTCTTCTGCATCGGTTAATGTGCGTCAGCAGATCTTTAATTTAAAACTACGTCTGTCATTATCGGCTAACTTTCTGTCGGAAATGAATAAATAAAATTGACGGAACCTCATACGATAATCCTCTACTGCTGCGTTCCCACCCTGTGCCTTGTGTCTTTAAGCGATCGAAAAAATGAAATTTTCTACAACAGCTTAATCTGGCACTGTAATTTCAGTCTCATTTTACGAAGTACCAAAAGGTTAGTCTGAGTCATGCTCATCGTAGAATTTCCTCTTACTAAAAACCTCAAATGTTTCATTAAAAATCTACAATTTTAGTTGAAATAATATGTCTTCGATTTACACTAACGGTATGCATATTAATTTTCCCGTTTCTAGGTCTTGCAGCATTGTGCCCAGTATAAAACGATAACATTCGATGTAAGTTTATCGCTACATTTTTCTGTCTACCGGTATCGTACTCGTTTAACACTATTATTTCATCAAATTAATTATTTCATACCTTTTCTTTCTGTACTGGCATCGTGTAAACTAATGTTTGGGAATGGCGGCTGCATTCATGGCGTTCTTGCTGCTGTGCACCAGAAAAGTTTATCCGATTAATTTCCTACCAGGCCTTACTCCGCAATGTATGGTCCACTACTGTCTATAGAACTTTATTGGAGTTCTTCCACCAGGACCAATTATCTCCGAAATCCCCGCCATTTCGATCGTTCCAATTACGACGATTATAATTTGCTTTTATGGCCACCATTACTCGAACCGCAACCGCAACTTCTGAAGTCCGTAGAATCTCAGGCACAGCTTTTGGCCCATCGAGCCCGTGGCCTCTGCCGCTTGCACATTAAGTTGAACTTTTGCCATTTCTTTCTTAGCGATGACTTCCTTCTCACTCATCACAGCCACGGCATCTCCCGTTCAATGAAGTCTTCTTTGCTGTAGAGTCGCTGCCTTTTTTTTTCTCCTCGAATTTCGTGGCTAAGCGGAACAAAAGGGTTTGGGTTTCTTTTCTCTTTGGCTGCTTTATCGTCATGCAATGCGTGTAAAAATGGTCTTCATATTATCCTCACCTGGAGCTATTCCATAAAAATAGGAACAGTCTATTATCCTCATCTTGAAACATTCATTAAAAACCAGAATAGTCTTCTCAAATCCTCATCTGAAGCCATTCTGTAAAAGTAACAATATGCTTCACAGCGTGCTGTTTGAGCGTCATTCCGTTTAAGAAACGTAAACCACACCGACGGCGTTAATCTGCTGTCATTCTGTACAAGTAGACTAAAATTCTTAATCACTTTTTGGTAATATGAAGTTCTTCTGTACTAGTTTAACTAGTGCCTTTGCAAAACTTCACAGCCCGCAGCAGAGCACAACCTCCCACGACAATAGCTTGACAGGCACTGAGCCCCAAACAGACATTGCCCGCCCGATGCGGACACGCACTTTACTCTCGCCTCCGCATCCTGGCTTTCGCTCCGCTACAGCCAGTTGTAAATAGTCTTAACATAATCTCGATCTGGAGTCTTTCTGTACTCATGAAAAGGAGTTTTCGCGCTTTAGTGATTGCAGTGATTCTGTACGAGAAAATAAAGTGTCTTTACAAAGCCTTGTTAACCGTTGTTTTGAAATGTCCCTTTTGGCACCAACTTTTCCTCGTGTTAGTCGTAGGTGTGAAGTATTTCGCCCGTCGACAATAGCGCCAGTGTTCTATGTAGGTATTCAAAGTTATCGGCACCGTAAAAATAGTCGTTGAATAACTTCTTGTCTCAATTTCAATTTAGCAGTAAGAGCTGTCCATAACAGTCGTACAGGACTTACGATTGTCTGTGGCTCCTTACTCAGGCCTGACGTCAATGATGAAAATTGTGCAATTCAAAAGCTGTGAGCATTGCCCTCTTCCTCTCGGCTGAATATACTATCTTAGAACGATCCAGTGTTTCATATGATTATGCAATATCGGGGTCACTCTATGGGCGCAACTCATGGGCGGACTTTGGGCGGACGTGATCCTGCGTCCGTAGCATAGATGCTGCGTATGATTGTGTAGTGTACCTCCGGCTGAATGCGAGCATTTAGTACAACTGATTACTGTTGGCATAATTGCCTTGTTTCATTACGACGACACATTACGCGTAAACAGAACCCTGATGCACACAAATACTGAGCTAAGTACTGAACATTTCCAGCCCGTTTGTTACTTAAGCTCCGGCGTGCGACGTGCTGACACGAGCAGCAAAACTATATTCCCGAGTTCAGCCAACGCAGTTTACAAAAGATCCTGCCCCCGTGATGTCCGAACTCGCGTGTTTGCTTTATTTATGTACAAGTGCATCGTTTTGCGCAAATTTAGGAGCATTGTTTTCCGGGCGCTTTTGCTCGTGCTAAAGCTGCTTATTCTCGCTTTGTTGTTCGCAGCAACACCTGCGAATTGTTCTGTGTACCCTGCCGCTCTCCTGCCGTGTGCAGGATGGCAATTACGTACGCTCTTGCCCTGTATTTTACTCTCTTTAATATTGTTATCATAAGACGAGAAGGTGCTGCAAGTTTTATGCTTTGCAAGTATCATGGCAGGATAGAGCTTTTTTACGGATACATCTCAAAGTTTTAATCATCATTGAAGTACCAATAAATATTTTCTTATTAATATCATGGGCCGCACGCTACCTTGACTATCCACTGAAATTTGCAAATGGCTGATTGTAAATAGATTAAACTTCGGTAAAATCTATTCCACGCAACAAAACTAGCTCAAACAACAAGTAAACGGTTCTCGGCAATGCAAAAAAAAATTGTTGATCAGTAAAAAAAATGGAATTCGTAGCTATATACCAACTGTGGACGGCGATGATTGAAGCTTGGTACCGCAAAATGAACTAAAATCGGCTAAAATAAATCTTGCAGTTTACCGTTGGCCAGTGCTCACGCATGCGTTTTTCTTTCCAATAGATGCATTCCTTGCGTCTACAAGAACTGGTTAATTTTTGCTTCAGGTCGGTACATTGAATGGAACAAATTTGATCGATGATTTATCAATTTGCCATCGGCCTGATTTGCGAGGAGTGGCCAGTGAAGGTATCGCGTGGTCCCTGTTTATGTACAGTGTACATATAAATGGACCTTTTTATGGCAATGGTTTTGTTTTTGAACTGCAGTGGGCTACCCGTGATCACTCGATGAAATTTTGAATTTCTATGAGAAGGCTGCTATTATTTGGTAGTCTTCTGTGTATTTTCTAAGTGAGGCAAAAGTAATTCTATAAAAACTCATTTTCGTTCAACAAGGTGACGGACCTGTATGAAATAGGCTTCTATTTTTGGTGGTATTTTACATATTATAATTTCCTAAATTAGGTAGTTGTATATATGCAATGAAACTGTCAACTAATGTAAAAAACGTGATATTCCTGCAAATTTTTCGACGCAAGACCTGCGAGCGTTTGGCGCGTCATAGCTCTCGCGCAGTGCTGGTCCGAGGTCATTTGCATATTTTATTACAGAAACTTTGGAAATTAACAACTTTTAAATGATTAAAACTGATTATGTCGGAGCGCTTTGTGCTCAACTTTGCTAACTTGCTTCAAAATGCGGGAAAAATTATTAAAAGTTATGCTTTTTTCCTGAAATTACCGACGTTGTCGCTGTTGTTATGACTTTGAGAGTATGCTGCTGGCGACTAATTCTTTAGTGATTGTACTGCCGAAATTAATTCGCTAGGCTGAAAGTCTTTTTTCTGCTTGCTAAAATTTTATTAAAGCGTACACTATGTATATATGTTACGCATATGTATCACGGAGAGGCCTTGTTTTGCATCTTGTGTGTGACTGTGTCACGTGTATGCGGAATTTCCTGTTGAACAAGTTTGCCGTTCAAGCGCTAATAACGGACCGATTTGAAAGCGTCGCCCGTAGAACTGGGGAATCAATAAAGAAATTAAAATTAGCTTTTCTTTGTAGCTCTCCAATATCCATGATATCTGCGTTATGCAACGGTAGTGCCCATATTTATTTTAAGTACGTACTGAGACAAAAAGGAACTAGTTAATGTAGGAATTTTATGTCTGACATGAAGTCAGTCAAAGTATACAGGTAACTGAAAGTTCACGTGGAAGACAAGAGAAAAATGGGTGTATGCAAGCACTGAGTAATTTTCATATCAAGCTAAAGCACTTATGGAGCATAAACGTTTGAAAGCATAATATGTATATTTTTTGTGCTCTTTTTTATACAATACTGAGCCATCACAATGACAAACTGCCCTCATATAGCTTAAGAGTACTGTGCTCTGAAGATCATAATTAAACTCCACATGTCAATCAATTGCTAAATTTGTCTATCACTGTGTTGTTTATCTCTCTATTTTTAACGAGACAAAGACTTAGTTCTAGCTGCCATGCAAGTTTTCTCCCGTAAATAGTTTTCTCTTGTATCACGTAACGTGCCAAAAGTCTGCGGACACTACTACCAACATTTAGTTACTTTTCTACCTCGACCGAATTCCTTCTGCTTTACCACGGATCCCTTAGTGATTTCTTTTGCGTACAATAATTCTTTTTTCATAAGCTATTGATAGCATTGAAGGGCGCTACTACGTTCATTACACTAACATTGTCACTGTACCGTTCATTAACAGCTCTGTGCTATCACGCAGCACTGAGAGCTTCCATCGTGTGCCGGACCATCTTCTTTAAAGTCGCTTCGTGAACTCGGGCTGTGGCACTCCCATGCTTGCTCTTGTTAGTATTAGTGTATGTATTTGTCGGTGTTTAGATGTGAACATATATATATTTCCTGTCTATTTTCATCAATAGATTACTATTTGTTCGTAAAGGAAGCTTTCGTTTCTTTACAAATATGGAAGACCGTACTCGTATTTATCCTTTGTCTGTTTGTCTTCTCGGGTGTGTGGTTATGCTTATCTTTTGTGTGTTTGTATCCATGTGTAGCTGTGTGTTTGTTTGTCTTCGTATGTGTTGGTTTGTATGTATGTGTGGGTGTGCATGTATCAGCGTGTCGACATGTATTTCCTCCGCAAAGGATATTATGTTCGTGTCGTGATTGTCTGTGTCTCTCTTTTTGTTAGTTTATCTGTCACCAAGATAACTCGAAAAGTTATGACGGATCTTTACGAAATTTCGAGGGATTGTTAGGCATGTTAACAGTTACAGATGATTAACTTTTCATGAAGATCCGTTTGTCTGTTTGTTTGTCTACCTCTTTTTTCTTAGTACCATAACTCGAAAAGTTAAGAACGGATTTCTATGATATTTAGGTGAGTTGTTAAGTTTATCACGAAGAGTAAATGACCAAATCTTGTGATCTGTTTGTTCGTTTGTTTGTCTATGAGTATGATCATATAGTTGTTAGCAGAATAACTCAAAATTTATGGACGGATTTTTATGAAATTTATCGTAATTGTTAGAAATAAAACTAGAGAGCACTGTGAGAACGCATACCTCCGCCAAGCATGGCAACGGTAACGAAAACTTCAAATTGGTTCTGAAATCAAAATTTTCTTTGTATCAACACCAAAATATTATCATTTATGCCTATCAATAGTATTAACAGTTTCTGTAATTTTCGTGAAGATCCGGCCATAACTTTTGAATTATGCTGCTAAAAAACATGACAAACATAAATCAAACACACGAAGGGACCAACCGATCACCACCAAAATTTCATCATTTATGTCTTTTAGCATTATAACAAGTCCTGTAAATTTGATAAAGATACAGCCAGAAGTTTTTCAGTTACTGTGCTTACAAGCGTAAAATCGGACACAGTAAAAACACACGAACAAACGAGCAGGTCATCACAAAACTTTTTTTTTTTTTACTCTTGGTAATATACCTAACAACTCTTCTAAATTTCCTGAAAATCCGTCATAACTTTTTGAGCTCAAGCACTTTGAAAAATAGACAAACAGACAGATGAATGGATTTTCCCCTAAAGGTAATCATCTGTTACTGTTGACATGCCGAACAATCCCTGTAAATTTCGTTAAGGTACGTTCTTAACTTTTTGAGTAATGTTGGTGACAGACAAATAGACAAACACGGCAAAAAACATAACTTCCTTGGCGGAAGTAAAAAACATAAATGATCAAACTTTGTCAATGAACAGTTAGTCTGTTTGACTAAAGTTTCTCAATAGTTTGTTAGCAGCATAACTCGAAAAGTTATGAACGGATTTTCAAGAAAATCACAGAAGCTGTTATTACTGTCAAAACGCACAAACCGTTGCCTTGCTTGGCGGAGGTACGCGCTCCCGGAGTGCTCTAGTGTTTGTCATGTTTACCCCTGTTTGTTCGCACATATGTAGTCATGCCTGTTTGTTCGTATATAGTCATGCCTGTATTCGTGTGAGTTTCTAGAAACTACATTTTTTCAAATCTCTAGTTACATGTATTTAATATATTTGGAATAAGGTATTTTTAGTTTTCTTCGCCTTACATTTTTTTTGTCATCCCGTGATATTCTTAACTTAGTTGAACATTTTTTTATATCTGGAGGCAAGTATCTCCATTAGCTTAAAAAGCCACCTATATTCTGAGACTACTGTATCATTTTTTCTTACCCTTCTGTTTTGTTGTTGATAGAAGCAGTTATGATTATGGATAACTTAACTAACATCCTATCATATTTTAATTAACCTTGTTGCTTGCGTGGAGACCATTTGATCACATTTCAAACAGCGATACTTATTGCTTAGTTGGAACGATCTATCGTTAATTGCAACATTCAGAACCACGGAGAAAGTTATCTTCGCTTGGCAGTAGAGGTGTATCGCTCGAGTCAGTTCATACTTTATTTTTGACGTTTTCCTTTCAATTTTTTTACGCGTGTACTGCCAGTACGTCTTAGGGCCCCGCTCCGGTCTACTATACCACTCATCTCTTAATTAAAGGGATTCTGTGCTACACATAAATCTCCGTTTCTTTCAGTGTCGCGAGTTTGAGCGAGCTACGAGTAACTGTTTAAGCCGGACTCAGTTGGACATTTATCAGGCTAATAGCCAATTATGGTGTCGCCTGTGATATAAACACTCTTGTTGCAGATCCTGCGCTTCTCTGCTCGTTTGCCACTTTTTAGCGCGGAAAATCTTTGGAAATTCCGACGCTGCAAATTTTGTTGCTGCTAGTAAACCATTTCTTAAAGATGCGTGTGAAATTTGGCGACTTGAGTCAGAGATAGGGATGGAGCTTTTGTGGGCAAAGCCGTAGTATGATTTTAATGCTGACTTGAACATTTTTTTGCTACATTCAATTCTGAGTTAGCCATTTTCAGCAGCTTTTAGAAACGTATTGTGGATAGTATGGAGTTACCTCCGCCAAAGAGGTTGTGTTTTTGTCGTGTCTGTCTGTCTTTCTCTTTGTCTGTCTGTTTATCTGTCACCAAGATTACTCAAAAAGTTATGAACGGATCCTTACGAAACGCACAAGGAATTGGGATTGTTGGGCATGTTAACAGTAACAGATGATCAACTTTTCGTGAAAGCCCGTTCATCTGTTTGTTTGTCTGCCTATTTTCTCTTAGTACCATGACTCAAAACATTATGGACGGATTTGCATTAAATTTACATGAGTTCTTAGATACATTACGAAGAGTAAATGACCAAAATTTTATGATGTTCTCTTCGTTTGCTTGTCCCTGCGTTTGATTTTATACTTGTTAGCGTAATAACTCGGAAAGTTATGGATGGATCCTAATTAATTTCACTGATATTGTTAGTAATGCTGAAAGACATACTTGATTAAATTTTGGTGATGATCGGTTGGCCCCTTTGTGTATTTGACTCATGTTTGTCATAATGTTTGTTAGCAGCATAACTCAAAAAGTTATGAATGGATCTTCAAGAAAATTACAGCAGCTGTTAGTCGATCAAAAGGCGTAAGTGATTAGATTTTGGCGTTGATACTAAGAAAGTCCTGGTTCCAGAAACAATTTGAATTTTTCGTTGCTGTTACCTTGCTTGGCGGAGGTATGCGCTCTCAGAAGGCTCTAATTCTTCATGTTCTCATTCCGTTACGAATGCGCCAATGTAGTCCTACAGGCCCACCAAAGAATGGGCTGTTAAATTTACTTTCTTGAAAACTATTATGTGCTTTTAGTGACACGGAACCATTAGTAGTTTAATATAATCTTTACATATATTCTGCATGTTGAGTGTGTTTAACCTGCTATCTCCAAGAAATGAAGCAGCAGTTCATTAAAATGCAAATTTCCCAATATTGAAATATTCCATTGTGGAACATCAATGTCGGTAGTAGCATTTAATATTTATTTTTTAATAATCCTAGCATTTCCGCATTAGAACAGTAGCAAATCAGTGCCGTGTACTTCATTTCTGATGTAGAATATTCTTGATCAAAGAAAACTTTTACTTCAGCATTATCATCCCGAAGTATGAGCGGCATTAGAGCAGCTTCACTTTAACAAACAGTATTGTGCGAGCTAACAGCATTGTATCCCGAAGTACCAGAAAAGTATTTGGATTGTTTGCATGTTGTGCGCATCCTAGGAGCTGAATTTTTTCACCTGATACATGGGATCAGTTTTGTTTCAATGCAACATGTGGGCTACAACTGGTCTATCTTGAAATTGAAGGAGGTATTAGAGTTGCTGTACCCTAAAATATGCCGAGAACCTTAAAATATCGGATCATTTTTGCTTTAAAATATCCCGTTGACTTCAGCTATTTTATCCAGAAATATTCGAGTCATAGGAGCATTTTTACCGTGAGATATCTCGGTTTTGAAGCTTTTTGAGCCGCAAATGTCAGTGACATTCTGCCACATCTTACCCCTGGACGCCTCGCTAGGCCGCTGTTGTTCCGTGGCGAGCCCGCGCCTGACATTTGCTGTAGCTCCTCTGATCCTGGCATTGAGAGTTGCCGGGTTCGAAATTTGGCGTTCGCTGCTCTTCAATCCTGAACATGAGATGCCAGCAAACTTTTCTGCACTTTTGCTCTGCTCCAATGGCCAGGTCGTGTTACAGCAGAGTATTCTTGTTGGTGCTGAAGTTGCTGCTCTTAGAACTGCTGCTTCTATGTTGTTACTGTTGCCATTACTGCAGAAATTGCTGCTGGTAGTGCTGGACTTGCTGCTGTTTTTATTGTGATAATACCTGTCCATATTGCTGCTGCTGTTGTTAATACAAAAATTACAGCGGGTAGCAATGCTGCTATTGGTAAAAATGCTGTTGTTAGTGGCGCTGGTGGTGCGGAGATTGCTGCAGATATAGAAGTGCTGCTGTGCTGAATTTACTGCTGGCAGTAGTGCTGTTGGTGCTGAAGTTGTTGCAGATAGTATTGTTAGTAGTGCAGTTACTTCTGGTGCTAAAATGCTACTGATGGTGGTGCTGCTGTGCTGAAGTTTTTTGTTGCGGTGTCTTAAAGCTGTTGCTATAGCTGTTGGTATTGAAATTACTTGTTATTATTCGTATTAAAATGACCACTATTATTTATGTAGGTTGTGATAACCTTCAAAGTAATCTAAATATATGTTGTAGTATCCGTAGACTTTTTCTGTTTGATAAGATATATATATATTTATTTCGTGCAGATATGTACGTGGTAGTAAATGTTTTTTTTTTTCTTTATTTTTGTAATTTAAGTTTCCCTAGATAAATTCATGCTCTTCCACCTAATCTAAAAATCTTTGTTTTCGTAATTCTCGCTAGTAAATCCTCGTCTGCAACACCGGTCAACAAGCAGTATGCTTCTGATATTTTTATAGCTGCAGTTTTATCCATTTTATATTGCAATTCTAAACCTAAAGACTGTTTTTGTATATCAGGTCCTGTGTTAAATTAATG
Source organism: Parhyale hawaiensis (assembly GCA_001587735.2). Taxonomy (NCBI): domain Eukaryota; kingdom Metazoa; phylum Arthropoda; class Malacostraca; order Amphipoda; family Hyalidae; genus Parhyale; species Parhyale hawaiensis. The sequence continues at coordinate 6,814,621 of LQNS02278169.1, read as the reverse complement.
ACGGGTCGTTCTTTTTGTTTCGTCAGTGGTGTTGCTGCGCAGTGCCCTCTCGGACCATCTACCGACATTTCGTATAATACTCTAAATACGATAATGTTAATGGCGAGTATTTGAACTACTCTATGTTCTAGCCAAGTTGCAGATCTAATAGCACCAGATAGTGAATTAGTTGCTCTTCATCAGTTTACTGAAACTGGGGATAATTTATTTTTTCATAGGTCAATGTACTGAAAGATGCGCCGTCAGCCGTAATCTGCAAGATATTTTTTTTTTATGATTCACAGACATATTCCGTGTATAAATGGGTACCTAATATACCGCTTAAAGCAGATATCTGTTGCCACTATTTTAGGGGAAAAATAAGTTGAATGAGTATCTGTTGCGATAAATTAGCTGCCTGCTTTTATTGCCAATCCAGTCAATTTTGTGTCGCTGCACAGACATGGAAAGTGACATTTCAGTGTATATTTGACTTAAAATTTTTGTATGGCCTTGTATTATCACCCGCAAGCGAAGCGAGGAGCGGTGACAATGTTTTCGTTGAAGATTAGAGTATATTTGTATGTATATA
>LQNS02278169.1:6793686-6813281 GCA_001587735.2 Parhyale hawaiensis | reverse complement strand
TCTTCTTTAGGGCATGAGAAACTGTAGACTACATTGGTCTTCTGTAAATCGTCGATTTTAGTTTAGGGTTGTTTTTCATAATTAGGTGTTTCACTTTTTGATTTTTGTAGTAAATGGTGAGCTTCAATTTGTCATCAGCGTTGGGACATCTGTCTGTCCACTCTAAAAAAGGTAGAAGTAGTTGAGCAATGTTCATAATTTTTTGCAGGGAGTTTGGTGGGTTGACCTAGATATGACCAATGCCAAAAACTAGAATACGCTGTACATCAAAAATGACGGCGATGAACGTTGTTGTCTGTCCACCCAAAAAGAGGCAGAAGGAGTCGAGTCACTATAAAGATTTTGTAGACAGTCGGGTGGGTTAACTTAGATGTGAAGAATGGCAAAATTTTTGAATTAGCTAGCCATTAAAAATGGCAGCTTTAAATCTGTAACTCCGCCCAAAAAGAGGCAGAAGGAGTTGAGCAATGTTCATAATTTTTTTGGGTGTCATGTGGGTAAACCTAGCTGTGCGCAGGTTCAAAGAATTAATGTTAGCTGGTATAAAAAATGACGACGATGAATTTTGTTGTCTGTCTACCCAAAAATAGGTAGAAGGAGTTGAGTCATGGTTATAATTTTCATCAGACCGTCAAGTGAGTTGATTAGATGTGAAAAATGGAAAAGATCTTGAGTTAGTTGGCCATCCAAAATGCCGCCGCTGGATCTATAACTCCACCCAAAAAGAGGTAGAAGGAGTTGAGCCTTCTCAAACAGTTAGGTGGGTTAACTGAAATATGAAAAATTTCCAAACTGTAGAGTAAGCTGGCCATAAAAATTGACAGCGCTGAATTTGCCCCCACCGCGGGTGGTCTTACGGCACAAGACGTTCTAGTTTTGAGAATAAACTTGTGCGTTTATTTCAGTCACTTCATATCGGTGCATGGTTCCGACAGAAGGTATTTATTCAAAGCTGTAGATATCCGTCTTCAATCGGCGCAGTTTTTTTTTTTTTTTGAGATTTAGTTGTGACTAAAACGCCTCACAAAATTATTACAAAGTCGAAGAGAACACATTGCGGTTCTTATGAAGAATTCAATTACTGTGTCGTTGCAGTCCTTCTGAGTCAAACCTGTATTTGCAGCTGGGATTACTTTCGTCTCTTCCTGAATACACAGTACAGTATTCTCTGCAAATGTAAACAGAACACGAATATTGTATCAACCTCTGCGTTCAAGTTGCTTGTTGAGAGTGCTTCGATTTATGTAATTAATTAATGCATTTCGGTGGTATTGCATTTATACATTTAGCTGACCTTCCCCTTCCTGGAATTGCAGCCACTCAAAGCTAAAGATTAATTTATGTGTTTGGAATGCATTGAGCTGGAGGAGAGCTCAGTCGTGACAATTGCAGCCACTTTAAGTCTTCGTTCAGTTCACGTATTTCCATTTTTGAGATCAAGCTCGTGTCGAGGACTGCTGCATGACGGCGCTTGCATCCTCTGAAATTTTAACGTATGCACTCTGGACTCGCGTGTTTTGAATTGTACTTCATGCCACTCAGCTAGTATTAAATGTGCGTCTTAACTCACTCATCTTCCCGTATAATATACTCACTCGGTGTTTTGCTCTTCATGATGTTTGCTTATGTCATCGTCCTGCTGTGACTATAATTGAATAGCTAACTTGTATATTTTCGTTTTTCATGTGCAATGGTCAGACACACATCCATGCGAAAAAGACGTGAGATTACTGAGAGGCCGATCTCAATTTTGTTTTGTTTTCGATGTCAACACAGAGGAAACTTTTTAGCCAACACGATACTTTCCCCACTACATGAGGCTCCCATATCTGTGCAGCGCACTACCTAACTTTCCCCTTCCTTGTTCCCGTAGTGCAGCATGGCGGACCTGCCACCTGCGCGGAAAAAATCCGCTAATATTTCTGTGGCGAGCAACACTCGATCCCAACTGATGTGTTTCTGCCTCTCGTGTCGCACCTTATCGAAAATCAATGTTATCGGTCCGATGCTGTCGTGCTGAGCGTCAGCTGATGATGCTGGCTGGACTGCATCAGCACCTTCTGCCCCATGCTGCCGTGCTGCGCGGACGTTACTGATGCAAATTATTTTCCTATGATTCGGGTTTGCACCTTCTCAAATATGTGGCCTTAGCTTTATCTAAACCTTCTTGACAGACTTCCTACTATGTCCATTTTGCTTCTCAAAACCAATAGGTTATGTATTCACTTCTATCTAGTCTTCTTCTTCTTTTTCGGCCGCTGGCTCTCGTGCATGTGAAACAACCGCGTATTGAGCAGTGATTTTCTTGAAGTTCAACATGTCTCCATCACCTTTTTCCTTTAGGAACATCATTGCTGTGCCTATGGAGGGTTATATTAACATTTAATCTCTATTAATTTTTAATGCACTTTACGTTACATTACCGCCACCCACCCTTGCCCAATCCACCGTACAGATTTCCCTCATAGAAGCATGAGAGCCGACCTCGTTCCTTCATTTAAAGTCAGGACAATGTCTTCCGGACTCGTGGGAAATTTCCCGACAAAAATTCGTCTTCCTTTATGTCGAGCAGAAAATTCCCACCTGCTGGGGACTTGATTCGTCCGTCGTGGGGCAGCGCGAACGAAATCTTTAACGGGGGATGTAGCCTCAATTCCGCCCATTTATGCCTTCGGGTTCTAAGTCCATAAAATTCCTTAGGTGGCTTATTTTCTCTTAGCGAAGCCTGGCGTATTGCGTGACTCTAACCCTTGTGGTGGAGTTAGTTTAATAGTTTTGGCTGGGAGTCGTGAGACAATTTGCGGGAAATTATGAAGTATGAAAGTGTATTATGTAGGACAAGAACGTATTATATTGTGGATGAGTGTGCTATTTGGTCGCAGGTGTCTTCTGAAATTAGTAAATATATCATCTAATTGTTAAATTGACCCTTAGATTGTGAGTTGTATTACTGAAGATGGTGTTGACAGGCGTATTTTTGGGTGAAAGAAGTAATTGTTAGGAGTATAATGTTTAAGTAGAGAACGTATTACATAGTGGGAGAATGTGCTATGTATTTTGCAAAAAATAGACTGTATCATGTAGCAACTAATTCATAGGGTTCAGTCCAGACTGGCTGTATGTGTTCAAACAATGATGCTTGTGCTGTGGAAGCTACAATAATCGTTGTATATATGAACAGTGGTATTTTTCATGTTTCCGGCGTTTTACCAGACATCAGGGACTAGAATTGGATAGTACACAGCATATTAAGTTCTTAAATTGAAGGAAAACCCCTGCGCAACACTCTTCTCATGTTCCCGTTGTCTAAAGAATATTTACCAAGCTGTCTGATACTTCTTGATTGTGAAACCTAGACCATGATCAGCAATGACTACTCTTACTACAGTATAACTAATTTAATAAAATATTTAAGTGTACACATGATAGAGCTCCCAGTATACATGCCATTAACTCCCTGTACAACCTTAGAGAAATTTAATTTAGCGTTTCTAGCCGCTTCTTCTTATTCTTCTTCAGTGTCGCTCTAATTAACACCGTCATCGGCTAGCTGGTTGCAGAGGACAGATACTGCAGAAAATCGCTTTGCGCAATGCGGCTGATTTTTGTTTTTCTTATACTTCAGTTTCAACTGCACAAGATTGCAGCAGTATATACCAGTCGATTTTATATCTTATCTGTATTATTTAAAATAAGGCACATATTGTAGAAATGTGGCAAAGTTGTTGTAATCATTTGCTTCATAGAAGTAATTTCAGTTATGAAAATGGTACCCATTGCTATATTGTCAAAGATTTTAAACATGCATATAATGTATACTGAACAGTGTGCTTCATATAAATGTATATACTGCAGTTCATTTGCTAAATGTATATCGAGGGCTTAGAGCCAGAAGTGGCTATGTCCATTTTTGCCGAAATCGGGTTCCATTCACCAAGTGGGTGCCCGTGATGCTTATTTTTAGTATCACAATTGTCTCTGTCCGATATCTTCATTAAGAAGAGATGTGGCACGAAGAGATATGGCATAGACACCCGTGACACTAAAAATATACCTCACATGGCACCCACTTTGTGAGTGGAACCCGATTTCACCAAAAATGGACATAGCCACTTCTGGCGCTAAGCCCTCGATATCTTCACAACTTCATGATGTAGCATTGGGTGCGCCATTTATTATTAATACTATTGTGCCCTCCATGACAGTAGTCAAGTATATCATCATAGATTATTGCTATAGCCAGGTGACTATTCTGTGTTCAGGTTTGATTTTTGAACCGCACAAGGAAAAGCGCCAAGTTCACCTGCTGCTTTTGAAGTTATAAATTACCCACAATTTTTGTGTAGTTTGCAACTGTAACCAAAATTAGTCTCTATTAATTTTTTTTAATTTTTCTACTTTTTACTCCTACAATATTCGCTCTGTCGCTGGGATTGTCCACTTCTTAGGCGTGTTTCGTAGCGACTCTTGGCAGATTTTTTTATAGAAATTAGTTTTTGTACGACCGGTTTTTTCTGTGCTTTGCCAGGGAAATACAAGGTTCACGAGTTCTTTGAAGCGATCCATAGCGTGAAGCAGCGATATGTTGTAGCTTGTGTGTCAGTTTACCTCAGTAAATTGCTTTGACGGTGGCGCTGTGGTTGCTCCACTTCTGTTTGCGAGAGGCCCGTCACCATCTGACCTTCCTTCTCTGGCGTAACGATGAGCAAACACTTGGTCTCCTCCTTCCAATTCGTCTTGGCTTCCTTCGCAGAAACGTCTTGCAGTCCCGTGCTAAATTTCTCCTCTCCCCTGGAATGTAATGGGGGTGATGCGAACGCTCGTATATTCCCAGGAATTCGTCGTTCCTGATTCACGCAATTGCGTTTTGTTTTCCAAGCCCTGAAAGGCAACGTATGAAAGCCTTTGCTTTCCTTCCAAAACCTGCGAAACGCATTCGGTTGGGGTGATTTCTCGCAGCTGGACCTATTGATGCCTTTTTTCTCTCTTTGACAGTCCTTTGCAGCGTAAACAGAAGCTGCCTGTGTAAAAAAAAACTACGTGGTATCTCCTACGTGGCTCTGTGGGTTCGCATCTGTCTATCCGGGTTAGTGGTCGCCAGCGAGCAGCGACTTTAAGAAGTTATGTTCTGTTCGGGTGATGGTACATGCCCTAGCGAGCTGTGCGTGTGCGGACGGACTCTTGTGCAAACTAGGAAGTCCCACTTGTATGTAGTGAAATTTCCAAGCGGTTTTAAGTTAAGGCAGTTATGTCTTTGCTTGAAAGTGTTCATGACACTTGATGTCATTTGTGTCAATATCTCACAGTGAAGTACGAGATATAGCTGGTGTATAGAGAAGATAGCAGTTCTTGGTGCCTCTCACTATCACAGCTAAGTCATGCTAAGTGTATTTTTTTAACTTGAGATCGAGGTTTTCTAGAGCACGATTCGCAGACACTGTAGAAATTACATTATAATTGGGTGTCGCGGGATGGAGGACGAAATGTAGTGAAGGTTTTTCTGGACAATAACTCCTCCTGTTAAAAAGTAGTGAAATGATTTTATCTAACTCTTTATGAAATTTGTGTCTGGTTTGTATTTTTAGTAGAAGACGTTAAATAATGGAAAATGCTCAAGAAAACTTGAAACAAAATATATATTGCCTTTTTTTATCACCATTTCAAGTTGAGACACAATGGCCCTAATAACTGCTGTGACTCCGAGTTATTTAAGGAGCGGTAAATTTTCGGCTAGAAGCCATTTTCGGTCTCCATCGAAGTCTCTTCGTCTTGTCGCAAGAGGCAACGAAGTGCCCTTCTTTGAAAGCTTTTGAGTCCGTATATTTCTTCCTCTCGATTCGGTCTGGTTTAAGCGGCCCAGTCCACAATGTTGCCTCTCAGGCTGTGGACTGTGACAGTAATTGTAAGGGATTATCTGTTCGTTCCTACACGACTTTGTGCTCTTCGTGTAACCAAGTGTGTATTGCTCTTGAGTTTCATTCTTCGGAGTTGACCTAACTGTTACCCACCGCTATACCTTCATATTTTGATTCCTTTATATGTTTCCTGGCTATCTTGCCCGATAGTTTTTAGTTTCACATCTCAGAGTTTACCATGATGTTTTGGTTCCCTTGTTTCGAAGTACTTCGTGCTTTGTAGTTTTGGACTTCGTTGCTAAGATCTCGCAGTAACTTCCTTCGTGTCCAAGTATAACTTATTTCAAACCTCCAAATTCCACTCATTCGGACTTAGCTACCAGTTGTCTTTTTTCCCTTATGGATAATTATCTACCATTTGGAGTTTCGTGCTTCGTTCTTCAAATCTGTTATTATTACCTCCGCCAAGGAGGTTATGTTTTCGTCGTGTTTGTCTGTCTGTCACCAAGATAACTCAAAAAGTTCTGAACCGATTTGGATGAAATTTACAGGGATTGATAGGTATGTTAGGTGGAACAGATGATTAACTTTTGGTGAAGATATGTCCATCCGTTTGTTTGTTTGTCTGCGTCATTTTTCTCGATGCCATAACTCAAAAAGTTATGGATGGATTTTNTTTAAGCGGCCCAGTCCACAATGTTGCCTCTCAGGCTGTGGACTGTGACAGTAATTGTAAGGGATTATCTGTTCGTTCCTACACGACTTTGTGCTCTTCGTGTAACCAAGTGTGTATTGCTCTTGAGTTTCATTCTTCGGAGTTGACCAAGCTGTTACCCACCGCTATACCTTCATATTTTGATTCCTTTATATGTTTCTTTGGCTATCTTGCCCGATAGTTTTCAGTTTCACATCTCAGAGTTTACCATGATGTTTTGGTTCCCTTGTTTCGAAGTACTTCGTGATCTGTAGTTTTTGACTTCGTTGCTAAGATCTCGCAGTAACTTCCTTCGTGTCCAAGTATAACTTATTTCAAACCTCCAAATTCCACTCATTCGGACTTCGCTACCATTTGTCTTTTTCCCTTGTGGCTAATTATCTACCATTTGGAGTTTCGTGCTTCGTTCTTCAAATCTGTTATTATTATTACTATTACTGAAGAATATGAAGAGAAGCACCAGATGGTCGTCGACGACCATCTGCGAACCTCCCACCTGATGAGCTGAGGACAGCGAAACGTACGTCGTGGGTAACCGAAATTCTACTCTGTGCTTCTCTTCATATTCTTCAGTATTTTATATAATGCCATCTCAAGACATCACTTATTATTACTATTATTATTTGTGCGTATCGATTTTCTTTGTGTGACGCTTTCCGGTCTTCAGGCGTATCGACTGCGGCGGTACAGTCTTCTAGGATCAGTTGCCCTATATCAGCAGCACGAACCAGTGCGTGTGGACTGCCAGTAGAGGTGCGGTTAAGTTGACTTTACCTTTACGTTTTTTTAGATTGCAGGATTCGATTTCAAATCGTTCTAATCTGTGTCGTTGGGTATTTTACTGCGTTGATTGGCATCCCATGGCCGAATGTGTTTGTGATAAGTGCCAAGCAATTGCATTAACAGAGGCTAGAAATGATTTCTGTGAGTCGTGGAAGTGATTCCCAATTTCAGTTATCGTAACCTTGTCAATCATGGCAGTATAGAGTTGATACCATCCCACGACGAGTACTCTAGTCACAATGCTGAACACATGAACAATTCTTTAATTCGTCTATGTTTTCCAAAGTTCTTCATTATATTATCGTTATGAAAGATAAATATTATAATACCAAGTTTCATTTTCTCTCTGAATAAACTTTTGCCCGAAAATAATTTTTTAAAGCATGAAGTGAAGTACGTTCTTGATAGAGGTAAGAAAAGTTAGACGTTGGCAGTAAAAAATGTAATATGTTTCATTGTAGACGCGCACTATTTAAATGTCTCCAAACGAGTGCCCATTTCCGGTGGGGAGACTGCGTCTCATCTTGCTGTCGGGAACAAAGATTTCGCTCGGAACCAGCCGTGCGTCTGCCCCCGTGCCTAACGCTCTTGCCAGAATGCAAATTTCTTGAATTTTTGGCGGGTTCTGTTATGTTTTGAGGCGGATTTGAGGGCATCCGTAAAACTCAGGAGTTAAACCTCATCCGAAGCACCACAGACGATGCTTTGTTCTTTATAAATTTGTATTTTTGGAGAGCTTCGCATCGTTTGATGAGCTCTCCCCGCCGCTGGAATATAATGTGGAATGATGGAATATTTCCACTACTCTTCATTTACATAATGCATTTTCTCGCTTGCTTTGTTACATTTGCATTGCTGCTCTTGCTGGCGAAAAGCTTGAACTGCAAAGGGAGCTTTTGATGAGATACTTTTACTGTGTTTGCAACACATGTTCTGCTGCATTCCTGCTCCCAGTGCTTCCTTGTTTTTCAATATAAATCCATCCAGTTTATATAAACTCTTAGCTAGTGTTGCAGTCTAAGTGCGTTACATATTCTTGTGTAGAATACTTGGAATATGCAGAAAGTATCTGTGTAGGAATTGTTACATTTTTATGCAGCTAGTAACCCAGGCTTTCATGAAGTAGTCGAGAAGAATTTGCTACGATACTTTTCGTCGTTCTTGCTTATAGTGCCGAATTCGCTAGTAAAATATCATTCATTTGTCGACTTGATTTTATATTTACTAATGAATAAAAAGGTGCGCGCGCCGCAAGTTTCACTTGGACAAAGCTGCTGTCTTGTCTGTAAGATTGAGCGCAGAAATTAACTCTTTTGCGATAGGGCAGATTGGTATTGAAGCAAAACTAACTCACTTCCTCGAGTTTCCATAGACATATCAACCACGAATGTTATCTGGAACGCATACTACTGCTACATCCATTGAAAAAAATATGGTAGCAACGGATAGAAAACTTGTACTCTGTACATTTTAAATGTTTACAGTGGCATCCGCAATGAAGAAGTTGTGCTGAAAGAAGAAATGACCAGAACTGAAAGCCATTGGCAATGAAGATCTGGAACTGCCGCTTAAATATTGAAAAGCGCACAGTAAATAAAATGAAAGATGAAAGGATACATGTCTACCCTGTAAATTCAAGCATCATTGAGGAGAAGCACAACGTGGCAGATGTGCTTCAATGTCGACAAATGTTCGGTAATGCACGTAGGGCCGGAGAACCCCTCAACCCGATTTAATATGACCGGGACAGAGCTGGCACTTGGCACCCAACAACATGATTCTGGAATAAATATCACAAACTACAACACAGTCAGCAATTTGACAAGAGTGTGAAAATTGCAAGCATAACACTGGGATCCATTACCAGGAGTTTCGAGTACAAATCCAAGGACATAATCATTCCTTTGTGCTAAGTACTAGTGCACCACATTTAGAATTTGCTGTTTAATTCCGGTCGCCATATTAGTGCAAAGATATCAGTAATATGAAAAGAATCCCAACGCAGAACAACAAAATTTAAACCTCAGCTGTGAAACAAGCCATACAAGTGTCGCCTACAGAGAGTGGGCCTAATCTCAATCGAGCAAAGACGATTCAGGGGGCAACTAATAGAAACATTCAAGTATATAAACGGCTTCAACGACGTACCTTTAAGGGGACTATTTGAGAGAGACGTTACTGATTGAATGCGAAACAACGGTCAAAAACTCAAATATAAAGCTAGAAAAACTACTTTAAGGCGGCAGTTCTTTCTGTAGTTCATATTGAACATCTGAAAGAGACCCCGCTATGAAGTTGTCGGTACAGAGACAGTCAACGCGTTTAAAAACCGTCTTTACAAAGATTGGGAGAGACACCCTCCTCAGCTAAGAACACCTCCTCCAGAAATCACTAACTCAACGGCCAAAGCTTCGGAAGCCACCTTAATCCATAATATTTTCTCTTCCGCTCCGCAGATCTGCAGTTATTAATTATGCTTGCAAGATTGTCTCTTTGAGGTTTTTATTTTTTCCCCCATACATCTACGATACTGAGATAATGGCCGGGGCGTAAGTTCCGGCAGCTCTCGGGGAATGGGGCTGTTGGTCCGTCTACTGCCGAAAATTTAATCTAATGTTAGTTACCTGAGCTAGAAGGTATAGCGATTTCTGCTATTCATTTTATGTTTCAGAGTAAAAGATTAGACAAATTTAAACCCCAAAAATAATTGTTCATACATTTCAATATTTTTTTCTTGAGATGGCATAAATGTAGATGACGATTAAAAGCAGTTGAAGAAATTTTTATACCCACGACGCGCGTTTCGCTGTTCTCCAGCTCATCAGGTGCAGTAGGTAGTTGGAGTCAACGCAGCGGACTGTAGTTGAAAATTGACAAACCATTTGCTTGATTGGAAATTTCATTTATACTTCTGGAACAGCCGGTATCATAGTTACACCTTCCTATGGTAACCTCTCTAAATTTCGCAAGATTTCAAGAACTAATTTACCAACTTTGACCCTCCCACCTGATGAGCTGGAGAACAGCGAAACGCGCGTCGTGGGTATCAAAATTTCTTCAACTGCTCCTAATCGACATCTACGTATCAATATGTAAATAAATATAAATAGTAGCAGACTTTTGATACGTATTATTAGTGTAACTACTTTTGTTGCCACGCTCTAATGAAAACTGTTCGACGAATATCAGACCAGGTCGCTGATGATAATAACAAAGCCAAGGAAGGCTCCAAAGTGGATCAATTTTTGCTTATGCAATTTTAAAATTAAAAACGAATATATCTGAGGTGCCTCTCGGCATTATTATTAATCTTAATTTTTCAAAACGTATTTGAAATTAATGATTTATTGCTCTAAGTTCATGCTGTGTAAATTAAATTGATGATCAACGAAGCAAATGTAAAAGAGGTTCTTCAGGGTCTAGATAACCACGAAGAGGAGCAAAAAAAAACGGGAGTTTCTTTGCAGTGAAGTTTTTGCATTAAAGTTTTCCTTTTGACGATACCGCTTCTCATTGGAGCAAGAAATTTTCATACCTATTGTATTGGTGGTACGCAGATGCAGTTTATGTTTTGAGTGATGATTGACTACTTGCTAAGAGTAATAATTTCACTGCACTTTGAAAGTAGAGGAGGAATTTTGATCTCCAGCAGAATTGATGTCGACCATGCTCAGATCCTTTGATCATTAAAGTTGCTTGTTGCAGAGCATCCTTCACAACGATATCAGAATCCTAAGTATGTATGATCAATGAAACAGTATCATAGCAGATTTCTGCTTCGTAATTTCTGGCAGCCAAGTATATGCTACTAAATAATTTTATAGGTCTCTGTTCGACAGCAAGCGCCGTCAAAAGCAAATAGGCGGAAGAAATAACTTAGCTGTGTGTATCCATGATACGGGTGACAGGTACTGGACGACTATGAAAATGCGACAAGATGTGAGTTATAGTTGCAAGTTGTCTTTAAAATTTCTCCCGTAGGACTAATCTTCCCACTATTGCACCTTTATATTTCAATTTATTTGCCCATAAAATACGACTCTACGAACCAAGAACTCTAGTTATTGTGATCCCTTGATTAAACCAGATGCATTTTGGTTATTGCTCTGAAAAGTTATTTGTTTTGGTACTGTGTTTGGAACGACGAACTAGCTTTGTTTGATCTTCACAAGCAAATGGATTTTGTTGAACTGTGTTGTTACAATAAAAAAGCGATTGTTCTCTATCTGTAGAGAGCACTGTGGCAGGCTGAGTCTAAGATCCAAAGCACACGCAGGGTACAGCTCTGTCTCCATATAACGCACCTGCCGTTGCGCCCTCAGCGCTTCACGCTTGCCTGACTTCAGCACAACCTATGCAGGCAGGCGGCCTACAAGTTGCCTAAGCTTTCAGAGATGCAAGCTTGAGGCACCTGAGAGTGCTCGTGTGCATTTTTTAGCCATTTTTTGCTGCAGTGCTGGCATGTTTGAGCGAAGAATGTGCTCAGATATTACTGTCGAGATGTTGCTCAGCAGCGTTGGTGCTTTGGGTGTATGGAGATGTTCTGTCCAGGAAGATTTTAAAAACGGAGAGTTTCGAGAATTTTTGCCCGCTTGGCCCGCATGGTATGGTGGCGTGTGTGGTGAGGTCATCATATATGGATGTTACTTTAGTGAGGTTTCAAGGTCTATCTTGCATTTTCCATTAGCATTTTTGGTTAGCTTCTGTTAGGTAGTTAGCAATGCACGGACCAAGAAGCCCATTTCCGGAGCAGACGTGAGGACCGCGCTCCGTCCCCGCTCTGGGCTGTTGGTGCTCTCTCGTGTCTCCATTACCAGTCACCTTTAATATCTTACTCAGCGACCAACAATCTACAATGAATCATGCCTGTAGTACACTTATTGTTACCTCCGCCATTGAGGCCTTGTTTTTGTCGAGTTTGTCTCTGCCTGTCTGCTACCAAGCTAACTCAAAAAGTTATGGACGGATATTTACGAAATTTACAGATTGTTGGGCAAGGCATGTTAAGAGGAACAGATGATTAATTTTTTGTGAGGATCAGTTCAACCGTTTGTTTGTCTGCCTCTTTTTGTGGTATAACGCAAAAGTTAAGGACGGATCTTTATGAAACTTTCAGGAACTGCTGAAGTTAATATTAGCAGCAAATGTCCGAATTTTTGTGTTGATCTGTTGGTCCGTTTGTTTGTCTCTATGTTCTTTTCTGTTTGTCAGTAACATAACTAAAAAAGTTATGAACGGATCACCTTGAATTTTTTAGGAATTGTTAGCAATATATTAAGTTACCTAACATTGCTTTGCTTGGCGGCATGTGCTCTCAGAGTGCTCTAGTTATTGTTATCAAACAGAAATGAAACCCCACATAGGAAAGTAAAGAAATGCTTTAAAAACAACATAACTTTCCTACGCTGATCAACACCAAGAAATAACAATTCGTAAAGAATGTAAATAATTAATCATCAGAAAAGGAACAGGAACTGTTGGCGGTAAGACAGTCATACTCGCCCTGGGTAGAATGAGGTGACGAGGAACGCTGCTAAGCAATTCAGCTCTTCGGAGAGCGCATGTAGTGTCACCAAGCTACACTGGGACCAGTCGATTTATCTTGTACCCTCTCTAACTACCTGTGTACTTATATGTAGATTGCTTCCCTTTGTAACCATTAGTTTCTGCCGGCCGTGTTAGTATTGAGCTTCTGTTATATTTAGTTTGTAGCAGGGCAAGGTTATGCCCTGGATTTCTCGCTACCTTCGTCTTCCTGGACTCCCTCTTAGCCAAGTTCCGGCCGCTGGCCAAAGAAGCTCAAAGGCAAAATTTAATGTAAGCCTACAGGCCAGCAGTTTGCATGCATCTGCTGGACTGGGCCATCGCAAGTGTCTATGTCTCGAGCGCATGGCCATCAATGCCATCGGATTCAGCTCCCCAGTGCAAATCTTGGCCGTCCCAGAAACTAAAGCGTGAAACAGTTCCTGGAGCTGCCAAAAATTTCTGCTAGGGCCGTGGTTAATTTTTTAAATCTGTAACACTCTATGTACTGCAAAGTACTGAGCGTCCATTTGATTTTTTTCGTTAGTATGCTTAAGAAAGATTTTGTTTTCCAAAGAATTTAATGAAGTGAACGAACAATGGTCTCATGTTTGCAATGGGCAAGCAGTTTGCATGCATCTGCTGCTGCCAGTGCATGGCAGAGCGTTGTGCAGCCGCCGTTATTACAGCACGAGCGAGGGGTCACCCTAGATCTGCTACTCTCACTGGGTGAGATGTTGCTCTTCATCTGCTGGCTGCGGCTGGAAGGTCATCTGCCTGCCCTCACCGAGCGAGTACTCCCCGTAAGAGCTACTCACGCACTGACTCCCAGTGGTACCAGAACAAGTGTCCAACTCAACTCTCCAAACTTGAGATGCGATGTCAGTCGCGCCGCTCAATTCTGGACGCGTCACAGACGATGTCGCGAGTCGCCCAACTTGCAAGAGAAGGTCTCTCCAAAGTCCTTATTTTGCTCACTCGCTTTGTTTATTGACGCACTTCAACTGGAACTTACCTTGAGTCGTTTCTGTTGCGCCTGTTTCATCGTGTTAAATACACTCTAATTTGCTCTAGGTGCTCTCCTTGGCATGAATATTGCCGTATTTCAATTGTCCTTGCTGAAACTGACCCTGAATTACTTCTCTTAATGTTATTTCTTCACGTTAAATCCATCAAGCTGCTGTAAGAGTTCTCTGTATTGTGAATATTGTCGCGCTTCATTTACCATAGCTAAGACGTGTCTTGAACTATTTTCGTTTCTTCTTTTTTTCTTTCTGCTAGATCCATAGAAATTAGCCATAAGCGTTATCCATTGGACGAGCGCGTTTTCAGGAGACAGTTGTAACACTATATCGTTTCCAAAATCCTTTTTCTCCTTTTTAGCTCCACCCATAAAAATTCCATTTCTTCTGCCCGTAGCTGTTGGTATTTCACTGTCAGTGACCCGCGCTGCTGCCCGTAATACAGCCGGGCTCAATTTATACAATTAGCGAAGTCCTCCCGTTCGGCAGGGGCCCGGACGATGGCCAGGGAAGCTATAGAGAAACCTCTTGTTATTGCCCGCATCGTCAAAAGTTGGTCTCGATAGACCAATCTCTGTTCCGAACTGATGGCTCTCTCAATGCGCGCAGCCACTGCTGCTGCTGCTCGAGCCCCAGCTTTTCTTCGAAGATTTTGAGAGTGCAGGGCATATTTTTTCTTCGTCTATTCTCGCAGGCTGGTCAGTTGTTAGGAGGGGACACTGGCATGCGGTGGGTATTGATGGAAAGAGAATGGTTTTATGACGATATATCTTCAGTATCCGCCATGGAAGGCAGATAGATTTAATAGAATCCCAAACATGAAACCGAATTTAGGCTAGCATATGTCTGTATTTGTTGTGCATTAAAACATTACCGTACGCTATCTTTTAAACTTACAATATCAAGTTTTAACTCAATACTAGCATTTCGGGCAGTTGCCGACGCTCCTCTTGTGTCCCCTCGATGCTTGTCAATGCTATTCCAATAGATATTTTATGACGTAAAACAATTAAATCATTGCACTGTATAGGCACCAGGAAAAATATTCTACTGCTGAGTATCCTGTGTTGCAAGCGTTTCAGTATAGGGGACTCGATTTACAAAGATTCTTGTTTGCAGTGTCGACATTCTGGATTGTTTTAGAGATTGCAGGTTCCAGTATCAAATCAAGGAAAACCTCGAATTGTTGAAACCGACGACCCAACCACTTTTGGTATCTATCCATCATTTTGGTATTTGGAATGTTTGGCAGTCTCGAAATGCCCAATTACACGGCAAACAATCGGAGTGAGTTGCAGTAAGGAATAACTTGATTTAATTGTACTGCATTGGTCAATTAGTCGGTGCTCATCGTAGTCTTTGGCTCAGATTACCTAATGTCAGCAAAGTTTCAGTACGATCACATGGTGGATTTGAATGCTGGTCGTCAAGGTAATACGTGGAAGTTCTGCTGGAGAGCATCAGCAAGCCTGTCGGTTGTTGTCGTTTCATATAAACTTGAAAGTTAAGCTAGGCCAATGTCTTATTTAAATATCCGAAGCATCGATTGATTTGCAAACTACTGGCTATGCACTAATATTCCATTTTTGATCGGTAAGAACTAAGCCGAGTGGTTTACCACAGTTTTGAAAACTCCAGGTGGTTACAACCTTGAGGTTGTGACTAACACAATCGTGGTGGAATATTGCGATCTGTTCTGTATGGTCGCAACTTTTCTCCTGATAGCTCGGGCTTAGAGCCCACCGCTGTAACAAGATCTGATGTTACTGATAAGGCAACAGTTTCGGATAAGGCGAATCGTTTCAAAAAGTTTCCCTTCGCTTCCCTGGCCCAGTGTCCGATAAAATTCATCTTGCTGCCACTTATTACAAGACCCTCCACCGCTGATACTGTTGCCGAACAAAACTTTAATGCGGAAGCTTTGGAGCCAGATAGAGGTGAAACTTTGGAGGCCGCGAGATCTTATCTTTTGGTGCGGCTGGCATGGTAAACAGAAAAATTTGTGTCGTCGAATCTTGATTTTGGGATAGAGACTTTCGGTTTCGGTATTCGCGTAGCCGCGCTGCATGGCGCTGAACTAGTCGCTGATCCTTCGGTTGCGCCTCTTTAGATGCGCACTCATCGGAGTTATTGTTGTTTTGCGTGGTCGTGCTCGGTTTGGAAGTTGTTCTCTTGAGTACGGAATATTTAACTTTGTGGAGTGTTGCACCAGCTTCTCTTGTTGTTATGATAGACGTTACCCCGATTTTTACTGTTAACGTGACTTGGTTAAAACAGTGAAAGAAGTGGTGCATTAGGATGCCACACACATTGAACTCACTGCCGATGTTTAAGTTTCACTGAAATTCTAGAGTTTTCAGTTGCTTATAAATGTAAAAAACGGACTAAATAGCGATCATCGCTGTGGAATGACCCAATATTACCCAACAGGCATAGCATCACTTGAAGCGAGGACCACCACACCGGCGCGACGAGAATTCCATTACGATGTTCGGGCGAGCTATTTTCCATAGGCCGGCACCAAGTGTTACTTAAATGACCGCAGCAGATGTTTGCTGCAGCGTGCACCTTACCCGGGGACATCTACCTACGTGTACACAGCCTCGATCGACCGCCGTGTACTCCACATGACATGTCAACCCTCCGAGTGATATCACCTCGTACGAAGGGAACATGGCGCATGCGCATACAGTGCGTCGTAATGCTTGGCATGTCGCGCGAGATCTCAACTGCGTCTTTGAGGACACTTGACTGCTGTGCGGCGCGTTGCATTTTTTCCCACCATAAATTTGTTGCGCGTCGCTTGCTGCTCCGGTGTGGCGGCGGCCTTACGGATGCATCGGGTCATCGTTTCCTCATACATTTAAATGATACTGACATATCTTCAGTTGCTCTTAGAGGGCCGGGGTGTAAGTCCCGGCAGCTCTCTGGGAATGGGACTGTTGGTCCGTCTACTGCCACCTATCTAATCTAATAGTGTAGTTGGCCTCAATTTGTTGGTCGGACAGAATCAACAACGGATGTCACCGTAAAATATCATCTTGTTTCACTGTCGCTGTGTCGTCAACTCACATCTTCTTAAGCTCCATTTTCGAGTATCAAACGTTTTTATATCTAATGAGTGTTTTCATGTCGTAAATGATCTTCCAAAGATTTGAACTTGAACTTCAGTCACCTGAGTAGATCGTGCGGAAGGCGTTGGTCCAGGTCACCGTAGCATCCATCCCCCTTCCCCCCTCCTCTTCTCCACCTACCATCCCATCTCTGGATTTTAATTCGAGACGCTTCTGAGACTTCTTTGCTTCATCAGCATATTAATGTCTGTATAATTTCTTGCCGACTCTTTCGTTTAGGACGCCTCGACTCAAAACTCCTTAGGTGGCGTGAGAAAAGAAACCCTCGAGCTGGATTTTTTGTTATTATCAAAGCGTTGGCAGTCGCGCTCGTCCTCTGCTGCAGAACAGCTTTCTGGAAGTGAAGTCTATGTAGCTGCTGGGAACGCACCTGCTCGTGTAGGTATTTGCTGCGTGTTGACATAGTAACTTTTGTGGTAGAAGCCAAATAGCAATTGACCGTGCGTGGACGAGTGCTACTATTATGCTATTCGTGTTGTAGATAGCTTTGAGGACATGTTATGATATTATAACAGAAGTTAAATAGTGAGTCTGATCATGAATGTCATCGTGTTTTAGTCGAAGTCACGTAAGTAGGGAATTGACTTGATCGTTTTTTGTATGCTGTTCTTCATCCTAGCTATATAGTAGAGAATTGACTTTGTTGTTTATTGTAAGCTGTTCTTCATACTGTGTACAGTATGTGTGTCTTAGAGTGTTTGTGAATTGGTGACTATTCTTGTTTTTTAAATTTTATTTATTTGCTGTCGATGATGCTAAGAGCTATTGTCAATGTTACAGTGATTAAACGCATTATTTTACTGTAGAAAAGGCACAGGCAGCTGATGAAGATATCTCACTGTACGTTTCAGTCTTATAGTGATCACCAAGACTCCAGTTCGTCTCGTCTTTTGCAGCGACAGCCACTGCGCTCTTGTCGTTGCTAAATCTCCTTATCAAATTAATTCATGAGGGAACAACTTAAGCAGGCGAGGGTCGACAATAAATTCCGTTTGGAGCCGTCCAGTCAAATCCAGTCTCGGAACTGTAGTGAATTCGAGCACCCGACACACGCTCTCCAACTCTCCATGTCGTCTCGCCTCCCCGAAGATTTCGTCTTGGAAATTCAACAAGGACAGGCGGGCCGGATCTCTGTAATGCATAAATTAGATCGTCTGCTTTCGTCAAAGCGCTTTGGTTTGGAGCTGTCGGTGAACTGCGTCGCTGCCTCGCACTAATGGACAAGATACACCAATCAAGACCAGCCCTTGTGGCTCTATTTCCACACCGGAGACCCGGTCGGTCTCGTGTGGACGGCCCTCAATGGCATCACATCGCTGCATTAGAATTGTTCCTGGTTCTGCTCCTGAATGAAGGTCCGAGGTGGCTGGTCTCAGAAATTTGAACCGCACGTAATTATGTCCTTTGGACGCCGACTTGCAAAATTGCGTTAGGTCCCGGTACTCGTACTCGTATAATGTAAAACCATACTGGTGTTGTTTGGAGTCATGCAGAGAAAATTGTTGCAGAACCATACTTTTTAATATGAATATAATGTGGAACTAGAGTGCCTCGTGGCGTAAGACCATCACTTGCTGTGAGGACAAAATCAACCCGTCATTTTTGATGGCCAGCTCACTGTAAATTTTGGTATTTTTCACTATCTAGTCAACCCAACTGAATGCCTGAAAAAATTATTATTATGACTCTTGCCTCATTTTGGGCGGACAGGCAACTAAATTTAGGGACGTCATTTTTGATGGCCAGTTTACTCTAGAGTTTTGGCATTTTTCACATCTAGGTCAATCCGCCTGATTCCCTGTAAAAAATTATGAACATTGCTCAACTCCTCCTTTTTTTAGGTGGACAGACAAATATGTATATATATATATATAAATACTTAAATCTTCAACGAAAACATTATCACAGCTGTTCGCTCCGCTCGCTTGTGATAATCATTCCAAATGGTGTTATTGGCGCTCGTACTTAGATTAGAAACACAACTAATGATAAGAGTATCATTTAGAACCACAATTTCTGGTGTTATTCTAGCGCCATCTTTAGAAGAATCTATCAGAACCGAAATTAAAGATATAATTTTCAATTATAAGGTTTGATCGTTGTTCAGTGGTGTAATTTTAAATCATACCTAATGGAACGACGCCAACTGGTACGGTTTTAGACCACGTAACTTCGGACCTCGCCCGATAGATTTCCACTATTCTTGTAAGTTTGACGCCTTAAATTATTTCGCGCATAGTAATGTCAACTTAAATTCTTTGTCGTAATCTTTGCGCGAACTCGGTAATGTTGCACTTTTTTGCGTAAAACGGAAAACTTTGGCATCTGCCATGTCGAAGGCAGCGCTAACATAGACATGTGCGGAGACAAACCTACTATAGCAGAAGCGTGTACCGAAACAAACCTACTGTAGCAGACACGTGTGCCGAGACAAACTTACTATAGCAGAGACATGTGCTGAGACAAACTATAGCAGAGACATGTGCTGAGACAAACTATAGCAGAGACATGTACCGAGACAATCCTACTATAGCAAACACGTGTGCCGAGACAAACTTACTAT
>LQNS02278169.1:6746582-6766888 GCA_001587735.2 Parhyale hawaiensis | reverse complement strand
ACAAGCAAGTGTCTAACGCAAGTTAAGTGATAATTAGAGACTTGATTGCAGCCCTGACTTCTGCCTCGACTTTGCCTTAGTCGCTCCTTTGAGAGCCCTCACTTGACGGTGCCAACTTTTGCCTGGATCTTCTGCTCACTTTCTTTCCGATTGAGGTTTGTTTGTGGGACTTTTTTGTTCAGTTTTGCACTTGGTTGCAGGTTGAAGGTTCTTTTTTTTTGCAAAATTGAGTCCTATCAAATGTGTGGTTTTCTATGGAGTGACCTTTTTCGAGACATCTTTAGTGTGGTTTTAGTCTCACTTTTTTTAGTCTGATACGTCGAATTTTGTTGGACGCCGGTATTCGTATTTTCTCTTGCTGGCTTTTTAAACTGTCTACGAATATTCCCTCTGCGTGCTTGGATTCTAATCTATGTTGATGGGAAGATTTTCTTTTTCCTCTTGTATTCTGATGTATTTTTGTCGTTGGAAAGAAGAGTGGAAGGACCCTGGAGAGTCTTTGGATCTCTTTCTATCCACGAAATGAAGTATTTCCAGCGTCCACTGCGTTTGCAAGACATCCAAGTTTATCACCGGCTCCGCATATCTCGCAATTTTTTGCATAAAGTTATCCATTATTTAGTTCTAGGAACTGATCTTACCGTTGGTGTCTCTCCCTAGGGGCTGGCAATTTGGATTGACGTGGACAAAGAGAATCTAATGTAGCATTTCTTACCTGCGGCATTACATCTTGCATAATTCTGCATTTTTTCAACTCCTGACTGACGTGCGATATAAAATCGGTTGAAAGTTTTGAACGCCGCGTGTCGTACTTTTTCCCCTAAGCTATCTGTACACTCGTGCAAACCTAACTTTTTTCTTCAGAATTATTTTTCCTGTTGAATCAAGCCAGCTTGAAATTTCTTCTTAAGCAAGGTGGTACTGCATATACGCTGTTTGTGCTACAGCTCCGAATGCCTTGAAATTTTCTATGTATCGGTAATTAGGCTGGAAAAGAAGGAAAATTGGTCTAATCTGTACTGTAGTGCTGCTATTTAGTTATTTACATATGACTCATGGAGCATCATATGATTTACATCTCAAGCTCTGTTCTACACCGATATGGCGCTAATTCTTGGTGTCTCATTTCAGTTATTTTGATGTGGTGAAGAATGTTCGGAAGTGTGTATCTATATGCTTCATTTTATGTAGAATTGCTTCTGAAGGATATCTGCCGCTTCGGGCAGTTGAAAAGTTGAAAGCTGAATTTCAATTCCATCCCCGAACTTTTTCTTTGCTGACAATTCGTTTTTTTTTTTCACTACATGTACAGAGTCACGCTGGTAAAAGCAGGAAAAGCTATTTCAACTTAGAGCCGAAACAATTTTTTCTGACATAACTAACCAGAACCCTCTTATTTCTCATTGTAGTCCATTATTACCCAAAGCTGTATATTATTTGCTCCAAAGCTTCATCCTTATATCTTGAAATATTTTTGCTTCATACAAATTTAGAATAGAAATTGAAGATTTTTATACATTATTTTGAAAACTTGCTGTAGGATGACTTACGCAGTTGTCAGAAAAGACGAATTGTGGAAGTGACTTTCGGCGGGATAAACAACGATAAAACCCGTCATTCGCCTGTCAGCCCATGTCGTATTTAATGTAAATTTAGATTCGTACTAGCACCCGTCAGTTACTCACTCTGTCCCGTAAATTGCTGCTCATGAACACTTGTGTTTTATGTTGATTAGTGAGCAACGCCCGTCAGTCACTAGTTTATTCCAAAGCGCATTTATTGTGAATTGGTTACTTACCGCCACCCGTCAGTTACTTATCCGGGCCCGTTAATTACCGGCCAAAGCCCGTTAATTGCAGACCCGTCACTCGTGCCGGCAGCGACCGTTTAGCCCTGAAGAGNGTAAAGATTTATCAACTTTTTCCCGGGTAGCCATGCTTGCAGTACTTGCAATGTTTACATATGACGTAGGCAGTCTTCTTTTTCTTCGGAAACGCAAGAAAATGGGGTTACTGAAGATTTAAATTACAATATTTGAAAAATGTCCCTTAATTCTGCTCACACTAAATTCAGAATTATAAGTTAAATATACATAACTTTTTTCTTATCCTTCGGATCGTAATAAATTTTTAGCATATTATTAGGTATCTCAATACCTCTTTTGTGTTAAAATTTCAGCGTTGAACCTTTTACAGTTTTTGAGATATGAATTTTTTTATTTTTGTCCCCTAATTATGCTCGCAACTGTATGACTCATGGAGCATCATGTAATTTACATTTCAAGCTCTGTTCTACACCGATATGGCGCTAATTCTTGGTTTCTCATTTCAGTTATTTTGTTGTGGTGAAGAATGTTCGGAAGTGTGTATTTATATGCTTCATTTTATGTGGAATTGCTTCTGAAGGATGTCTGCCGCTTCGGGCAGTTGAAAGCTGAATTTCAATTCCATTCCCGAACTTTTTCTTTGCTGACAATTCGATTCGTAAGGACATGTACAGAGTCACGCTGGTAAGAGCAGGAAAAGCTATTTGAACTTAAGAGCCGAAACAATTTTTTCTGACATAACTAACCAGAACCCTCTTATTTCTCACTGTAGTCAGTTATTACCCAAACCTGTATATTATTTGCTCCAAAGCTTCATCCTTATATCTTGAAATATTTTTGCTTCATACTAATTTAGAATTGAAATTGAAGATTTTTATACATTATCTGAAAACTTGCTGTAGAATGATTTACGCAGTTGTCAGAAAAGACGAATTGTGGAAGTGACTTTCGGCGGGATAAACAACGATAAAACCCGTCATTCGCCTATCAGCCCAGGTCGTATTTAATGTAAATTTAGGTTCGTACTAGCACCCGTCAGTTACTCACTCTGTCCCGTAAATTGCTGCTCATGAACACTTGTGTTTTATGTTGATTAGTGAGCAACGCCCGTCAGTCGCTAGTTTATTCCAAAGCGCATTTATTGTGAATTGGTTACTTACCGCCACCCGTCAGTTACTTATCCGGGCCCGTTAATTACCGGCCAAAGCCCGTTAATTGCAGACCCGTCACTCGTGCCGGCAGCGACCGTTTAGCCCTGAAGAGTTATTAATGAGTTGTGTTCGGACCCCCGGCACCCCCATTCGGTGTTGCGATAGGAGGGGGTGGTAGAACCCCACCCTTCCCGTTCTCTGATGCATAGAGAAAATCAATGACACGAGAGTACGCAGCATTGATTTTGTACATAACAAATGTGTTTGACTTCTTGTTGGGTGCCCGACGCTTAGATTTACGGTATATTGATCTATGTCGGTTTCTAACCTACGTTGATCGGCAATAGCATAAAACTATGCCACTGGTACTTCATCTTAGGTGCCTCACATAGTTTATATGCACACGCATGTAGTTTCTTTGTGTGCTTCCAATAATGGTCCAAAACTGTGAAAAATTTGCGATGCCATGTGTAAGTAAGGTACCTAAGGTGAGGTACCTGTAGTTTCAGCTTGTATCTTTCCGACAAAAGTTTACTCATACACTTTCAATTTTCTGATAATAAAAAAGCTATCTTCTGTATCATCAGTTACAAAAACACTGAAAGGTTCGACATGATCAACGAAGGAAGCATGATTCCACATTATCATATATGAAAACTGACGAAAAGTCACCCTCATTAACAAATAAAAACACAGAGAAAAATGCTACCTCCAGGCATAATTTACGAGGCCAAAGATTGTACCCAAGAAGGCAGCGAATTTCACGCAAAGAAGAGACCAACTTTTTTACTCTTGAGTGGGCGCTAAGGACTACAGCTCTGAGCCCTTACATTTTCTCGCAGAGGCGCCACGCCGTACCGTCTCCGTAAATAATTAAGCGAAATAAGAAGGTGCGAATTCTATTGGAAGGGTCAAAGAGCGTTGGCGCTGAGCTCGGTGCGCAATTTACTAATGGTATTGAATGCCTTAGAGAGTTCCTACGAGCGATACACCGCCTCCCGTAACTCACTTCTTCCCAACGCTTCCTATTCAGTTGATTTCTTCAATGCTGACTTCCGACAAAAAGTTTTCTTTCGCTTGCTGTACCAGTCGAGCCGATGCTTTTGCGGCTTACTGTAATGGAAAGAGAACTCTCCTTCACTGCTGTGCCTGGTGATCCGTTGTTTGTATAGCGTCTGTATGGGGACGAAAGTCCACCTTCACTGCTGTGCCTGGTGATCCGTTGTTTGTATAGCGTCTGTATGGGGAAGAAAGTCCACCTCCACTGCTGTGCCTGGTGATCCGTTGTTTGTATAGCGTCTGTATGGGGAAGAAAGTCCACCTCCACTGCTGTGCCTGGAGATCCGTTGTTTGTATAGCGTCTGTACGGGGAAGAAAGTCCACCTTCACTGCTGTGCCTGGTGATCCGTTGTTTGCCTAGCGTCTGTACGGGGAAGAAAGTCCACCTTCACTGCTGTGCCTGGTGATCCGTTGTTTGTATAGCGTCTGTATGGGGAAGAAAGTCCACCTTCACTGCTGTGCCTGGTGATCCGTTGTTTGTATAGCGTCTGTATGGGGACGAAAGTCCACCTTCACTGCTGTGCCTGGTGATCCGTTGTTTGCGTAGCGTCTGTATGGGGAAGAAAGTCCACCTTCACTGCTGTGCCTGGTGATCCGTTGTTTGCCGAGCGTCTGTATGGGGAAGAAAGTCCACCTTCATTGTTGGGTCACATGTATGCTTTTGCGGCAGTCTCTGTACAAGAAAGAAATAACCCTTCACTGCTGTGCCTGGTGAGCCGATGTTTTCATGGTCGTCTGTGATGAAAGGAAAGCCGACTTTTAGTGCTGTACGATAAACGTCAGGGATTATGAAAACGGAGATCAAGGCTGCAGACGCACCTTCAGTTGGGGCTGTTTTTGCGTCATATTTGTTGCCTTGGATCATTGGTCTCATCGTATGGTACACGTACCACTAGCTCTATACGACCTTCCAGATTGCAGGCGAGCTGTCACGCCACCCTTTTTCAGGCAGTGGCACCTACACATTTCCGATTATAACGTCGCGTATCGGCCGACTACTACTCATTGCATTTCTTGCACGGCGTAGTGAAAACTTGCCTTCTGCTCTTCACTGCAGATTGTAACCTCAGTTTGTGATAGCTTCTATCAAGCTTGTCTATACTCTGATTCAGAACCACTTGGTATATAGCTAGGGTGCCGAACCATCAAATGGCACGTGATCAAAGGGAAATGGGAACCCCTGCCTTACCTGACGAGAGTGAGACACTGATATTCCAGACACCCAACGTGTAAAGGGAAAGACACCCTGACCGCACACCCCGGCTGGGAAATGTGCCGGCACTGGGTCGTGCTGCAGATAAATACCCGCTAGGCCCACAGGTGTGCGCAACTGCAGTCGAGTTCAAGTTGTTGGAGCTGCTGCGTTAAAAGACGGGAGACTTAATGACTTGAAGCGTCCCTATTGCTGGTTAGGTCAGTGCCTTATTCAGTGAACCATGAATGCCAAAATCGCTGACGTTGCAATCCTGACCCTGGCGAGACTTCATTTCCTTGACTGGGAAGCGAACCTCGGAGCTCAAGACAGCACAAACACTGCGCGTGTTTGTGTGTGTGTGTGTAGATGTTTCATTGCTGCACTCTTTGAAACCGTAGCTTGTAAGTAGTGGGCAATCCAGCTACATTTCTTTCTACAGTCCACGTAATTGCTTATAGCGTCGTTATTTTGTCAGTTTAATGTTGAGCGATTAATTATAACAGCTACCATTGGGGAAGGTAATGTGCGAACAGTCAAGCTCGTCTCTCATCGTCCAAATATTCTCCAGGTCGTCCAGACTGCCCTGTTCGACCGACAGTCTACCTACCCTGCTGCTCCTGACGTCCTGCGAATGATGTGCTCCCGTTATGGAAATTTCTAACAACAGAAATGCCGACTTAATTTCCAGAGGGAGCAATTGCTTGTCCCGGCGCACTTTTCCGTACAACCGCTTCCGGAAATTGGGAGTATCTTGCCTGTGGCATTGAGTGATGAGCTTCGTTCATCTGTCTGGCCGCCTCTGTCGTGTCTGTGCTGGTATTGCCTGGTATTTACTTACGGTATTGGTTGGATATTTGTGTAGTCTCTGTTTGTTTATCTTCCTTCTATTGTGAGAAGCGATTCGTTGGGCATACGTGTTGGGTTTGTCCTGTTCTATCGTGACCGTCGTTCGTTGAGGTCTGACTCTCTGTTTGTTTATGTACACAAGTTCTGTTGTGACTTTCGCCCGTTGGTCATTCTAAGTCATACGTTTCTTGGTCTGCCTGCTAAAGTCATACCAGCGTAAGGAATCCGATGGGCGTGGCTAAGAACGCAAAGCAACTTTGCCAAATCTCACTCAAGTGCGTGGTATAACTTGTCTCAATTGATAAAACTTTATTTATATTCGAAAACTCGAAGTGCATTAGTTAATAAATTAAATTTAGCACTGCTGCGTTCAGTTCAGCCCCGCCCCTAAAGGACTGCTTAGACTGGTTTGACTATAGGCTGTATTACTCCATTTTGGTTCCAAAGTATTGGTCACAATTCATTTACAGAAGATAGTTGTGCCAGATATGAGTGTATGCGCTACGCCCCTAAATTTCCAGGATTGTGACGTCACAATTGCGTCACGCCACTGTTGCAGCGAGGAATCTTTGATATTTCCTCAGAGGCGTGACGTAATTGTGACGTCACAATTCTGGAAACTTAGAGGCGTAGCGATTAAACTCAATCCGACACAACTATCTTCTGCAAGTGAACTGTGGTAATGGTTGTGGCAAAGTACTGTAAACAGCCTACCTGTTTGAACGTCTTTTACCTCTTCAGTGCTTCCGTGGATAGCTGCCCCAGAACTAGTGCCAACTTATTAGTTGGAATCCCCCGTTAGCTACATATATTAATATAATTATATTATATCCGTAACTGTAGTTTTTTACTGGAGTTAACTGGTTAAGGTCTAAACCCAGTGCAATCATAGACTGCTCGCTAATTCCTGCAGCTTCTTACTTTTTTGCAATATACTGTACTCCTATTATTAATACTTGAGTTAATGCAGCTTAAGCAAAAAAAGTCAAGGTTGGTGGGCGAAATTGTGCAGTTCTGGCGGCGAGAGGATGTGGTGAGAGTGCCCCGGCCACCCAATCTGCCTTCCGCATTGCTGCCCACAGCTGAGGGTGCGTCGTAAATGTGTCCCCTTGCGGCCACCATTTTGCTACCGAATTCCACCACAAGTCTATTGTGGGGCGACGTACTACGGTACAGGACACTTGCTTAGCTGCAGCTACGTGTCATCAGGGACGGGCTTGTATACAGTCGAAGAGAAAAGTCTGTCGTTGTATTGAGATATTCAAAAATCTGTCGGGAATCTGTTGTCAAAATAGAGTTTTGCCGTCGTTATCTAGGCTGCCCAACTGGTGTAATGTCTGGATCACGCTGCACAGTCGCACGTTCAACTGGATTAGCGGCCGTGCAGTTTGTACGTCGTTCACGCTACCGTATCTATGCTGCTGACTGTTACTATAAATCGGGACGAATTGCGAGCTGCTCGTCCACTTATTAGATTGAGTATACGATTGTATAGTGTGTTCCCGGCGTTACATCACCTGGATCTGGTCCGAAGATCAGCTAAAGTAAGGTCTGAGGGCGTGTTGGATACTCACAACCACATGAAGCTCTCGCTTACTATTTTGAATTAATTAGAATTGAAAACTCTAGTCATATTTAGAAGTACGTAACACTCCTTAATCGGTTAATACTGAGTGAGACGGTATTTCATCGCCAAGTAGCTACTGCTATGGGGAAACTAGTTCCTAAAAGTATAAATCTCTGTAATCAAGATGTGCCATGGTAGCCTAACGCTGCATCGTTCCACACACGAGTTCATGTGCTGGTGCAGGCTCCTAACACCGGAAACGTGTGGCATGTTTTTACGGGTAGACGCATACACTAATGAAAAATCGTGCATTCAAACTCAAGTGCATAAAGCTGCGGGAGGTGTTCTTTTAACCCTTTAACGAAGGACTTTTCATCAAATTCGTTTCAGTTTGGCAGCAATAATCTGTAAGCACTAGACAGCTGCTGGACGGATGTACAGCTGCTGGACGGATGTACAGCTGCTGGACGGATGTACCCGCGTTAGTTCGTTACCTGGTTAGGTGCCGCTATTCTCGTGCTGAGGGCTTGGCTTCAAAAATCCACTCTGTATCTATTTTTTCCCACTAAGCACATCTGCCCCCCCCCCTTCCGTGTTTTTACAGCTCCAGCAGTGCTCAAGTATTGCACGCATCACTCTTGTAGAATGATACTTCACCATTAGTTTCGTTAGGGCAAGCCCTATTTATCAAGCTGGGCTTTTGCGGCCCAGCCACCGTAGTAAGAAAAAACTGGAGGTCTTAGACCTCTTGTCTTGCCTCTTTTTTTACTCCTACGGTTGATGCGTGTGTATGCCGCGTCCAAATGGGCGCAGTGTTGAGCTGTAGGATGAAGAGCACCGCTTGTAGCACAGCTGTGTGCGAGCTGCTGTGCTATACAGCAGAGTGTCGATCGTCCCTTACCATTGATAGCTTTGAGAATTCCTGGACGATATCCTTGTGGGAATTCTTGGACGATATCCTTGTGGGAGTCCCTGGACGATATCCTTGCCGTGATAAGCCCCCCCCCCCCCTCACCCGTCCGAGGTCTACAGAGTGTTGAGGTGTCATTTTTGCTCTTCGTCACCGACGAAAGAGCTGACAGCAAAGTAGCTCCACAGTGCACGTAACTGCTTGCAGCTTATTCATCTAGCATCCGAGATGCTCATAGGATGCAGCATAATAAGTGTTTTACCGTCCCTTTATGGTTTCTATTTAAGGAGCATTTCGAACAGCTCTTGGCATTTTGTTGAAGAATATCGTGCAATAAGTTTTTGTCACCACGGTGACTCATCTGTGTTTTCTTTTGCCTAATACGAAGAACTTCTCAGCACCTGTTCAGAAACCGCAACGGTCTCTTTCTCAATAAGGAATTAGAGGCGCGCAGACGAGCTCTCGGAGTTCGATATCGCTTCTGTGGAAGTACTTACAACTTCAAATTAGGTACAGACTTGTGAATGCTAATTTAATTTGTCTCGTTTCGTTCGCTTGTCCTTGTCGTCGCTGTCTTGCATTTCCTTTTGCTGTCCGTAAGAGAAATCCGTAAGCAGCTCTCACTTCCGTCCTTCTGCTAAACTGTAGTCTATGTTGTGTTAAGGCGGGTGTACACAATAGTCTAATGATGGAGTTTCTCAGCTCCGCGTCCGAACGCGTTGCTGTATCCATTTGAACGGCACAAAAGCGCAAAATTCTCTCAGTTGTTATTCACTCCAAACGTAGAGATAGCTATATGAAACTTTACTCATGACACTTGCTGAGCAAACTGACTTGACGCTTACGTTTTCATACCGATTTTGGGAAACACGTAGTTGGGTTTACGAGTACTCAACGAAACTTTCGGGCGATTAAGTGGGAAAACTTTTTCATCAGACCATCGTGAAAACCCTTTGTCAGGGTTCTCCTCTGCTGCCGGTCTCTGGTGGCTCTCACGAGCCGTCCCGCTTATGTTAAGCGGCAAAAAGTGACTAGCTGGAACAATGTGAAACCTCTGCGGATGGTCCTGGCATCACTCGCGAGTCGTCTGGTTTGTGCTAAGCGGCCTGTAGTTGCTGGTCGTAGCGGCAAGCTGTTTGGGTAAGCGTAGAGATCCTTCCTTACGCGCCAGACTATGGCCGAGCCTGGAAAGACCAGGGGTGCTACCAGCGCCTTAGTGGTTCCGTTAAGACTTCAACGGAAGGGTCCTGGAAGTGCTGTATACGCCGTATTTAGTCCGTTGATGCTAACCAGTACGTGTTCTTGGTAATGTACGAGACAGTGGCTGCGGTCTTCCTTATGAGTTACCTATACAGACGTTATTCGTTTTTTTTTTTTTGGAAGCGCATAGCTGTAAAGGTTCGGCAAAACAATGCTAGGTTCCTGGGAGTTGAATTCGCAAAATCGCATTATAGTCCGCCTTCGGGATACAATCGCAAGTTGACACGTACAAGGTTTTTATTCAATTATATGCATAGTATATAGTGTATTCGCTGAAATCCAGATATGAATTTCATAAGCCTTTAATTAAAAGAATACTTATTTATATTTATCTAGTTGGCATACAGTGAGCAACATGACGTAAGAAATACAAGAGGAAAATAGTAATTGCACGGGTAACTCAATCACCCACAAACGCGCTCCAGCAACGTCACGTGGCGCCGCAGACGAGCTGCAGGGCGGCAACCACCGCCGTTGCGGGGTAACTAAGCCATTTCGGCGCTTGGAAACTAGACTCGACCTTACACCCAGCTGTACGGCATGTTCATCTGCTGTAACCTTCTGGCCGATAGCTCGCTTGCGGTACAACTTAGCTTACATGACCTAAAAAAATAATAGAAAGAACATTTGTTTCAAGACAAAAATGCAAAGCCTTTACTGAAAGAAAAGCCTTTGAAGTTGACTTTCCATTCTCTGCGTCGTATTATATGTTTATAAATATGCCTGTATACGTACAGCGTTTTTGCAAAACGTAAATAACTCCTACATCAAGGCTCTGTTATTTGGCGATGCGTCGAGTACGTTGGCACCTCTGCTCCAAGCAGTATGAATATATTTTGACATAACAGTGCAGGCGTGTCAGGAGTAAGCATCCGCGATTTTTAAGGATGCTTTCTATGCTAGTGTCTATTGTTTTCCTTTATGCCATTCATCGTCCACTTTTCACCCAGTCGTCAATTCCTGGTCAGTTTGTCGTCCCCTAGCAATAGTCCCACCGTAGTCGTTCACGTGTCATTTGGCAGCTGTCCTTTGGTCATTCAAGATTCGCCCACTAGTCACAGAATAGTCGTCATTTAGTCACCCGTTGTTCGCCCAGTAGTCATCAATAGTCGTCCACGAATTACCAAAAATTCATCCCCTGTTCAGTGTTCACCCAGTATTCGTCCACTAGGAAGCTAATATTTGTCCACTACTCGTCCACCAGTCACCCAATATTCCTCCTCCACCACCACTCCTGCCATGTGCTCCCACGCATCCAGTCTTCCTCCGCCGCTCGCTGCAACAAAACAAACGCATTTTTTCGCTTGCCGCCTTTCCGTGTTGATCAAACCGAGCAATTTTTGCTCGAGTTCTTTTTCGTTCACCTCACCCGCGGAGGGGAGGGGGGAGGGACTCTTGGGGGCCGTCTTTGTTGCGTCGGCCAATAATTTGTTTGCTCCGCCGTCATTGAACTTTTTCTGCTTGTAAAAGTTGTAATTCGGCTCTGTAGTTAGCGCACTTGTGTCACTGCCATGCACTTGTCCGCAAGTCTTTGCAGTTAGGTCAGGGCTGCAAGGGATGGATCAAGCTGCTTCGTTGCCCTTACTTGCGTTGACTTTTGCTTAAAGCCACTTGACGTAACGGCATTTAACATCTTGACATTCTTCTTGGTAGACATACAGCTGTGTGTCTCTTCTTCTTTTCTTGCTCTATTGTCTAAATGAAACTGACGTGATGGCAATAGCTCATAGAGGGCCGGAGCGTAAGTCCCGGCTACTCTTTCGGAATGGGCTGTTGATCCGTCTACTGCCAGCTATCTATTCTACCAATACACGCAGCAAATCTTCAGGCAATTGACGGCCTCTTACGGCACCTGAATACTTATCTTCGCACCCGACTTTGTTTTGTTGTATATCTTTGGACGAAGTTCAGGCAACGTTGTGCGCCTCATTGAACGTGTTCAGTGATCCTGGACGCTTTCCTTTCGTTGATGTCATCACTTCGCGACAGCGAAGAGTTGATTTTAGACACTAAGTTCCCAGACTTCACGAAAACCAATGCAGTTCTCTGCTCTATGTGTTTCTTGCCGAGTTGGGGGGGGGCACAGATTGAACAAATGAATACCGTACTTAAGATAAGTAAATTTGTCCTTATTATAGTGTTCTCTCACGTATGACTCCTGTTACTATTATCATCCTTGTTTGGAATGATAATTATTAGTATAATCTATTTTGCATTTTTAATATTATTGCCATTATTTATTAACTAGGTAGGTGTAATAGTGTTGTAGGTAAAGTTATTAGTAACTTTTTGACAGTATGAACTTCCGCACACATATTTTAAAACTTAGCTATATGTTAAGCTGATTGTGCTCAAGTGTTGGCACACTGAAAACTCTCCATCATTATTGTGCTCGGTGCGCTGAATCAGCGGATATACTTGGTATGCACAGCTACCGTGGGGTTACATACCAAACCTTGAAATTGGGGGGTGGGGGACGTGGGTCATGGAACCTTCCGTTGATGGAGCCATAGTTCTTAGCGACCCGTGGTCGACTTCAGCTGTATTTGCTCCACTGTAGCCAGCTGGCCTATATCTGCAGTGAGAACAGTGCGTATCCCTGTGGAGGGTGCAGTCATGTTGACTTAACCTTTACCCTACCATTATTACGCCTGGATCCAGAGGCTAAGGATCCAGGGCTATATTTGTCACCGGTACCCCAAGCGCTGAAATTGTATGGTATCTCAACTTGTTTTTCACTACATGAATTTTCTCCTATTAAACTCTCAACTGCGTGACGGAGAGACGGACCAACAGTGGTGCAAGCAAGGAAGGGAGCGACCAACAACTGTGTTTTATTAATAGTGGATTCGATTCTGTTGATGATTCTTTTCTACGATACGGTGCCATAGCGTTTTACTTTTCTGTAGTAGGCCTACTGACAACATGTTAGTTCACGTCCTGAAGATGTCCAATTTTCT
Source organism: Parhyale hawaiensis (assembly GCA_001587735.2). Classification (NCBI taxonomy): domain Eukaryota; kingdom Metazoa; phylum Arthropoda; class Malacostraca; order Amphipoda; family Hyalidae; genus Parhyale; species Parhyale hawaiensis. Next base: position 6,754,115 of record LQNS02278169.1, on the reverse strand, counting down.
CAACTTGAGTGACCTCTCTCGGTCTCCTTGGCAGGCTCAAGGGTCCTGTTAAAAATTATGGTCTCGTTTTGAGGAGCAGATGTTTTGACCAGCCGTGGCCGCTCGTGATGGCACCGAGCTTCTTTACAAGAAACAGTTCTTCAGTTTTCGAAAAAAATAATAAATTAGGTCTGTAATTCTATCTGTGCTGTTGCTGAAAATTGCATGTCCTGAAAAATCCCAAGTGCTATCTTGGCTACGGTCACGCCTACGGGACAGCTTTTCTATCAGGCTCACTTTACTCCTTTCATTTTCTCACTCTTATGATCTTTCTTTACTGCTCTTTGCTTTTGTGTTTGCTGCTCTCATCGGTGGGTTCTTCGTGTGGCTGGACATACCACGTGTCCCTTCCCTGTTTCTCTCTAACGATTGCCGCCAATGCTGATGGCATATAAAGGCCCGAACTAAGATTGTAACTACATGTTTGTGAACAGAAACACGGTAGACAACTGTGAGCACCTCTGAATGCGTTTAAACTTGATGAATTTCGATCGTAGCTAAAGATAGAAAATACTGTAAGTCCTAAATTCTTTGACAAATAACACCTCCAACGCTGCTATTTATTTGTCCTCTTTTGCTCAAATAGTTGACGCCAGATGGGTTGCTAAGAGCATCGCTGAAAAAATTCATTCCAGCAGATGTCTTTTCTTTTTATTTCTGTGCTGTTTTGCTACTCAGCCTTCTTCTTATGTAAGAGCCTATTTCCGTATTTTTTTTGGCCGAGTAAATTTCTAGGATTTCCACTGGTTGAGCGTCTTAATGTAATCAAGTGAGCGGCCTGCGCGCTCTGAAGAAGCTGCCGTTCTCATTTCTCGAGTTTACGTGCGGCGCAGCTAAAATGCGACAGATATGAACTACTTAAGCTCCAGTGCCTCCCTAATTGAACTTTACACTCACTCGTATTTACGCGTGTACTCCTCAGACCTGGCGCGCTACGCTCTGGCATGCTCCCACCTAAATATTCTCGAGTGAGTCTCTTATGGAAATGCGAAAATCTTTTGGAATTATGATATCTAGTTTATTAAGAATACTGTCTGTCGCACTGGGGATGATGAGCCCTCAGTACGCCGACTGCTTTAGAAAATTTTTAAGAAATCGTAAATATTTAAAGACTGATGTGTTGTACCTTCCACAAAATATATACATGGTTATTCTGTATGTTGTTCTGTCTATATTGGTGAGTCCGACCGTCACGCTTCCTATATTACGTGCGGGACGTATAGTCGATCCATGGTACCGACTGATGAACAGCAGGCGTCGGTACTAAACTGCTTTCTTTACAACTCGCCTGATGTGTAATGATTTACTCAGTTCGTCCATAATACAGCAAAGGGCATGAATAGATTGAAAGTTGAGTTCTGTGGAATCTCGCAGGTCTTTGCTAGTAACGCGTAATGCGTTCCACAAGTGTTATTGGACTGAACCTTAGTATTACTTCCTGAAGAGTGAAATTCTTGAATACAATTACTAATATCACCGTATGACTATTAATCGAATTTCTGAATGTGTCTCATTACATTGCCTGCAGTCACGTGACACTTTTCATATTCACGCAAACTGCTCCATTACGTCATCGTGAAACACCTGTACTTTTATAGAAGCTTCAGCGCAGAACCGCTGTAAGGACATGCCGCTGATACTCGGGTATCGAATTTGTTAGTTGTAAAATGGCCGTCACTTTTTTTTGGAGCGGGCTACCCACGCCGAGTTCAAACTTTTGTTTGCCGATGGCGTTTGTTTCTAAAGAATTCAAGGGAAAAGTTGGTGCGGCCTGTGTTTGGCCAAACTTGAGAGTATAATGAAGTTCAGAACGCTGAGGCTAACGACAGCCTCTGCTCCTGAGGGAGCTCTACCTGTTTTGAGTACTGCACAGCTTGATGGATTTTCTTTGCTGCCCGATCTTATTCGATGTCTTTCATTATCTTCTGCCTTATCTATAGTTTGTACCTGTCGTAATTTCTTCTCTCACTAAAGGTTTGTGCTTCACCTAATAAGAACGATGTATGGCCTCCTTATATTCTGTGTTGTCCGTAACGTTGAACTGAATAACGTATTTACTCTCTTACTACAGGTTTGTGAAATATGCGCGCTTGGCCTCATTTCCCGGATTCTTCCTTGTCTTTCATCATGTCCAATGTGCCACAGTTTTCTTCATTCAATTTACATAATATTTCGTTCGATAATTTCCTTATCGCTAGTGATACGTTTGTCCTTTGTCTTCGTGTCAATCACCATGTATCACATACATCCGTGTTCTATCTTAGCCTGTTCAATTTCTATTTCAGTTTTTTGCTCAGTTTACTGTATATATATAATATGCATTTTTCTTTCATTTATGACTTGTGATTACATATGCTTTATCTCATACACCGGGCGTCCTCTTTAAATTGTCTCGTTTACGGAGTGAGGCATTTCTTTGAGTTACATTTATTTATTTCCACAAAGACATCAGAAATCTTAACTGCTTCTTATCCCTCGTATATCGTCTACACTTTCATGTCTCGCTAGTGTACTGAAAACAGCTAGTAGGTAGTATCTAGAGCGGCTCTAACTAAATAGTACAACATGGTACAGCAAGCCTCTGTACTTTTCAGCTCCCCTCACGCTTCTGCTCTTCTCAAAGCTACTTATTTGGTTCATTCTTCGGTTGCGCCTCTCGCAGGCCGTGGATTTTTGCGCTCAAAGTTTGACGTCCGAGCTTATGGCAGGCGAGGGGTCGCCATATTGCTCCCTCCTCAAGAACTCAATGTTTCTGTATAAACTTTGCGCCGTCATGATTTTGATGGAGGACTCCCTTACGTGCGTGTCGCAAGTTGCGTCTTTTATCCCTTGCATGGGCGCTCAAACTGCCTGACTGTTGATTTTAGGGACAACTGTGTGCACTAAAGCCCTGCTGGCCCTTATTTCTAAGTGTTGCAGGTTGTAGTCTATATTCCAAGTGTTTAGGTATCTGATGTCAGACAGCAAATTCATGTGCGACCTATAACAGATGGCAAGAAAACCTATGGACAGCATGACCAGGATTTAATTTTTGCCACATGAATCCTGTTCGTTTTCGTAAAACTTTGTCATAAACTTTTGTTTCACTATCGCACTGTACTGGATATTATTCTTAGGTTTCGCTTGTACGCGGTCTTCCTTTATCAATAACTGCGTAGGTGAACAATTTTAGTTCTTATTTATCCCGCTGATATGCCTATGCCCTCCAACTTCGATTAGTAGAGGTGCAAGGGCTAGCTTCCATTACATACTGTTGTGCCTATTATAATTTTACAGTGCAAATTCGTAGACTAGCACAGATGTCACAGAATGTCATTACCCGTGGCGGGAGGTAGCCTGGGCCCTATATACTTGCAGAGTACCGTCAGTAGGGCGACAGATTGCCGTAAGTGACTCACAAACTCTAATGAGTCGCTATTGACTGCAGCTGCTACCTCGCTTCTTTGCTGGCTTATGTTCATGCTCCTCACTGCTGCTGATGTCCTTGCCTTCGGAGGGAAATTTGCCTGCGTTCTACCCCTCGCTGCTGCTGCTGATGTTTCTCCCTTCTGAGGGAAATTTGCCTGCGTTGTACCCCTGGCTGCTGCTGATGTCCTTCCCTACCCGAGGGAAATTTGCCTGCGTTCTACCCCTCGCTCGATGACTACAGGAAGGGAAGGCTTCATTTAAACGGACGCAAGTACCCCTGGCTGCTGCTGATGTCCTTCCCTTCCCCAGGGAAATTTGCCTGCGTTGTACCCCTCGCTGCTACGGATGTCCTTCCCTTCCGAAGTAAATTTGCCTGCATTCTACCCCTCGCTGCTGCTGCTGCTGATATCTCTCCCTTCCGAGGGAAATTTACCTGCGTTGCCCTGGCTGCTGCTGATGTCCTTCCCTTCCCCAGAGAAATTTGCCTGCGTTCTACACCTCGCTGCTACGAATGTCCTTCCCTTCCGAGGGATATTTGCCTGCGTCCTACCCCTCGTTGCTGACAAGCTAAGAACTCCTCCTCCAGGAGTCGCAAACTCTTAACGGCCAAAGCACCCGAGGCCACCTTAATCCGTCTTTTTCTCTCTCCCGCTCCAACTACACAGTTTGTTGTCAATAAGCTCCGCATGTCAGCGGCTCTTGATTGTGCTTGCATGCATTCAAGATCGTATCTTGGGGATGGACTCCTCACCCCCCTTTTTTTCTCTTTTCTCCTGTCTTCTATATCCTACTAACATAATGGCAATAGCTCATAGAGTGCCGGGGCGTATGTTTCGGTGTCTCTTTGGGAATGGGGCTATTGGTTCGTCTACTGCAGCTTATCTAATCTAATCTGATGTCCTTCCCTTCTGAGGGAAATTTGCCTGCGTTCTACCCCTCGCTACTGGTGCTTTGTTGCATAAATGCTTATAAGAGCTAATCATTTGATACTATAATAATGTTCCATTGCATGAAAAAAAAATCAGAAAAATCATAATTTTTAATAAAAAAAATCAATTGATTTAGTCAGTTGCTTAAATAAATTTGATTTAATCAATGCCAACCCTGAATATACCTTAAATGATTTCAACCCTTTTTATCCTTAATACTTATCTAAGTATATTTCTCCTCTAAAGTCTCTGTTTAAAGCATACATCAAGAGCTTTTGTACCTTTCCAGCGCAGTTACAGCTCTATTATGAGCGCTCATCCTCGTACCTGTGACACAGAGACCAACGTCGCTTATCTTTTATTAGAGATAGGTAGCGTCGCATTTCTGCGCGTACTCAATAACCTCCGTGCTGCTCTGTCCATCATTAGCTCTGGTGAACTTTCCTCTGTCTTTCTTTTGTTGTCTGGTTTGAGATCTTCCATAAATACCTCACATTTTCTAGGGTTTACGATCCGCTGCTTGTGTCAGAATCCTCTGTAATGTCAGGTACTCGTATGGAACGGCGTACTGCTGACACCTGCACAAGTATGGGGAGGTTGTGCAGTTATTGTCTGGGGAAATAGGAAATCAGATATTACCAAAATATTTTAACTTGCTGCTGAAGTTGCTATTAGGGTTCTCGCAGTAACAATAAACGCGGATTGATAAGTAATAATTGGTTGTTGTACGTAGAGATGTTGAAATACGCAAAAGTATTAAGTTATAAAAATTGATAATAGTGGGTATTTTGGTGCTTTTATTAACAAAATTAATGATGGCGTCTTGATATGAAGTTTGTCACAAAACAGTTTGCAAAACTACAGTCAGTAAGGTTACTCGATCCCGATTTTATTAAGTACTTTTGGAACATTTAGTGGTGTGTACCCTTCCGCGACGAGCCTTGCACTCCATAATGGATCAATACATGTTGTTATAATTTAGCGTGCCTGCGCTCTGCCGTCTCTGGCAGCCTGGAAAAGTGCGCGTATAGGAACGGGAAAAGGTTACAGCTATGAAATTTTGTGCCACTCGTATAGCGCTATAATTATTGGAACGCTAGCTCTTTAACTTGCATTAGGTAGATAAACTTTCTATGGTAAAATTTAGTGTGCGCCAAATGTACTTACGTGGGGCTTAGGGATTTTAATTTCAACTGCCAAAATCGCTGTTTCTTGTTGGTATGATATTTCGGTACCATTTGTGAACCGCAGATCAGGAAAGTACGAAAAAAAAACGAAACAAAAAGGCTCCTTAAAGTAGCGTGATAATCAGTAACAGAGGATGGGAGAATCCGACTTATCTACGCATATCTTACGCTTCTCCAGCGCCCCCCTCCCTCCGAAAAAGTAGGGAGTATTTGCAGTTATTTACTGATGCTTTGGCTTTCGCATGGTATTCCAAACACTTGTGTCGGCTCTTCACACTACGCTATGGAATAACATTTCCAAATCATCGCTGTCAGCAACATTTTGCGTATTGCTGACAGTGGGGGCCGCTCCGCGCTGACGCCACGCAAATCAGCTGCTCCAGCTGCCACCTTTGAAGTTCAGTTAGCCGCGCTACTCATCAAATTAAATCAAATTTATTAATATCGAGCGACATTTTTGTGAGGCAGCAACACTCCGCAACTCTAAGGGGCTTAAAATGCTCTGCACGATATTTTTGCTTTGATAAATACGTGAATTATTGAAGAGCTCCTGCTAGTGGCGGCAGACCATTATTCTGTTTCATATGTTCGTGTTACTTTCTGGTTGAATAGTAGAATTGCTGCGTTAACACATGTTATGTGAATTAATTTTGTTATTCTTAAAAGTTTTTTAATGGGTTCAATAGAGTTTAAACTTTGTTACCATTTCTGGAATATTAGCTTTGAGATCTCTTATTCAAAATTTTAATTGAATTTCACGGATTTAAATTCGAATATGTCGTGACTGTGTGCCATTCAAATCGTAACTCTTCGAGGGCTTCATGTGTCGTGTGTGCGTCAACATGTATAACTTCCATTTCGAATTATAGCATCACGTTTTGTCTTGTATTATCAAAATGAATACTGTTGCTTTCGCTTTGACACCGTGTATAATCACTGCCTCTTACTGCTAATCTGAAACAATACTACTTACATGCGTATCATTAGCTTTAGTATCTGCAGTTGTACATCGTTCATATTTGTTTTTTCCTGCTATATGCTCAGCTGAAGTGAAGTAGCTGCAGTCTGTATCGTAGATGCAGTTCATTCCTGATATGTATATGTTTAGGTTAGATTAGATAACTGGCAGTAGACGGACCAACATGCCTGTTGCCAGAGAACTGCCAGGATTCACGCTGCGGCCCTCTATGAGCTATAGCCGTTAGGTCAAAAACAATCAGATATTTGATGAGAGAAACGAAAAGAAGAGACTAAACTTAGCGAAGGAGTTAATCGTGCAAGAACGATTAATTGCTACAAATTCGTGGAGCTTTGAGGCGTTAAGTTAGTTGTGGCATGAAAGATAATGGATTAGGTTGGCCTGTGAAGCTTTGGCCGTCAAGAGCTTGTGACACCTGGAGGAGGAGATCGTAGCTCTGGAGGGTGCTGCGCCCAATATTTGTCAAGACGATTGTTGAACGCATTGACTGTCTCTGTACCAATAACTTCGGAGAGGAGTTTATTCAAAATGTTCACTATGAAGTACAAAAAAAAAAACTCCTGGCTTAGAGTAATTCTTCGATCTTTATGTTTTGAGTATTCGGCCGTTGTTTCGGAGGCGATCGTCAACGCCTCAGTCAAAAAGTTCCGTTGTAGGTCCGTTGTTGAAGCCATTCAAGTACTTAAATGTTTCAATTAAATACCACTGTATGAGCCGTCTTTACTCGAGAGTGATAACTGCGACTTCTTCTATGCGACACTCGTATGGCATGTGCAGTTCGATCAGGTATCAATTTTATTGAAGTCCCATTCTACCCACCGTGTGTGGGTGAGTCAGCGGAGCAAGGCTGGCAGTGTTAGCGCTTAGCGCAGTACTCACGTGGCGCAGTCACTGTCGGCCACTCTATCTAGCGGACATCGCTGTATGCTGCTGCTGATTGATCTTTCATGTTACTGGCTTGAGGCGAAAATTAAATCATTTTTCCCGCCAT
>LQNS02278169.1:6723692-6746563 GCA_001587735.2 Parhyale hawaiensis | reverse complement strand
GTACTCACGTGGCGCAGTCACTGTCGGCCACTCTATCTAGCGGACATCGCTGTATGCTGCTGCTGATTGATCTTTCATGTTACTGGCTTGAGGCGAAAATTAAATCATTTTTCCCGCCATACTGGAGGGCTTTTTTTTAGCTCGATGTGTATGCGTCCCTTTATTTCCCCTGTACTTCTCGCGCTTTTGCATATCATCTTTCTATGTTCTTCTTTAATGTGTCGGTGCCAGCACTTGATGTCAAAATGATTGCAATATTTTGTAGGTATGATACCAACCCTAAGTATGTACTCTCATAATAATCATAATCTACAACTTCCTTAGTGTAGTTCTGATATCAAGCTTTTCAGTGCAGTTGTAATGTGATGTACTGAATTCTTTATTGTCGAGAGTGTGGCTGACAGATAGGCACCGGTCTCATTATATAATCTAAACAATCGCAAAACACCAACGCTTGTATATTATATGTTTACTAGAGTGCTCGCGCTATCAAAAATGACAGCGAAGAAGTTCTGATGGCCCTTCTTTATTGATCGTGCTTTCATTAATACCATTGCTAACTTACATAGAGATGAGCGTTTACGGCTTCACAACTGCTGAGCATCGAAACTCTTTTTTTTTTCTCTTTCTCTGTTATAGAAAAAAATTAATGCGTTTTGCAGGCCGCTCAGCAACACTCAAAATACTAGTTTCACTTTGGTAGCATGGATACCACAGGATATCATATACGCACAATGGTTTTGGATTAGCGAAAAATTTCAACGACAATTGTATTTAAGTTGGATGAATAACTGATGCAACGAAATTATCTGTGGGAAGAAACTCAGGACCAAGATGCGTAAGGGTGCTATTGGAAGCTTCAGATATCTGCAGCGATTCGATTTCAACTTCGGTAATGCCAGAAGCGTATTCAAATATAAAGTCGCCCTATACTTTGCCATAGATTCGATATATGGAAAAAATTATACTCGTACAAATGAGACGCCATGGCAGCGCTTAAAGTTTTCGATATCTTCATTATTTGAATTTCAGCTGTCGCTGATTAAGGTACGTTTGCCAATAGCTGCAACCTGGTCTATTTTGTACCTATCAGTATTCATTGAAGCTTGACAGGGTGACCACAGCCTCCAATCTGAGCAAATTTTCGCCTGTCTATATTTATTAAAGTGTGACAGAAAATGGATAAATAAATAAACACATGATTACACATCGGTCTTTATTATGTTGTAGATTAGTGACGAACGTTTTCTTTTGAGGAGTACATCTCTTCCTGTCTTTCGCTCACGCGCAGAAGGCTGCCAAGCGTCATTCATAAAATTAATTTCGACTCGGTATCAGGGATACGCCATGGTCCACTGTATAATAAAACGCTGTTTGTCGTTTGTCTGCTTCTGCCCTCGCTCAGTTGGTTTGTCTTTCCATCTCGATGTTATGGATTTATATAGGAAAAAATTCACGTGCGGACTAACAAGATGAGGCTGCAGAACATTGGAGTCCTAAGTTACTATAGCTCATGTTGTTTCGAGAATACGTTCGAGCTACTGCATTTCCTGAACCCCTCATCGCTTAAAAAAGTAATTAGGTACAATTTGATATCTTCCTTTCAATGTGGCGTACGAGAAGCTTAATCTTGCTTGGAGACTTCGTTCTCTTCGTGCATAACCCTTTTCGCTTATGTTGTCCTTAGCTGAATTTCTTCGTGGCAGTTGAAACACAGACCAAGAAAGACAAGACAGGCAGTTCTTTATTATTTTTGCAAGAAATTTTTTGGCTGAATGGTGACGTCACAGTCGTCATTTTGTTCTTTTCATGGTAAGTTATTATACAGGATACGAGTTTCATATACATACATAGCTCCAGCCGCTCGAAATTTCGTCGATACTTCCTAGCTATAAAACTCTGAACCCAGAAGGCTTTTTAAAGTGAAATTATCCTGAGAGTTATTCAACTTTCTAAGACGTTAACAAGGAGGTTTGATAGAACGAAGGAGCACAGCCACATTTCGCTGTACTGGCCAAGGAAGTTCTTTGCTCTTCGGTGGCTGCTGTCTTCCCACCAAGGAGGTTTGATATTAAAGCTCCTTGCTTCCCTCCAATGACAAGCTCTCTGCCATCCTTTCTCATCAATAACAGGCTTCCAGCCAATCATCGCGGCAGTCAGACATCAGCCATGCCGGAGAAGTCAGCTTCAGATCTCCGCAGCCGTTGCTACCCCTTCTTATTAAAACTCCGTAGACGCTAAAAATATGCAGTACATATCCTCGATTAAATTTACGACTGGTTAGTTTACATTTTCTATAGTTCTATTCAGTCTAAATATTTTTCTCGTCATATGAAATTGTTCATGGCACTACGTTGATGGCTGAACGATGACATCTGAAGAATCTCGAGGTAAAGCTGAGCTGCGCTTAGGCCTTAGAAGCTGTCCGTCCGTTGTTGAAATTTCATTCTGAACAGAGGCCACCATATTTCGATGCTGGTGGATTAACGCTACAGCAGAAACTAAGCATTTCCGGTGAATTCTTACATTGAGCTTTTTTTTTTTTGCTGCTTGACTTTGAAGGATTTCAAAATTAATATTCACGCTTTTACTTCCAGAAGGGAAGTTTTATTCTCCAAACTCACGATATCAACTTTCGTTAATTCAGTGGAAGTTCCAGCCTACAGGCATGAGGCTTATTTTGCAGCAATATCCGCACTGAAAATAAAAGCAATTAAAATCTTCATTACGCAATTATTGCGCCTTCGTTTTTGACGGCTGAGTATTCTAGTATCATATAATTAAAACATTAGCTCCAGCGAAAAACGGAAGATGTATCGTCAGCGAAAGAAACCAAGTGGAAAAATAATTGATGCAACGACAATTTTGGTGGGAATTAAGTAAGAATCAGGATACATGAGAGTGCTAAGAGAATCTGTAGATGCTTCAATGCTTCGGTTTCAACGTTGGCGCAGTAAAAAATGCATTCAGATATGAGTTAACTGTATATTTTTGCCCTTATCTGCAGCTTGGTTTATATTATATCAGAGCTTAATAGAACGGCTACAGTCTCCAACCTGCTCTAACTTTCACCTGTTTTTTTCAACCATGACAGCAAAGAGACAGATGAATAAACTGATAAAAACACATCGGTCTTTATTACATTGCAGACATATAATTATTTAGGTGTAGCCTATTAGCATTTTTTTGCCTATTTGTGTATTTCATGTCACGCTTTCATAAAAAGACGTAAGCGAAGATTAGACCAGATCAGAGACTGGATCTGAAGACTCTTTCCGCACTCTGTTGAAACGGATGGGCGAAAGTTGGACCCGGTGTAGGTAATGGCGTAGTGAAGTAAACTTCAAAATTGAATGCACTTCTTGCTTTGCGAATTTTTAAATCAGAGCCCCGAATACATCTGAAGTATCTGCTATTTAATTCTTTTAAAGATCCTAATTTTTTCTATCTTCCGACATCAAAACTTTATTTGGTCTGAGATGATCCACAAATTGAGTAGATGATCACAGAAGCAAAAGTGAGGATCTTCTTCAAGGCACAGTTGAACAGCGAAGAAAACGCCTGTTTCATTGCGGCAATCAATGTCTCTCTACCTAAATCATTTTCTTGTTTTTGCGTAAGACTAAGCATACCAGTCATACAGGGTTATTTTTTTATTTATTTATTTATCGAGATGCCAGTCCTCTTCTGTTGGAGTACTAATGCTGTCTGTACTGCTGATATTGTTCATAGACGTATGGTTGATATAGACTTGCAGTTCAAGATTTTTGTTCGATGGAGGGCTCGATGGAGGGTAAATTCCTGCCCCGTCATGATTAGTAAATTTTATTTAGTTATTTTTTTTACTGCCAAAGGCAACGTCATGCTAGAGCTAGCCCTTGCCAGGACGGTGGGAGGTGATGTTTTTTGCCTGGAGGATCTGAATGCCCTCACTTTATGGGACTGTTGAATTTAAAATTAATTATGCACGAAGTATGCATCCGTCACGACGGAATTAGTTCCACAACATCAGGCAGAATTACAGGCAACGCACTCTCTTTGCTGCCATTTTTGTCAACCTGGCACTCTTATAATATATGTAAATTTTTAACGACTATGTATTTCATCGCATTTTCTATCACTAGATTTTCTTTAAAGGTTTTCGCTTGTTCTATTTCCCGGACCGTCCTACAGCGTCACGCCTTGCTGCACACTTCCAATTAACTGCTAATTGGCGATGCTCCCAATTTTCTCCAATTACAGCTGTTTTTGTCAGACCACTTACCACGTCAGCCTACGGGTGCCGCGTGCGAAGTGCAGTATCTATTTGTATGCGTTGTTGCGGCCCATATGTATATTTGACTCTCCCAAGAATTGAACAGATCATTTTTTTTTATACGTGCATCACATCAATTGGTTGAATGTCTATTTCTAAAGCTGCTTTAGAGCAAGTGGTTGCATACTTATTTTTGAAAGTACAATACTGCAATTGGTTCAATACCTATTGTAAGGATACAGTGCGGCAACAGGTTGCATACCTAGCTTTAACAAAACAAAAAACTCATTGCAACCGTATGTATGTTCAGGTGTATCCACGGGAGTATTCTTTCGTGCCTATACTTTTATTCTATAGTTAGGTATACGGTTTTTCGGGCTACATTCTATAAGTTTAATGTATTGTTTTTGTTACATTCGCTCTTATTAATCTACTTTTTGTGGTGATATATTTGAAGGAACACGCTTGAGTGTCATTAACGGAAGAAACAAACTACATCAACAAATAAAAGCGATTGTCCAACTTTCTGTCGTATAGAATTACTCTTAATTCAGTCAGTATCAACTTCGCACGCCTGGGGTAATGTGATGCTAGCGCCTCTCATCAAATTGATTCTTGCTTCAAACTTGCGCCAATACAGCTTGGTAATACGTAATCCATATCTCATGCCACGACTAACTTTACGTCTCCAAGTTCCCCGGATCTGCAGCATTTAATTGTACTTACGCAAGCAACTCCTTGCCTGACTTTATTTATTTTTTTTTTTTTTCTTCGTCTTCTTTTTTTTTCTCAGAAGTCTCCATGATTCTGAACTAATGGCAATCTACAATATAATAAAGACCGATGTGTATTTATCTGTTTGTTTATTAATTTTCTGTCACGCTTTAACGAAACAGATAGGCGGAAATTAGCCCAGGTTGAAGGCTCTGCATGGTCGTCCTCTCAAGCTCCATTGAAAACTGATTGGTAGCAAATAGGCCGGGTTGCAGAAGATGGCAAACGTATCTTAATCAGGGACAGTTGAAATTCAAAAATGAAGATATCGCAGGCTTAGTCTGATCCGTGCGAGTATTACCTTCTCCATACATCGAATCTACGGCAAAGTATAGGGCGGTCTCAAGTCTAACTGCACGTCTTGCATTGCCGAAGTTGAAATCGCAGCACTGAATATATCTGAAGCTTCCATTAGTAGTCTCATGCATCTTGATTCTTAGTTTCTTCCCACAGATAATTTCTTTGCCTCAGCTATTCTTCCAACTTTGATGCAACTGTCGACGAAACATCTTTCAATAACCAAAAAAACTATCGGACAAATATGACACACTAGGGTATCTATGATACCAATTCTTTTAGTGTTACTGAACTGACTGCAAAAGTAATGAATTATTTTCATGTCAGAAAATAAGAGTCTTGATGCTCAGTAATTAGCGTAATTAGTATGCCGTGAGCCCTCATCTGGATGATCTTTAAAATTAGCAATTGTATGAAAGAAAACATGGTTAATGAAGAAGGATCTACACAAATTTTTCGCTGTCATTTTATGACAGCGCTGGCACACTAGTAGCTCATATAGGGCCGGAGCCTAAGTCCCGCGGCTCTCTGGAAATGAGCCTGTTGGTCTGTCTACTGCCAGCTATCTATTCTAGTTTTACTAGAGGGCCAGCCATCAAAAATGACGGCAATAATTTTGTTATCAGCCTGTTTATTGTTCCGGTTCCCAGTATAGGTTTTGCTGTAGAATTGGTCTAATATCTGCACCCGTCATCTTCCATTATTGAAACTCAAGTTGTACTGCAGTAAGTGTTGCGAGAGCAAAAAATAACCCCTGCAAAATAAGTCTGGGATATCAGTTTGGAACTGGTCCAAGGTTGAGCACCACTAAGAAAATATAGTTCCATTAAAAGAATTCACCGGAAATTCTGAGGGCTTACCGTAAACTGGATACCAACCAATAGGTAAACCTTTCGGGCGATATTTGGCTGCGAAGTTAATTGAATATAAAAAGGCGTCTTTTCAGGTTGAAATTCCAACTGGTACGAAAATATTCAGCTGAAGAAAGCATAAGCGAATTGGATTATACACGAAAGGAACAAAAATCCCAACCAAGACTGGGCCTCTCGAATGGCTACAAAGAAATTCAACTAAAACATATGCGATATAGCCAATGGCCGACAGGATCAAAAACTCTATCAGAGATACCGCCTTTCATCTACCATGCCCAGAAGAACATCATCTTCATATCAGAAAGTACTGAGCTACTTTGCGAAGCGAAGCGAGATTCAAAAAATTCAGTATTTTTACATTTAACCGAATATTTCAGAAGCTGCATTTGTCACCGTTACTCCAGGAGCAGATATTTTACGGTATCTCAAGTTGTTTTTCAGTTGATGAATTTTCTCCTATCTAAATCCTTAACAGCGAGACGGAGGGAAGGACCAACCAAGAGCGCGAGAGAGCAAGCAAGCGACCAACAACTGTGTATTATTATATAGTGGACTACACAGAATTTATTACCGAGATTTTACTCTGTAGGCGTAAAATATAAAATATCTCAATGTTCTCAAGTAACTCACCTTACTGTACTTAAACGATTTATAACAAATCCCGATCCGCGTTGCTTAACTTTCCGCGCGCTTTCACCTACCTCATCTTTGTCAACTAACCCAACTTACCATACTTTAGCATTTCAATAAAAGCTCAGGTTAATGTTCATCAAGTTTCTCCCGTAGCTTAACCCATCTCAACTTTTTCCACTGCCCAAGCTGGGGGTGCCTGGAGCGACAGTAACCTTAGGGGCTTCTGGGTTGGACAGGTGAGTGGGAAGAGCAACCTCTCCCCTTCCCCCCCCCCGCCCTTTCATGGGGTACAGACATGGTAGGGAGGGCTGGGGATGGTGCCCATGTTCCAATGTTAAAGAGGATAGGTAGCTGCTGAGGGAAGACTGTAGGGGAGCGACAGGGTGCGTAGCCCCCCACGGCTCCCCACCCTGTATTTCCCTCTTTGTCGCTCCCCCCCTCCCTTTCCCTTCTTACTATCGCTATCTTCCTTATCGTGCTCCCTGTCACTTATCGCAGTGCTAATTACATTTGGTGAATATGTATTTTGCACCTGAGGGTATGCTCGTGTATTCTTATCCATCATACGGCTGAGGATATACTGTACTGTATCGTAGTGTTGATTATTTGTAAAGGAACACTTTTGCCATTTTAAATTTCGATAAATGTCACGCTGTTTACTTTTTAACTGATGTGCTTTATTAATTGCCGGTTATACGTGACGTATTCTTTCTTTGTTATTTATTAAAGGGTTTCTCAAGTTTCAGCAATATTGGCTTTGGAGTTGACGCTGCTCTGCACCTTACTGGTGTAGTTATTTACTTGAGCTCATAGTTTTTTTTTTTATTCAAGGTTCCTCTGAGTACAGTCGCTTAAATTTACAGCCAATGTGTACGGAATTCCATGTAAAAAGGCTTGTGTTCAATGGTCTTGCTGATAGTTCCTTTATGCATTGCTAATCACGTAACCTCGAGTGCATTTTTATTATTTATCCCAGTGTGGATCACTTTGTTTGCTTTGGAGTTTTGCTAAATAATGTAACTTCGTTCAGAATGAGGGTTTATGAATAGGAATCTCCAGGATTGCTGCTTCTAATTTTCAGAATAGAAAGCACGCAGAAACAGCTGTACGTAATGTTAAGTACTTTATTAAAAGCTAGACACTCATAAAAAAGTAAAGACGAACGTTCGTCTAAACGTTCGTTTTTATCTGCTGATGACTAATTTTTAATGAAATGGCACTGCTCAAAGCTGCGTTTGTTTTGCTTTTTATAATTTTTTATTTATTTTTTAATACGTTTGATTCTCGATAGCTTGCGTCCTTGCACTCAAGATTGGCATGAAACTGACCTAGGCCTAAGAAGTGGTTGGACGCTCCACCGTACGTTGCACAAGTTACGATTAACATATCTTTGGTAAAATCGACTGTAGAAGCACTAAAGCTTTGCACATTCGTTTGACGGCGCTTTATGCGAAAATAATAATGCCTTAATTAAATACATTGCAATATAGCCGATACATTTTGCACCACTCATTCTACAATCTATAGTATGCTGTCTATGTTTTGCGGACAGTTACCACTTGAAGTCGACACAATGGGCCAAAGTAAAAAGCAACAATAGTGATATCGCTGCCGCTATTGTTGCGTAAAATACCACGCGTTGCGTCAACTGATGTTGCACAGCAGGTTTGCTTTGATCATCGTCACTTTTGGGCGTCAACAAACGAACTTTATATTGGTCAGCCACAGCCATAAAACATTTAGTCTATGCACGGATATTGGAATGGCGTGACTGTTTGCCACTTAGCATTCATTTTCTCTCTGTTGATTCTTGTATTTTAGTGTAATTTGTAGCGTGATGTTTTTTGTAGCATGCATTGAACAGCTCAGTATTAACATGTAACTCCTCTTGTTGTTGTACACTGCATTCGTCAAACGTATTAAAATTCATTACTGCATGATGAAGTGTGTTTGCTACGACTAATCATAGCAGGTGTCTCGGTTTGTCCCCAAAAAAAAAAAACTATCGTACGTTAATGAGTTTCGACTGCACTTGACAAATTAATTTCGATGCTGTAAACAGGACAACACGCGGCTACGAGGCTCCTTGAACTCTCTAATGAAATTGGCCGATTTGACAACAACTCTTGGCGAGATGCTAATTAGTGCACCTGCTGCACTGTGATCTCCGACAAACGCAGGTAATTGTTACGATGCGAAGAAGGGTGATACGTGCGCGTAAGCAATTGGTTCTAATTTGGAAATTGCGATACCACTGCTGTTATTGGCAGCGATTTCTTGTTGACTTGAGATATGCGCGATACCGACTGGTTATCGCATGAAGGAGAGTGTGGTTTACATAGATAGCGATACGTGCAACCGAAGTGTTATTGAATGGTGACTGCGATGAGCGTGGCGGAATGTGTGTATGACTCATTAGCTGCTAAGAAAAGATTGCAATATCAATGGCAATGTGTGCAGAGTATTTATTATTGATTGAAGTGAGCAATCGGGAGCGTGCAATGAGTTAGGTCGGCCTTCGGGACTTTTTGTGCACATCGGGCTGCTTCCCTTCAATATTTCTTTCTTTTCTTCCTCTGCTATTCTTATTACGGGTTCCCTGGGTAGTATTCCTCATTGCATCGATTCCCGTTTCTTTTTAATCCATTATACGTATGTCCCCTTTTTGTTGCATCAAAGTGAATTGTGTACCTATTACATATTATTATTTTAACTGAGGCAAATAAAATATCTATCACTTCCTCCGTTACTACGAATTTTTTTTCAACAAGATTTGGCTAAATGTTAGTGGCTGCTCGCGTGCTGCAGAAAATGCGACTAAAATTTTCCGCAAGAACATTTCCCTTCATGTCTCGGCCGTGACGCAATTTGTTCAAGGATAGACAGAAGCGGGGGCTCTTTGTTAACGAACCCCAGCTTGTTTTTGCGAGTTTTATAGAAAACGTTCCCGCTTTGCTTCATGCTGCCTAGAATCTCGTGGAGCTCTGTGGTAACGCCTCCCTAGACTCCCATACCATCTGTTTTATTCATTCCCTTGTGATCTGTTTACATGTGGGTCTCTTCCGGTGTCGTGTGTTCCGTGTGATGTAAGAGTTGTGTTTGTTGATCACTGTGTTGCTGTGCACGTGTTGCGCCTGTTACATGGGGCTGTTATATACGAGTCATGATTACAAGGTGCATGTAAGTGTATCATGAGTTTGCATTGGTTGTGTGGGGTTGTCAGGTCTAGTTCCTGAATGCTAGGATTTGGTGCATTATGAATTACTAGCGGTGTAGTGATCAGCCTGACCAAAGAGGATTAATAACAGGAATGAACGCAGCAACTTTTCGCCGCACTGGCATTGGAATTTTCTTGTTATTCCATGGCTGCTCCCAACCCACCAATCGCATGCTCCTAGCCACCCCTTCCTCCAATAACAGATTTCAAGATAATCGTGCAGCCAATCAGTGAGTCAGTCAGGTTTCAACCTTGCCAGAATGATCAGATTCTGATCTCCGTACCAGTTACATCTTCTTTCTGATAAATCTCCCTGATCCCGATGATTATTAACACATGTAGTTTGTCTCAGTTTTTGTTTGTTTGTCCTGTATATGAACCCAGGGTGAGTTTCTGTTGGTGTGGGAAAACGAGGTGTGTATCTTGTTATGACTATAGACACATTTTTTGAAGGCGGCATGATTATCAAATTACCAATTGAATTGCAAAGTAACGGCCTTTTGTGAATGTCTGGGTTCTTCCATAAGTCTCTCTAAGCAAAAAAAAAAAATGTAATGAACTCTCAACTTAATAAAAATTCAAATTTTAATAATTTGTTCCTAGTCGACATTCCAGGTGCTTTGATATTTAAAGAGCAGACTGCCCTAATTTGCCACCAAACCAAAGCCCATTCTTGGACCCCCTGACCGCTAAAGTAGACAACTGACGAATATCCTTCGACACAGTTAGTGTCTAACTGCGGGAAAGTGGCACAGTACGCAACTTGCATTTAGTAACGAAACTCTAGATGTGTAGAAAACTACTGAAATTTTCGATGGATCCATTATAGGTCACTCTTCATCATGTCTTTCTGGTCTAGTTGTTCATCGAGGTCACTGTTCATCGTGTCTTCTTAACCCAAGTGTTCATTCGGGTCACTGTTTGTCATATCTTCAAGGTTGAGATGCTCAGTAGGGTCACTGTTCATCATGTCTTCCTGACCGAAGTATCCGCGAGAGTCACCATTCATCATGTCTTCCTGGTCCAGGTGTGCATTGGGGTGATTGTTCATCATGTCTTTCTGGTAGAGAAGTCCTGTGGGGTCACTGTTCACCAGGTCTGTACTTCACTGTTATCGCAGCCACTGCATGCGATCGATTTCCCTCCCACAGTATAAGCGTTTCTGCTCTCTATATCTCTTCTGCAAATGAAGTGCCGTAATCAGGGGCTTTTTACTGAAGTATACACGACCCTCGCTTCTTGTGATGCCACTTTACTCTCTGACAGTTGGTCCAAAATGCCCAAGTTTCAGCATTAAATGCGTGCGCCGCGTCGTGCTCGCATTCTTTATGTGCAAACTTTGCCGTTACTTTTACAGTTCCTTATCCACGACGTAATTTGACGTTGGCCTCAAAGAATGCATGAACTTGGCCTCCTATACCGAGGCTTTTAACTTACAGTTGCTTGTGTTTGAAGCTCTGCGCCTCAAGATGCTTGGGGCGATGTCGTGAGCTCCAACTCTATGGATCACTCCAGCGTGGCTAGATCTTGTCACCCTCATCATCATCGTCATCGTCAATAATTGATTTACAATGATGCCCTTCACTACTGTGGTATCTACTGGCACTATTAGCAGTCATGTAACTTAATCTTATCGCTACGATCGATAGTTGCGGAGAGTATAGCACTTTCAGTACCTTACTGTTTTTCGCCATGGACACGACTCCTCTCAATTTATTAATTTGTTCTAATGGTCTATTGCTGACATTGTTTCGTTCGCATTAACTTTGAAGCATTTTGAGTTGTCCTTCAATAGTCTATTCATTTATTTTATGTTACTCTTGTTATACTGTTAGCATAAAAATTGGCAGTTCATTGGTAAATAGCTGTGTGTCCTTTAAAATCTTTGGTATTAATTTTAGCTGGTAGGAAAGTCAAATCTCGGACAACAAGATAAAATGTTTGCGAGCCCAATTGATATTTTTACATTGTCATGTGATGATCATCTCATATTGTGCATGAGTATAACCAGTAAATCCAGTCGTCAAAGTAATAGTTCAGTAGTTTAATTAGGAGACTACTACTACAAGGCGGTATTTCATAATTAATATTTATGAGTGTTTGACTATCAGCCTTAAATAAAGTTTATCTCCAATATTAGAAGTCTTTTTCGAGGTCATAATAGATTCTCGGCTAACGATTTTGTAGGAGAGACCGAACTATCGTGGAAAGTTTCTATGTATCTATTCCTAGCCTATATCCCTCTTGTGTATTTTTTGGTTTTGTACATGAGTTCATTGTATGCGTCATATGATAGTTACTACGTGTATGTATTTTGTGAAAACTGAGGCTCTGTCACATCTGCATTAGTGTGAGGAAGAGTAATGTCGACCAGATGAAGACCATTATGCCGTACTGAATGATGCTGAGTTATCCCGGAAGATGAAGGCCCGCGGTGTTCAGGATGAAGGCCTTTGTGATGGGCACCATACACTAGGCCAAGTGTTGGCCGTTACTGCTCCGTTACGGGCCCGTTATGGCTCGCTAAACGGGTACGACGGCCTAACTTCTGCATACGGTGCTGATGAACGCCGCTTCATGGCATCTTAGATGGACTTCTGCTCCCTGCCAGCCGTGCGTGTGATGACCGACTGTGGTTACGGCTGTGGCTGATGGATGCGGTTCTTTTGGCTTGCGGGCCAAGTGTCTGTGGATAATAACCGACTGCGGTATTTGTTGTATAACTTGTATACGTTTGATGCTCCTACATTTTTTGGCCGGTAGTAAATATGGTGATTATGTGTTTCATCGTGGCGCGACGCAACCTTGCCAACACATGTTCCTATGCTTCC
Source organism: Parhyale hawaiensis (assembly GCA_001587735.2). Taxonomy (NCBI): domain Eukaryota; kingdom Metazoa; phylum Arthropoda; class Malacostraca; order Amphipoda; family Hyalidae; genus Parhyale; species Parhyale hawaiensis. Next base: position 6,733,684 of record LQNS02278169.1, on the reverse strand, counting down.
TTTTATACGCCACTGTAAAGTTATAACTTGTTCGATATGCTGTTTTTTTTTTGTGAACATCCCAATTACCCATCTATGCGAAATTTTCGAGCATAGCATCATTCTCTAAAAATAGTGTCTCATTCTTTACTCGCCATATCTTGCGCTAAAAATAAATTCTTTCCGTATTGTTCTAGTGATCTTAAGCCAAATAGCTTACTTTACTGAAGTGTATCGTTTTCTTTGAGCTTCTGTCCGTCACGCTGAAGGCAAATCCTATCCGTTTTAATGTATTTTCTTCAACCCAAAAATCCCTCTTTACTAAACTGTAGTCCTTCATTCTTCACTCTCAATATTTAGTGTAACTCCCTAGCCATTTTATTCCAATCATATCAAGCCAAACATCCCTCATGACTGAACCGAATTCCTTTATCCCAGGATTCCTCAAGCTAAATTTTCGTCTTGCAAAACTAATTCCTGCTATTCATTTATTCCAAGACCTTCACTTACGGGAACAATCTTCCGTCAAAATATGTGGCCTACGCCTGTCCAACTAAGGTCTTCGTACTTCCCCGGCGGCCTTACAATCCTCTTTTATCTGTGACAGATCACGTCATTTCTCTGCCTCAATTGGGCTCATCCCTGGCGGGTTTGGAAGTACAGGCTCTTGCGGCAACGACTCATTCAGGACCGTTTCTAGGAGTCCTGCGAGGATAGGCCTGATCGCTTCCATAACTTCCTTGTCCGTGCCTGCTATTGGTCTATAATGGCCCGATATTTTCCGTTTTTCTCAACTTTCGCTGCAGAATGGACCAATATCCTTTATATTTCCTCGCTTCCATTGTAAAGTGCTTTAACATTTTTCATATTTCTGCATTTTAGCTGTAGAATGCCGCTATAATTACTGTGTACATTTCTTTACTTCCATTCTGAAGTGCGACAAATTCCATACTTTTCACTTCTGCTGCACATTTGCCGTAAATTTAATTCCCTTACACTTTTTTAGCTTCCATTATGTAGTACGCCGATGTTTCCCTGTTTAATTTTAATTTTAAGTGTTTTAAGTTTATATAATCTGTGAGTGTTTCTCATATTTTCTTTGCTTCTGTTGATGAAAATGTTAATACATTCTTTTGTTTTTCTTATCTTCCCTTGAGCATTGCGGCTATTTTCCACACCTACGTTTTAAACTTCACCTTAGACTGGCCTGTATTGTGTTCTTTTTCTCATAGTGCGTTAAATTCGCCAGCACTGTTACTCTATCAGCCGAGTTTTTCACATTCCATAAATTAAAACTGTAGGCTATAGCTACTTTCCATATTCTCGGGCAAAAACACTCGTAGTTCAGTTGAGAAATTTCGTGACTTTGCCCCAATTTTCACCAGTTTTGAACCGTAGCTACAAAAGTTCTTAAAATGCATCGTATGCCCCAAGAATAGGGTTAGGGGTAAATGAAAGATTAATGTGCATCTTCTTCTTCTTTCCAGGTAAGATCAAGTTTCCAGTTGAATACACTGCAGTCTGGGGCCATCTGTGAGTACCACAAAATCATTCTTTGATTGATTTAAACTATTCTGGAGATCGTATCGATTGCCGATTTAACGATTATAAAGGGAGCAGCAGCAGCGTTATCTGTACACACTTTGAGTAGCGTGTGTACCGCCACGTTCACCTCTTCCGAACTCCATCAAAATAAAGTACGTAATTAGAGTATGTAACTTGCTTTGCTTTATGTAATATGACTTGTCGAATTGTTTACAAGCTTCAAACAAGGCATCTCATGATCGTATAAAATTGATATTTTTATATTATGATAGAATAAATGACGGCATTGTCCGCGGTCATCATGCTATTGTTATTACGTGTGTTCAAAAGCATGTGATGCACTCAGGCATTCTTCGTGGTCATCATGCAACTGCCATTACGTTTGTTAAAAAAAAGTGTGATGCGTGGAGGCATTGTTCGTGGTCATCATGCAAATGTTGTTTCGTTTGTTCAAAAAATACTGTATGTGATGCATCCAGGCAATGGTCGCCGCCGCAATGTCTCTCTTATGACGTTATTCAACTTCCCGATTCCAAGATACATTCCTGCTTCAGTAAAAGTTCTTTGTGGCATTCTCTGTCGGAAACTGACAGCAGAAGTGTTGCCTTATTCAATATTTGCGGTTCTTTTAGGGAGAATTGGCTTGTTTGCCTCCGGTAGGTGCGTGGCAGCTTGAGTGCGAGAAAGCAGTCCTGCCCCAGAAACTCCTCCTGAGGCTGCATTGTAGTCGGTTGAGCGATATCACTCTGGGGCTCGGCTCCACCACATTCCTGTAATGATCAAACGTATACTTACACGGAAACACGCTTCGTACAGAATAGAATCTTCTATCGTTATCAATATCCCGTAATGAAGGTACGACCATCAGGACTTCAAGTGAGCATTGTGCAGTTGATGCAGTACCGTAGGTTATAAATGTACGGGTGAGATCCAGGTGGTATTATGCACTTCACCTTCGTGTGAAGTGCTGAACTGGGCTACCAGCGGTAGAGCCAGCTACGATTTATCTCCACAGTGCCTGTAACCGCTTAACTCTTTTACTGCGGGCTGGTATGTGGTGTCTAGGGGTATTACTGAAATCAGTTCCACACAGCGAAAGGTTGAAACTGCTTTATCCGGTTGCTTTAGTAAGTGAGGGCCCATGAACTTTATAACTTCAGTGCTTGGAATTCAGTATTTCAAATATGACTGGGGCATTTTGTTGAATAGCCCTTGCATCTCGCAGTGTTTCGTAAGTACCCCTAGTACGTTCTGTGTGTCTGGCAGTATTTCTTCTCTTACTTTTCTGTGATTCCCTCCATAATTTTCCAAACACAGAATATTGGGAAACACCGAAATCTCCTTTGGGTTGAGTACATTGCAAGATGGTCACGTCTATTATCATAGTTTAATTCTTGGAGGCCTACAGCTTTGGCAACAAACTATCTCTTGAGAGCTTCAAGGCGTTGGAGGTTATTTCTTTTTTTTCCATTTTTAGAGGTGACCGTATAGCATTTTAGGCTGTACCAGTTGTTATCACACAGTGAATGTTTTGTGTGCCTAGAATAATAAAACTTCGGGACATTCATCTTTTGCTTTTCTTTACAACTGTTGCAACTCTGGCCACATGGTTCTCAAAAGTATCAATCATATTGCGTGCTCACTCTGAGGTCGCTTTAATTTTCTTTTTGTCGATTTCTGTGAAACTAATCGTCGTGTAGGTTCTTTAGTCAGTTACTTTGGTACTATTGTGCTTGACGCTCTGCGCAAAAAAGGAAAAAGTAGAGTGTTTGGGGCGTGTTCGATTCGTCCACCTTGAGTCTAATCCAGTTAACTACGAGGGTCATTTCAAAAGTAATATATTGCCTCCTAATTTTCAGCTGAAAAGTTGAATCTACGAAGACGAAAGTGTTTCGGGAGGTGGGCCGCTGATCAAGGGGGCCGACATATTCCCGCAAGACTTCTACATTCTTGTTTTTTGTTTACTTTCCCAACCCGGCGTAGCTGAGCGAAAGCGTTTAGCCGTGCCCAGGGGTTGGAGGTGCACAACTTGCACCTTTTGCATGTCGGTAGCGAACTGACCACTTAGAAGTCATCTCAGTTTGCATATAATCTGAGACCTACCGGCAGAAAAGCCGAGACAAAAGCAATTGATAATTTGAAACGAGACCTGCTTCGCGCCCCAATGGCGCACGACCCTGTCTGTATTAGTTAACCCACAGGAATAGTTCGGCGCGATGTAGAAATTGTGTCCCTGATGCGCTGATATAATTTGTAGTAGTAGTAGTACTACTACTATACGAGACAGTGGTGACACAACGAGCTGCAATGAAGCGTAGTATGTCATGATAACAATGGCTATTCTTTGCTGATGATCTAGTTCTTGTGATAAGCTGGGCCTCAGGCACCTACTGAAATAAATTTATCTATTTATTGAANCTGTTATTAATATAAAAAGGCACAAATGATTAGATTTTGGAGTTTATGCAAAGAAAATTATGGTTTCAGAGCCAATTTGAATTTTTGCTACCGTTGGTTCACTTGGCGGAGGTATGCGCTCTCAGAGTGCTCAAGTTTGGTTTTGTGCTTGACGTGTTACGTTCACGGACAATACCGAGCCTATATGTGACTGTTCTAACTTGATGGATTCGTTGTTTCTCCTCCTTTGGTCTCTAACGTTTATAAAAGCAGCAGCAGCAGCGTGATCTGTGCACACGTTGAGTAGCGTGTTTACCGCCACGTTCACCTCTTCCGAACTCCATCAAAGTAAAGTACGTAATTAGAGTAATTAACTTGCTTGGCTTTGAGTAATATGACTTGTCGAACTGCTTGCAAGCTTTAAACAAGGCATCTCACGATCGTATAAAATTGATATTTTTTTATATTATGATAGAGTAAATGACGGCATTGTTCGCGGTCATCATGCTATTGTTATTACGTTTGTTCAAAAGCATGTGATGCACTAAGGCATCGTTCATGGTCATCATGCAACTGCCATTACGTTTGTTAAAAAAAAAAGTGTGATGCATGGAGGTATTGTTCGCCGCCGCAATGTCTCTCTTATGACGTTTATTCAACTTCCCGATTCCAAGATACATTCCTGCTTCAGTAAAAGTTCTTTGTGGCATTCTCTGTCGGAAACTGACAGCACAAGTGTTGCCTTATTCAATATTTGCGGTTCTTTTAGGGAGAATTGGCTTGTTTGCCTCCGGTAGGTGCGTGGCAGCTTGAGTGCGAGAAAGCAGCCCTGCCACAGAAACTCCTCCTGAGGCTGCATTGTAGTCGGTTGAGCGATATCGCTCTGGGGCTCGGCTCCACCATATTCCTGTTAATAATCAAACGTACACTTACACGGAAACACGCTTCGTACAGAATAGAATCTTCTAACGTTATCAATATCCCGTAATGAAGGTACGACCATCAGGACTTCAAGTGAGCATTGTGCAGTTGATGCATTACCGTAGGTTATAAATGTACGGGTGAGATCCAGGTGGTATTATGCACTTCACCGTCGTATGAAGTCCTGAACTGGGCGACCAGCGGTAGTGCCAGCAACTAGTTATCTCCACAGTGCTTGTAACCACTTAACTCTTTTACTGCGGGCTGGTGTGTGGTGTCTAGGGGCATTACTGAGATCAGTTCCACACAGCGAAAGGTTGAAACTGCTTTATCCGGTTGCTTTAGTAAGTGAGGGCCCAGTAACTTTATAACTTCAGTGCTTGGGATTCAGTATTTCGAATATCACTGTGGCATTTTGTTGAGCAGCTCTTGCATCTCTCAGTGTTTCGTAAGTACCCCTAGTACGTTCCGTGTGTCTGGCACTGTTTTCTTCACTTGCTTTTCTGTGATTCCCTCCATAATTTTCCAAACACAGAATATTAGAAAACACCGAAATCTCCTTTGGATTGAGTACATTAAAAGATGGTCACGTCTATTGTAATAGTTTAATTCTTGGGGGCCTCCAGCTTTGGAAACAAACTATCTCTTGAGAGCTTCAAGGCGTTCGAGGTCACATCTTTTTTTTTTTTTTTTTTTTCATTTTTAGAGGTGACCGTATAGCATTTTAGGCTGTATCAGTTATCACAAAGTGAATATTACGCGTGCCTAGAAGGATAAAACTTCGGGACATTCATCCCTTCCTTTTCTTTACTACTGTTACAACTCTGTCCACATGGTTCTCAAAATTATCGTCATATTGCGTGCTCACTCTGAGGTCTCTTCAATTTTCTTTCTGTCGATTTCACTGAAACCAATCGTCGTGTAGGTTCTTTAGTCAGTTAGTTTAGTACTGTTGTGCTTTACACCCTGCGCAAAAAAAGGAAAAAGTAGAGTGTTCGGTTCGTGTTCGATTCGCCCACCTTGAGTCTAATCCAGTTAACTTCGAGGGTCATTTCAAAATTAAAAATATATTGCCTCCTAATTTTTAGCTGAAAAAGTTGAATACACGAAGACGAAAGTGGCACTTTTAAAACGTGCAACCATTTGTGCTACAAAATTTATTATTTGCTATGTAGTCAACACCACACTCAATGCACTTTTACCTACGATGAACGAGAGCCTGGATGCCTCGGTCGTAAAAGTCAGCGCCTGCCGAGGCAGTCAATTTTCTCACGGCTGCTGTCACGGCGTTATTGTCGGGGAAACGCTGCTACCACTAATGCGTTTTTGAGAGGTCTGAACGAATGGAAGTCTGACGGTGCCAGGACGGGGCTATACGATGGGTCGGATGGCACTGTCCAGCCGAACTTTGTCGCACATTCCGTGGTCTTCAGACTTCTGTGTGACCTGGCGTTGTCGTGTTGCAAAGGGAATGATACCTCCGTGAGTATTCGTGGAACCCACCTAGCACACACTTTGCTGCATCCTAGGAATGACAGTATCGTTTCCAGTGCGCTAACATCTACAGCCAACTCAACACGCATTTCATTCACCATTACCCGCCGATCGGTGTGGATGAGCTGATCAAGGCGCGCTTTGTTTTCCATGGGTGGTGCATGTGCATGGGTGTCCGGAGCACACTTTGTCACTAGCATCTCTGTCGCCTCTGAAGTCGACGAACCCATCTCCTAACTGTGCCAACATCAACTGCATCGGCTTCGTAAACGTTCTCCAGGCGCCGGTGATTGTTGATTGATTTTTTTTTTTTTTTTTTTTGCATGGAGGAGGTCAATGACGCATCTATTTCTGACGCATGTCCATACAGGGATTGCCTTCTTTGAGTGTCCCACTGTCAACATCTGCGACATGACTTTCAGGTCATTAGTTCATCAGTTCTGTCATCGTAAAAATGCAATTTGCAGTCCACTCGGATCCTTTCGGGCGCCATAAAAAATTAGAAGGCATTACTTTTAGAACGTCCCTCGTATTACTTATCTGGAACTGGTTAGTAAACGATACCGGTAATGGTCTCGGCTAGAAACTATTCAACAACTACAGCCGATGACAGCGCATGCTATTACGAGACAGTAGCCCTCAGGGGGATATTCTGGCGTGCCCTCCCCCTGCCACAATGCATATAAATGGCCCTCAAAACCGCAAGGGTCCCTAATGCCTATTCCGCAGGGGGGTGTTGCAGCTTATCGCAGTTCCTGCTGACGAGATTAGTTTTGTAAAGTTAGGTAAGCTCTCGATACATTCCCTTCTGTTTCGGGAGGTGGGCCGCTGACCAAGGGGGCCGACCTATTCCCGCTAGACTTCTACCTTCTTATTTTTCATTTCCTTCCCCAGCCCGGCGTAGCTGAGCGAAAGCGTTTAGCCGTGCGCAGGGGTTGGAGATGCACAACTTGCACCTTTTGCATGTCAGTAGCGAACTGACCACTTAGAAGTCATCTCAGTTCGCATATAATCTGAGACCTACCGTCAGAAAAGTCGAGACAAAAGCAATTGATAATTTGAAACGAGACCTGCTTCGCGCCCCCGTGGCGCACGACCCTGTGTTAGTTAACCCACAGGAATAGTTCGGCGCGATGTAGAAATTGTGTCCCTGATGCGCTGATAAAATTTATAGTAGTACTACTATACGAGACAGTGGTGACACAACGAGCTGCAATGAAGCGTAGTATGTCATGATAACAATGGCTATTCTTTGCTGATGATCTAGTTCTTGTGATAAGCTGGGCCTCAGGCACCTACTAAAATAAATTTATTTATTTATTTATTGAAATATTCAGCCTGCGATTCACCATTTTAGATCTAGTTTCAAGCGTCCATCACAAACCGTTTACCCTTGAGTTGATAGCATAAAATTCAATTCTGTTCCGAACTAGTGAATCGAGCACTCAAGATTGATGCTTCGTACAAGTTAAAATTAACCGGATTGGATTTTCGTTCTCATCGTGGGCGAACAAGGACAGCTTTTATTGGCTTCTTATGACAGCAGTCTCTATCTTTTAGGATAATGATTTAAAAATCGTATACAATAATTTATTGTGAGTTTAATACTGAAATGCTGGTGCTAATGACGTTGTCAGTTTCATTCATCTGTCGTTGAAAGTACCTTCAGGTTAGCGTAGAAAAATCGGCCTGATTTGTTGACTTTTGAATTATGATACTGAGAAAAAAATGAACTATGATGTCCGCTTGGTTAATGATTGTTGCTTCAGATGCGGCAAAGGCTTACAAATCGTTTAAGTGAGTACAAGTCCAACTTAAATTATGTATGTTTGACACTGCTAGTTGTTCTTATGAATCATCTGGAACTCAGTAATCTGTTCACTTTCTTCGTGTTTCACTGCTTTGTTCGTCTGAACTTGTCGATTATGCAGTAAGATTCTCCATATTTTGCTCTTCTTTCTTTTCTTGTACACCGTTCTTTTTAAAATCTGCTTCACTCTAGCTTGTTTTCCTCCTGTAGTGTTCTTGTTTTCTGAGTTTAGTTTCAATTCGACTATTATCATATTCAACATCACTCTCATCCACTTCTACGATGGTTTCCAGTTGGTGCCTCTCTTCTTATCTGTTCTATTTACCTTGCTGACTCTTACTGCGACGTTTGGTGCTCTCCTCTTCTTTCTCTTTCTCCAGCTTCTTCTTGCATCTCTCCAATGTTTTTCTGCAAGCATCCACCAGTTCATTTGGACCCATTACCCGAGGCACATTCTGTGGACACACCTGCACGATGTAGGCTCCAAAGTATCCTCCCAAGGCGAAAAATAATAATTCTGTAAACATTGTGCTCTGTAACTTCTCAGGAGCCAATGACTGATATCCTTGTCAGATTGTAGACGTTTTAATTTTCATGCAAATCTCTTATTTCTCACGTAACTTATGTCTCGTGCTGGATTGATTCAGTTTCTTGAAATATTTTCGTGTTTTCACCTTCGTAGGCAGTGGTTTCGGGATCTCGTTTTGGACGCTTCTCTTTGCGTTTTTTTTTTTTCACGCCAATCTTTTCTCGATTTCAAAATCTTTGCCCTGTTGATATCATTAGTGTGACTGTATACAGGATACCGAGTAGTAAAATTAGCGTTTGAAGTTTTTATCCTCCGGTATATCTCCATCGATCTTCCTGCTTGCTTACTTGGGATTTTTTTTTTTTTTTACTTTTTTTATTTTCCATTTTTGGTATCGCTAATGTTTAGCATTTCGAAAAATCAGACGCTGAAATTATTTCGCTAACTGAAAAGCGGTACTTTCTTCTTTCATCTGTGGCTAATCGCAAACTGATTTACCAAATGTGGTCACCCCTTGAGCAGAGAAATAATGGTAGTCGTGTAGAGTTACTGCAGTTGTACAATCAGTCGAGTTAACCCACATATCGGCTCATTACAGTGAATATCGTAGAGCTCTTTTGCGTGACGCAGAACCATCACCTGTTCTTCTGCTCGCTAACGCCGTCGCTCATTACCTTCACGTTCACAAATTGGCTAATTTCTCTGCATTTCATTGATAACGCCACCGTTAATAAACGTCAGGAGCCATGGAATTTCGTATTATCCCCTGTCGGACAGGCACTCTACGGTTTTTAGGTTCACCATTTCATTCAATCTAAAATCCTGGAAAGTCCACGGATTTCAGTACTGATATTCCACTTACTGAGGCACGACAAACATGCTGCGGATTTCAGTTCCGATATTTGATTCGCTGAACTTTGTGCTTGTTAATTAACGTGACGCTGCAGTTCAAAAAATGTTGAAATGTGTAGAGAGGAAATCATGTTCCGGAGCTGATTTTTTTTTTTTATTGTCCGCTCGCTTTGCTATTCAGGTGTTGGTCATGAAAGGTCAGGTTAGAACTGAAAAATATATTTACCTAGTTTGTTTCGCATATGTGACCTGCTGTATGCTGATGCTTAAAATTGCATTTGTATGCAATGCTAATTGTTGTACTTACTCTGCATGTGGGCTAGTGATAGTATGTATGGCAGTATTACTGTAGAAATTATACATAGTGTAGTCAGAAACGATGTTATAAGTTCAGAACTGAAATTAAGGGATACAAAATCGCTTTTAACTGAAACCTTTAAACGTTATTTCTTAACAGTAAAAGAA
>LQNS02278169.1:6713063-6723682 GCA_001587735.2 Parhyale hawaiensis | reverse complement strand
TGTACTTACTCTGCATGTGAGCTAGTGATAGTATGTATGGCAGTATTACTGTAGAAATTATACATAGTGTAGTCAGAAACGATGTTATAAGTTCAGAACTGAAATTAAGGGATACAAAATCGCTTTTAACTGAAACCTTTAAACTTTATTTCTTAACAGTAAAAGAAAAGTGTCAGCATAGTATTATTCAAAATAGCCCTCTATTTTATCTACATAAAGCTTAAATCTATCTGGCTATTCTATGCACAACGTCAAATGAAAATTTGGCCCTACAGTAATAAGGGAACGCATATATAAGTGAGTTTCATGGTTTAGAGCTGGCCATGCTCTATAATTCTGACCACAGGTTGTTATCCGAAGAGTTCAAGTCTGGACTTCCTGGCGGCCAATCATCAACCTTGATAAAAACAGGAACGTTCTAGGAGAGCCACAGCAGAGTGACTTGCTTGGTGTGCTGGGGCCGAGTGCTGCTGAAAGCTCCGTTCTTTTCCGCTGAAAAAAGATTTTGTTAAGCACTTGACCTATCTTTGAGACCATATTCAATGTACACACGAGCTGTGGTTTTAACCCCTTTTTCTCCCCACAAAAGCATCACATTAGCGTGATGGTGGCTTCTTTGAACCCTGTGATAACTTCAAAGCTCTTTGGCACTAGGACCTTATACTTTACTGTACTATACCTTACTATACTACACCTTACTGTACTATACCTTACTATACTATACGGTACCTTACTATTTTGGCGGTTGAAGCTCTATTCTACGGTGTAAGATTTCTCATCAGCGTAAGGGATATTTCTGTGAGCTCCTCCTGCTTACCTGATCATTAACTGTTTGGGTCTCCTTGGTGCTCCATTCCATTGTTAAATCTTTCTGATACTGAAATTGTTATATGGAAATATATGGATTAAACCCTAAACAATACTTGTAACCACATCTTTTTATTCTTAAAGTGTTAAGTTATCGAAAACTTTATGAAATATTTTGTAAAAGAATTTAGTTCTATATTGGGTACATAGTGCCAGCTTCAGTGTAATAGACCGATGGGAGTCTCTTTCATATCAGCCAGTGCCGATGGTATTGAAGCGTTGTCGAAGGATCCAGAATTCTCTATCATTTAACGAGTTCATATTCCTGCAGTTATTTTCAAAGATATATTTGCTCTGGGAAAGACACACATCGATTCATCTCAAACTCCAAATTACGATGTTGCCCCTGCATGTTTCCTTTTTGTTGCATTTAGTCAGTGCTTCATATTTTCCTGCCTATTATTAACGGAGCAGTTATTCCTGATCAATTGCTGATAGTTCAAGTGCTTCTATTTAGCTATTTTATAAACCGGTTTTCAGTATGGCACCCTACATTGCAATAACCAGCTGCACTGCATATTCTACACCCTCCACACATTGCGGTGCCACTGCCTCCACACATATCAGTGCCACAGCCTCCACACATATCAGTGCCACAGCCTCCACACATAGCAGTGCCACAGCCTCCTTGGTTCGATGGCTCCAGAGAACAATCATGGCTGCCGGACATGCCAATATTGCTTCGCTCAATCTCTGATTAAATGCATCTATTGGACGCTTCTGTGCCGCACGGCTACCATAAACTGGCCGCAGCTTCTCTCTTCCCTGTGTCTCCGCGTCCATCTTCCTGCCTGCCTACATCTGTTCCGTCTGGGCTCTTGCCAGCGATGATGAGAAGTGGGTTGAAATTTCGTCTCTGCCTGTGCAGGGTGATGCTGGGGTTACGCTGCAACTTACGGCTTTACTTTGAAAATGAGGTCCCTTGAAGTACAGGAACGGTAGCAAGCTGCACTTTTGAAAACTTGAAAAAAAAACTGCTTCAACGTCAGTTGACTTTGAAACGCATTTTGGGAGCAGCGCCCCAGGGGGAACCTGTAGCTTACTTTAGCCGTTAGCTAGATCATTTGCTTTCTTCCGATTTCATATTCCTACTGATTCTACTTTCATCTGTTCTTCCTCTTCTTTCCCTACTCGCTGGTCCATGCGCTTTGATCCTCTGCGGAAACACTTTTGTACATGGGATCCACGGTTCTATCGACATACTATATGTCCCTTCCTTCTTCCTCTGTAAGATCAACTTAGTTGTGGAGACGAAGACTTAAAGTACTCATAATACTAATGAAACACGTGTACCTCGGAGCTAATAGATGTATTCCTTTGTTTTTAACGTTGTGTATCACTTAATCTATCAGTCATGCCTTCTTAGCTTTACAAACGATGTGTTGTTGTTTATTGCCATCGTTAGGGTCCTCCAGTGCCAGCTTGAGGAGGGGGCCTGGGCAGAGGGGAGAGAAAGTCGAAGAGAGGCAAAGAAGCACGCAGCCCCAAGTGGGTCCAACCAAAGATTACTCGTCGAAAAATCAGTGGGGTGACTAGGGCCTGAGAACAGGTGACTGACATGCAGTCTGTTCACTCAGTCAGATATATAGTCTTCTCAGACCGAACAGTGGCCTGAGTGGAACTGAGAGGGGGTAGAACGGAAAGGTCTTTGGAGGAGAAACTCATGCGCACTGAGAGTAGGGCACTGATAACCCATGCAGAATCCTGTAGGGGGATATACAGCTATAGCAGCTGCTGAAGTATGTTATGAACTCAGGGCAGTGCGTTATTGCTCGGAGGTGGGTAAGAATCTCATGTGTAAGCAGGGGAGCGATATCCGCTTCAAATTTTGATTGAAGAATATGTCGTCTCTAACGAGGGCCGGAAGGGGCCGTGATCCAATCATGAGCAGGATGATGTAGCCGCGATGCACTGAGGAGGTACCTACTGTTTAGACAGCAACCCCAGACTGTCACCAAATGTGTAACAAGGTTGAGGTTTCCTTAAGAAGGTGATGTACCGATGCCATGCGGCTGGATCCGGTGACTATGCTCAGAGCTACTAGTGATAAACAGTAATAGTGTCATGAATAATGTAGAATATGACGCTTAGTGCCGTGTCAATCTAAAAGCCTCATACAAATTTCTATTAAGTATTATTATTTGGTGCTGTTAATAATAACTTAATATCACATATACTAGATAGTTTGTCGACTCATCAAGTTTTTGTGATCAGATAAAGTTTGCTACACTGTACTGATTAAGATTTGGGTAGAAATTTTATTAGCAATTATGTCAAGAATTTTTACATACTGTGTATGGGTACTACTGCACTTACGTACTATTTTGAAAGTTCTTCCCTATATAAATTGATAAATGAAGATGTGCTGACATCTTTTACCATATGTCTTAAATAGCTGAGAAAATGCATAACTGATATTGAATAGATAGATACCGAAATTTTACGTGAACGGGCTGCAGTTACCTATTACTCAATAGGGGCGGAATCACACAAGTTTTACAGCAGCACTAAGGACAAGGTCTTATTTCGAACTTACTGCCTTGGCTCTTTGTTTGCCTGAAATTGGTTCTCTAGCTGGAATCTTTGTTTAATCGAGCGTCAATTGAAGACTGGAGCTCGTGTTGCATGTCAGATCACATGGCCCATAAGTACGAGTCTCTGTACCGGATATGATATTATCTGTGACTGGCCTGCCTTGCCATTGACAGATCACGTGGTATGGCTGCACTCAGTGTCTCTTGTTATGATTGATGCCTGGATTGGTGCTGCAATATTGCCAGGCTTTAGCATGCGATGTCCAGTCTCGCTTCTTGCGGGGGTTTGTCTCGTTATCTGTATGGCATAAATGAACTTTTGGCTTGTATTAATAGTTGCCGCCAATGGTTGCCAGAGTGGGGGGTACCGCCCCACTGAGGTTGGTGAAAAGCCTTGAGAGAGAGGACTGTTTTTGATGATTTTATAACCGAAAACTGTGTGAAAATGGCGCCGTAAAGTGTTTGCGAACTCGTACAATATAGACTCTTAGTCAAAAAGTCACAGTTTATGTGTTCTCATTGGTCCTCTATTTTTATTTTTGCTAAAAACTGATAAAAAAAAATTATTTTGAAATGTTGATTTCCAAATATACGTATTAGGCATTGAGATTCTCTGGAGCAAATACAAATAAAACGCACTGAAATAGTTATCCTCTCGTCTCACTTACCATCTCCTGGGAACAAAACTTTTCAGTTTCGTATGTGTACAATAAACAAATTTTTTTTTAATCCATCAACACAGCTATGATGCCGTGACGTGTCTTCGGCCGTTCTTAGTAAAGCCATCACTGGCCGCGCCGTCGCGATATGACGGGAAAAAAGACAATACTAGAGTCCACGCTGAAACCCACGACCCTTCGTATAGCACAGCATCACGTGACGGCACTGATGTGCACCGACCCCTCGGCTTCGAACTGGGTATCGCCTCCCGAGGTGCGCAGTTTCGACACACACCAGACCGTCGTCAATGCAGCCTAGCTGTCGCTTCATTATAGAAGGCTCCCGTTCTCTACGTTTTCTCCCATTTTTTGCCTGCCGCTCAAGTTAAACTAAATTGTCAAGTAGGATTTTACGCGTCATCAATACCTGCTACTTCTCTTTCTGCTGATAAACTCTGATAAGCCAGCTGTTCATTACGAAATTGTGAACGTTTTATCGAAATTTGGGGGGATAGTAATTGTCGCTCATGGTGGTTCAGTAGATGTAGTAGCTATGTGGTATTAATAACATTTGTAGGGACGGATAGACAAACCAATCGACCAAGCGAGCAACCTACAAACTGTAGTGGAGTAAACTTTTCAGTTATAGTGACAGAAAAAATTGTTGTTTTAATAGTTTATGAACTGAGGGACAACGGAAGCTGTTACTTTGATCAAGAAACTTGAACTGACAAACAGACGAATACACGGACGCTGTCGGGGGACGATTTTGTTAGCGGCAGTAACTTTTTTCACGATACGTATAAAACGCGCGGATTTAATGAGTTTTAGTGAAAAGGGGTTTAGACGTATTGATTGAAGTAATAAATTTCAGTCAGTGAATTGGCATAGCAGCTTTGAAAAATATGTATCTAGCTACTATAGGTTCCAATTCACTGACTGAAATTTATTACTTCAATCAATACATCTAAACCCTTTTTCACTTAAACTTTTTAAAACCGTGGATTTCTTCACCCAGGTAGAAATTGTAGGTTTTTGCACTTTCTCTCCTGTGTACCACTGGTATCCTGCCTTGGTGCTTGTTCAGCTATTACGCCATCAAGTCAGCCGTGATAAGGACGTGCGCTAGGTCGTATAAGGCCGTTTAGTGCCCCGTAACTGACGTAAAACTAATCGCCGCTGCCCCCTTTCCATGGAAATCGTTTTCCAATCTTCACCGTGCTCTGCATCGGCCTCCATTTTTTCTTTCCGTAATATGTCCAATGGATTCTAGCATTCACAAAAAGATTTTGCGGAGCTTTCGTTAAGTATTTCAGTAACCCATTTCGTCACTTTTTCCCATTTAACTTACTTATATCAGAATGTAGTATCAACCGTAGTTTATACCTTATGATATTTGTTTCGTATGTTCTATCGATTTGTTATTTGTGTTCAGTTTTGGACGTTACTGGATTTTTTTTATTGCTTGCAGGAAATCGCCCAAATTCTTTTGTTCAGAATTTTTTCTAGGCGCCGAAAATTTAAGCTTACATATTCACAGCTGGGGCTTGCATTTTTTCTAACCTTCGGTAATCCCTACATGTCTCATAGCTGTTAGAAAAGAAGTATCCCATGTAAATGACTGCTTTAGTTTTATTTGTTTTTAACATACGGTACGGAACGGTGCTCCAAACTCTGTCTTCCAATTTGCATCGTTTAACCAGTGCTAGAATTTCTGTACATACAAAATGTGTTGGAGCAACAATGACATTTCTCCGTTTCAAATTGCTTCTCATTTGTGCCAAAACTAGAACTTCTGTGCTTACAAATCTCCGTTATATGAGGCGCCGCTCTTGTTCTTTCCTCTCTTCGGTAGCCTGGAAACAAACATTTCCATAAGCGACCACGTAACGTGACCGTAAACAATCTCCATTCTTCCTGCCAATTCTCCCCAATTGCGCTGAGTCGGACCGTAAAAATTTTGTCATTGTTTCCATGCTAAACTGAGTCGGTGCGGAAACATCAATGGCCTCTGGTTTGAAAAAACACCTCCTTTTCCGATCCAAGTCCTTTTTTATGGATTCCGTTACAACTTTGCTGCTCTTTCCTTTGAATGGTTTTGGAAAATTGTTCGTTATCGCTGGAGCTTTGGACACTCACTGGATTTAAGACAGACCTGATCTGTCTGCATGGAGCAGAGAAGGGAGGATAGAGTTCCAGCAGGATTTTATGCCTTTGATTTTTGCGACTAAATGGAGGTGATTTATGGACACGGAAGAATTTGCAGGTTTTGTCCGGCTGAACAAGAGCTAACTCTGATATGCAATGACTGCAAGATGTGAATCTTATGTCATATTTTCTTTATTACGCTATTGAGAAACAACTTAGTTTGGCCACGTGGTTTTCTTTTACTGCAAGCTCTCCACTTCTGTAATCGTAAGACACGTGTCCGCACCCCAACGGCCGTGCCGTCATTCCATCCTCAGTATCAACTTCTACGTCAGATATTAGCATCATAATACATTGTAAATATGATGCTTCTGTCGTCTGTACATCAGTGAAGCATCGTTATAGTTCCAGCGGGAACTTCTGCTCCAGATATTAGCATCATCATCATACAATTGAGATCTCTCTCTATACGCTGCCATGGCTCATAGCCAAACTTGTCTCCGTTGCTCAACTTCTCGCTTGGCATAACTTTAGACCAGCCCCGTGCGCTCAGTAACTTCGCCCAGACGATTAATCGCTCGCATATTCCGTCCTGCATTGAAATCCTATGATTGGCTTTGCATGGAAGCTCGCATGCGCTTTAATGAGCGATCATTTGATTGCGAGCGCGGATGATCAGCCCTGTTTGTTCTGAGAGTCCGTCCGTCTCGCCCTCGTGAAACTCTGGTCTTGATGCGGAGCTCGAACTCTGCTGCTGCTACGCTCAGGAGATGATGCATTACGGGGCATCTCGCGGCTTACGGCGCGCAGCAATAGGCGCAGTGTGGAAGCTGCAGCTTTGTTCCGCTTAAAAGAAAAAAAAAACCTTGCGGAGTCGCTCGAAATTGGAAAGCAAACACAGGATGTAATGTGCAATAAAGGTAAAGGTAACCTCGACTTGACCGTACTGTGTACAATAGGAAACCCACGTGCAGTGGTTCGTGCTGCAGATGTAGGCCAACTGGCCCCCAGAGGAATGTACGGCTGCTATCAATCACAGATCGTTAAGAGCTATGGCGCAGTCGACGGAAGGCTCTTCCGCAACGACACGTGTCCTCTACCTTCTTCTTTTCTGGGAAACCCAAGTACCCCCACGGCAGCTATAGGTTTGTGCTTGAGAAATATCGTATGTTTTTTGATGCCCTTCTTATTAGAGGGATTTTTTATGCTTCACATGCAGTGAACACGCATGTGTTGTAGTGTAGTAGTGTAGTGTAGTGCAGTTCATTTTTTGTACTTTATTTTATGAGCTAGTGCTCAGTAGAGGAGCTAGTGGCCAGCAACCCAAAGCCCGCTTTGGGGATGGGGGCATCCCTTGCCCCTTGCACTTATACGATCACTCGCCAACAGCGCATTTCTCTGAAAAGTCACACAACCAGTCGGTCGATTCGTACTGTTGTCGGCCGCTCACTCCAAGTTCGAAGCTTTGGCTGCCGGGTTCTTGTATCCATCTGCCTTTCTTCCTTTTTCTTTTGTTATGGCGTGATTGCTACTGCAAGTCTTCGTTGTAATTTACCTACCTCCTTTTTCCGCGTTTTTTTTTTATTTAGGATTACAATTTATGGCAGAAGTTCGATACATGGATTCGTGAATCAAATGTACGTTCGTACTTAGTGTATAGCGGATACCTCGAACTAAAAATTTTGAAGCAATGAAAAGCTGCATATAATAAACTAGAGCACTCTGAGAGCGCATACCTCTGCCAAGTGAGGCAACGGTAGCAAAAAATTCAAGTTGACTCTGAAACCATAATTTTCTGTATAAACTCCAATATCTAATCATTTGTGCCTTTTAATAGTAATAATAGCTTGTGCAATTTTCTTGAAGATCCGCTTATAACTTTTTGAGTTATACTGTTAACAAACGTAATGACAAACATGAGTCAAATATACAAACGAACAAACCGATCTGCTCCAAAATTTAATCACTTGTGTCTTCTAACATTACTGACAACTCCTATAAATTTCATAAAGATCCATTCATTATTTTTTGAGTTATTGTGCTAACAAGCATAAAATTAAAAGCCGTGACAAACGAACGAACTAACGGATCATTACCAAAATTTGGTCATTCACTCTTTGTTATATACCCAACAACTCACGTTAATTTCATCAAAATCCATTCATAACTTTTTGAGTTATGACATTGGGAAAAATGAGGCAGCCAAACAAACAAACGGATGGACATATCTTCACCAAAAGTTAATCATCTGATCCTCCTAACATACCTAACAATCCCTGTAAATTTCGTCCAAATTGGTTCCTAACTTTTTTAGTTATCTTGGTGACAGACAGACAAACACGACGAAAACATAACCTCCTTGGCGGAGACAATAAACCGACAATGAAAATCGAAGGCTTTCCGTATTTTGGGAAAATAATCGGTGCATCTGTACCGTGCTCCTCTTTGTTTGTTTTATCAAGTTCGACCGCATGATAACTTTGCTGGTTTACATATTTGTTATCATTTCAAACCAGTCGAATCGGAGCTATCGTGTGTTTTTCTTCACTTTCTCCCACCAGCAACTTCAACGTCAGGTGCTAGCGAAACTTAATATACCGTTTTAGCTTCAAATTTATATAATTCTATTTCAAGTTTAAACGAGTCAAGTTTAAATTAAAATAAATCAGTCAATAGATCAACTAGATTTATTTTCATCTGAACTTGACTTATTATAAAATGTGAAATTTATTTACTTTGTTTTCTAACGAAAAAGGCATCGAGAGGCTACATAGTGTGCAGTTTTGGAGCATCGATCGACATAGAGCAGATTGCCGGCCTGGCGTGACAGTATCATAAATCCAATAATTCATTCAGGTGGTAATTGACTTAATTGCTACTCAGCCCCGCCATCTGGGAGTGCTTCAGATTGACCACCTAAATTTTCAAATTCATTTTGCCACCCAAAATTGACCTTCTCAATATCTCCTACGCTCTCTAGTATCGTGCACGCTCTTATATTACAAGCTGATGTTCTATTCGAATAGGTGCACCGTTACAAAAAAATGGCTGCTGATGGGAGTAGTTAACTAGTTGAATTACGGAAACTTATAGTCTGCCCTAAAACTGCTGAAGTTCATGGTCACGTACTGCTTTCTTGGCTGCCGGCGGACAGTTCGTCCCTCGCCTTGGGAAGCACATGGCAATCGCTTCTGTTTGGTCATATCTAACTCGTCAAAGGTAAGCCATGGAGTTTCTTTATTGGAAAAAGATTTGAAATTTTTTCAAATTTCCCTCTTAAGGGACGTGCAGTACTTCAACATCTCAGCGTTACTGCGAAGGTTGTTTGCTACCACCTGACAGTGAGAGTGAGGCCCGGGACTCTAAGAAACCTGCTGAAAAGAAGATAGCACTAAGTGTCTTCTGCTATGAATTGTAGCGTTGGTCGACTCCATAATGACTGAGAATAAAAAAAGTGTAGTCAAAGTCCCTTGGTAGTGTATTCGACTGTTTAATTTTACGAATTATTGTCGCGTTGGCCAGAGGAACTGTTTTACTAACATTGAGCTAACAAATATACTGCACACTGCTTCATTTCCTAACTGTGAGGTCTCCCTAAACTAATACGATTGACTTACTGTCACCTGTTTTCGCAGTTCCGCTGTACCGCCATGTGCGACATCGCATAGACCATAGGTTGTGTAATATGGTAGCTAAGATAACTTCCTTAATCTCTGCATTGACGTGACGATGCAAAATCGAATTTATGGTAGACCTGTGTGTGAACCTGCAGATATGAGAGAGAATTGTATAGAACATAGGTTGCGTTGTAAACAGAGTTGTGCCAGCGGCGCTACTAGCGCCGCTAGGTTTTTAGCCAGTGACAAGCGCTAGTCGCTAGTTTTTGCAAAGCAATTATCAATATGTTGTATAACATTTATTACTTACTTCCATGCATCTTCTCGTTACATGGAAAATCAGTAAAATACTTCTTTGATTTCTTCCATTTGCAATGTAATGAAAATTATATTTTATTCCTATCTTGCTCTTCATATTTTTCTTAGCACTAAAATTATTATTTCTCGATTTTCGACTTGTAGTAAATATATATTTGTCGAAAACTAGCGCTAGCGCCGCTAGTTTCTTTCACTAGCGCGCACAACTCTTGTTGTAAAATAGCGTTACAACTCTGTATAGAATATACGTTGTGTTGTGTACTAGTGTCATTGTATTAAAGTATACTTTTAAACAAATAATATATGTATATTTATCTTATGCTCTAGAAGTTTGTAGTCGTAGTGGTAGCAGTAGAAGTAGCTTCCGTTGTAGCTGTAAGTCGTTTGATTGTATAGGACTGCGTAAAAGCTGTAATTCCCTAAAGTTAGAGCAATTTAGTATTTAAGTAATCTAGACAAGTTTCTTTTTTTTTTTT
>LQNS02278169.1:6694820-6712529 GCA_001587735.2 Parhyale hawaiensis | reverse complement strand
AGTGTCAAGTGATGAATAGGTCTCCTCGGAGAGAAATACAGTAATTTTCTTTATTTCTAGTACATGTATAGAGTTTTGCTCATTTAGTTGCGTCACCCCATAAACATTCTTTGTAGAAGGGTAACAGAAAACGACGCAAATGTTTCAAGCGGATACTACTACAAAGTGTTTGCGCTGTATTTTCAGCTATTATTTTGATTCTCTGTCGTCGTTTACGTTTATTCTCTTTAACAGTAGGAAAATATCAAACGAACGTTCTTTGGTGTACGAACTGAATCGTTCCCCGAATTCTGTGCAAAATGGCAGGTCAAGGCTGGCGGCTGGCGTTGCACCAGCCTATAATACTCTAAAATTTTCAGACTATCTGACTAAAAAAAGTTCCGTAGAAAGTATGAATAAGAATGTAGCTTATGCTATGGTTACTATTGCATAGTTTTTCAAATAGTCAGTAATTGAGATGTGCATTCTCTAGAATGTGTATCTATGAAAGTAAATTCCATCATGAACGGAGGGTGACGTAGCTGCTTAAAAGCATAGTAATAGTCAAGCCTGTGGTTACGAACTTGTCCTTGCAATAATTGCTGCAGTTTACTGCGTTTGTTACTTGCCTTGATAACTACTACTACCTGCCACTGAATTAGGCTGCTGTGCGGTGGTAAGCCTCTGACAGTGTAATATGAGTTCAATGTTCAACTCTTTAGTACATTTATTTAATGTGCTACATGAAAACGGAAGTTGAAAGCCTGATCGTATACTGATTATGCTGATTTACGCTTATAATCTACTTTGCATCAAACAAATTGTGGAACATTTTTACAATTCCAATATCCTTGTAAAAAGCTTACAATTTTTCCAATGAAGTTTTTGCGCCACTACGTACTTATCAAATAAGCTCTCCCAAGAGTCTTACGCCCACGTAGACTTGCCTTTTATTTTTAGAGTTGTTTCTAATATAAGTAGAGCTCAAGTTTAGTATAGATTGTACAGCTGTGGAAACTTTCTTGATATTTTTAGAATGAGAACGATGTCGGCTACGATTTATTCGGGATTTAGAAATTCTACAATTTCCGTTACGTAAGGAGGCAAATACATCACTCGTACGTCCAAGCTTCGCACATTTCCAAGCTAACTCCGTGCAAAAAAATTAATCCACGTGTTGTGGAGACCATCGTAGCAAAATTATATTATTGGTGTTTTTCAATACACGACATTGTGCACGATGCATGATTACATGGCAAGTAATGATTTCATGGCAGCAGTAAAAGTCGGTTTACACGTTAGTTTTTTGAAGGTGTTCACACATCCAGTCGTCCGAATGTGTTCTGTAAGAAGCACGCAGCAGAAAAGTACCCTATTTTTAGAATATTATTTCATTCCAAATTTGAAGAGACATTCGTAATTTGCCTAATGCCACTTGCCCAAGAAACTGTTGCCCTCAAAAATTTTAATAACATTTTGTGGCGTACACATAGTCATGTTCATAATGACTCTATATAACATTCGGCCGATCGGATAAGAGAGCATGTTCAAAAGAATAACATGGAGACAGATGAACACCGTCGATGCTTTCCTGGTGTCATTATCGTTTTTACCGCGCCTGGCAAATGCAATGCCACGTCACCGTAAGGCCGCCGCCACACCGCCGAAACAAGCGACGTGCAACGCGACAAATTTGTTGCACGACAAAATGCAACGGTGGGTACAGCAGTCTGCTGCCCCCACCGCCGCAACTGCGATGCCTCGCGACACCCGTGCATCGCTGCAACACGACTCCCATAAAAATCGCATTACGTCGCTTGTTACTTCAATGGGGCGGCGGCCTTAGTCTGAAGCAGAGTTTTTCAACCAGTCGGATATTTCCCATTCCCTTCACTAGTTCGCCTCACTTGGAACTGGCGTTCTCTTCCTTTCCTTCACCTGCTTCATTTCGCCTGAAGCTCCAATTCTTCCCAGCTTCCTCACACCCGCGGCTGTACGCGGCAGCTCTTTAAAATTCCAATGAAGTTGGAGGCTTGCTGGGAACAGCCAGACTGAGGTCACTGGATCCGTTTCCTGTTGGAATCAAATTTTTTTACTGTACGTTGTTGTTAGCCTAAGTCGGAGATAAATTTTTTTTCATTGCCTTAAGGCCATAATTTGCTTAATTGAATTAAAGTAAAGTGAGTCCGGTGAAGGTTATGCTGCTCCTGTGAAAATTCATATTACATTTATGCATCGTACCATAGTTACACGCTTTTGTTTCTTTACGATTCTTTGTATTGCCCATGTGCTGAGCTCCCGATCTTTTGGAACGTGCCGCTCATGCATGAGGAGCTAAATATTCTGCAAAAGTTATGATTTATTCAAGTTATTTGCCATGCTGTGCTGACCGTGTCACTCTGCTCTTGAGTTTGAGCTGCTTATTATTTAACCATCCTACGAATCTCTCTCTGTATTCGTGAGTGCAAAAGTATCTGCAAAAACGGGTATTACCTATGCTGATCAATACCTATAAAACTTTGAAACAATAGCTACCATTTTTAAGCAATATCAGGAAAAAGATATTTAGTTTGTACGTTATTTCCAATTTCCTGATTTATCATGATCCCTGAAGAAATTTTTTTTTAATTCCAAGTATTTAATCTCGATTTTTATTAATGTTATTATTAATATTGAGCGATAGCGCAGTACCTACGTTACTAATTATAATAATTGGAGTAATGTTACTTGGCTCAAAATGCTATAAATCTTCCATAAGATGTGGAACTCAAGTGGGATTTTTTTCCCTTTTTTTTTTTCGCGAGCCGAAACGGTCGAGCCGAAAAGCTTTGACCGCTCGATACCACAAACTTTGTGCTCGGCTGCCATGAATATAGGACCCCAGGGGCCACTGTCCCCTGCTCTGGATATGGTTAGGGTTAGATAGCTGGGTTATTTAAGGTTAGGAACACCGTGTGGCGTCTCGCGAGGCTGAGGCCCTCGCATGTCGCCTCCATGTATGGTCAGTTGAGGCAGCTGCCAGCTTGCGGTCATCTTTGGGATGTTAGTGTTAGATTTTAGTCCTCTAGAGGGAACTTCCCGATGGCATTCCCACTACAGATTATTTATGATACAGATATGCATTGCTCTAACAGCGAAACTACGACGCAATGTGCAACTATTAAGTCTCAGTTGGAGACATGTTCCAGTTTATAAACCAGATGATACCGGAAACGTTCTAAACGTAATTACAAGAAAGATGTGTTGTGTAAATTAATAAGAAGTAATTAATTAATCCATAATTCGGGTAACAATGTGTGTGTTTGTTACAGCGAGACACTTTTCACATTACTAACGTTTATTGTCAATGCAAGTTAATTGAAGGCAAGCGTGATTTATGATACGAACATTTAACCCTTAGTTTCTCACTTTGATGCATTCTTTCTCACAGTTTCAGATTTTGCTTCTTTTATATTTATGATGACCTACAGAAAGCTAAGCTGCTATTAGAAGTTACAGAAAAAAAACCACCTGAGGTGCCCTTTAGTTTACGCCGCCGGAATCATTGAGCTACGCTAATGTCACCGTTCGGTATCTGTAGTTTTCGCTTTAAATTTAACAGCTTAAACCAGTTTGTTGTAGTTGTAAATATTCCAGTTTTTCTAATCATAGCATTTTATATGCGTCAACGTACGCATTCTTTTCACACAGATTTTCTAACGTTTTAGTTAGACGAACTTTTATGTAGTGCATGGATGCAAAGCGCTGGCGTGATGGTGGCAACTGCTTGTGCCTTTGTTTCAAATACAAGCTCAAGATTTTCCGAGTCTTCAGTATTCATATTCGCGTTATTAAATAAAAAGTTGCTGTCACTGAAGCTACACCCGCACGAAAAATGTGTTACTTATTATAATTAAGATGCTGTGACATAATACATTTAAAATGTTAAGGCTAAAACTTTGTTTCGTACAAAAGAGAGTATTCAGCATTCTTGTGGCCCTCAATTTTTTTTACTAATTAAACTACACAGTTGTCACTTTTAATTTTAAATAAGTTACGCAGAATTATTTATTTAGATCTTTTAGCTCAGTGTCTTAAAGAACTATTTAAAATTGGCCTGCGAGAGATTTCCCTGTGCGTAAAATAAAATCAATAGTTTTGTCGTTGAGGGAACACCGAAAAGAACAGTTCAATACTTGTATCTTTCCTACGTCTGAGCTTAGGCATTTATCTGCACTGCTCGGGACCGGCGTGGGGGGGGGGGGATAGGTCGGCTTATCTGATGGCTGAGAATGACAGCTTTTATGAGGTCTTCCCCCCTGATGATCTTTATTGAAGTACCCCTTCAATAAACGCCTTCCTCTCGAGCACCTCCGACCGCAACCATTTCCCTTATAGACTGACCACAGCCGTCATGTGGGTAGCCTGGCACTCCACTACCGTACCTGCTCTTGCACGAATGATCTGGTTCCCTTCAAAAATAAAGCCGCTCTCGCTTGTATCCTAAATGGTTGATATAGATTATTTTTAATTGTGCGTATAATCCATTTTAAAAGGAACAGAACAAACTGAGAGCAAATACTTCGCTGTCAGGCGAACAGCTTAAATTGAAAGAAATATTTCGTCGTGAAGTAACCAGAATAATCTGAAAATAAATAATGCGTTTTTTAGGTGCAGGGAACGATCTAAAAGCGCTTGTTTCGTTGTGAGACTAAGACAGTATGTAAAAAAGAACTCCCGTCGTTGTGATCAGAAAGCTAGATAAGGTTTAGAGGCATTTATAGCTGCAGCAGCGTGTGTCAGAATTCATATGTTCTATATATATATATATATATATATGTATATCTGCAGGTCGCTTAGGACCTCTCGTGACCCTGCAGCTGTTGCTACTCGTAAGATAAGAGCTACGTCTGCACAGCTTATCTCTGCTGAAGCTTTCAGGTGTTTACAGCTGCAGTCTGTCCCTGCGTCACTGCCCTTATACCTCTGCGTATTTTTTTCTCTCAATTAGTAAAGCCGTTAACGATCTCCTAATATTTACGTTTACACGATCAACCAGCTTTAAGAAAGGTTATGTATGAGCTTGGCACTTCGTGACACTAGGATGTTCCAATATAGATTACTATTGTTATTTCTTAGCTTCTGACTTTGGGGTTTATTCACACTCTCGCCCGTTCCATGGCTATTAGCGTAGGTCTTCCCTAGTGTTGGTACAGCTGCCGCGACTCATCATTCATCCATCTATGTATAAATGTGCCACACATCCAACTTGCGGCACATCCTGCACTCGAGTGTAGCCCAAGTTCGTAACTTTCAAGGCGAGTGTGGACTTGTATGATGCTAGGAATGGACTGTCACTGAAATATGGTCTTACCCTCTGTTATGCTCGTGTCGTTTGTGAAGTACGATGAGCCGGAGTGACTGTGATGACTGTGACTGTGACAAGCTTCAGTTGTGGCTGTTTCCAACTGTAAGTCTACCTCACGTTCCTTCTTCTCTACGCACCCATTTACTCATCCACTGCTGGCACCCATGCCCGTTCTCCCCACAACCCACCTACTCACGCAGCTATACTGATCCATTCTCCGCCCTCGTTTATCGAATGGAAGTTTTCTCGTTAACTGCCGCTTGTTGCCGAGCTGTCTACTGCGACCTGCTCGCCGAGTATTGAGCGTCGCATCGACTTGCTGCAGATTCCCTTATGTACCACGACTGAAAAGAAATTAGCAAGTTCTGGGTATCGCTTTATGTATACAAAACTACGGTGAGTTTTGCCCCAGGAGGCGCCTTAAGCGACCTGAGACTTATAATTAGGCCTTCGGGACATGGTGCTCTTGGTGCCCGCTGCGCTGTCTTCCACTTTCATAGTTACAATAATGCCTATGTTGTTTTCTCCTCCTTTTATATTTATTGACTGCTATGAGTGGCTGTATCGACCGTGGCTGTGCTTATATTATGTGCCAGTGCTGCTTAATCTTTTCTGATTTACAAGTATGGTGCCATGTGTATGATGACTATGAAAATGTTTCACTAAGTTCGTCGCCTAAGTGTCTATCGGCTCATGATGTTGAATAATGTGAGTCAGTTTTGCTAAACTATAAATGTTGTGTGTACTGTATTATGTGTATAGCAAGTACACTGGAGCATATGTAGGCATACCCGTAGATAGTGTAAGCCAGTGGATGTACTGCAAGTCCATCGATTGCTCCAGCGACTCGCTCTGCGTGAGAGATACGCTCGCCCTCTTGCCTTATCGTGGCCCCGTAATGGTCCATTTCATTAATGTATCGACCAGCTAAGAAATGCCTTCGCTGCAGCTTGTTGCTTGGTGACGTGCGGAAACTGCCTCGCTGTACGTCCGTCTTTGCTTATGGTTTCCTACCAATGCCAGCTACTGTGGAGCTGTGTCTTTACGTTATCTTAACTGTCCTGCGGTGGAGGCCTTGACGTGAACTTGAGTAGCGTCGTGTATTTTAAAAAGCGCATATCATGAGCCTGATGACTCATTGGTGTGGTGTCAGCTTCCTATAGCGCCGAGTGACGCTGGGGGTTGTACAGAGTTGAAATGGATAGCTATAACAGCTAGAGTCTATTTCTAGGGAACGGTCCTTTCGACATCGGTGGTCACCCGTTGTTTGTAGTTTTGCAGTTACCGCTTAACCTTGAGTAGCTCTCGGCTGCAACTTAACTTCTGTATCAGCTGTTCATTACCTACCCGCCGTTTATAATTTTTTGAAATTCAAACAATTAGGGAGATTGTGATTCATTTATTTCAGGAACTAGTTGGGATTTTATCAGATGGGTGAGCGGTAGCGCTGCTGCGATGTGCGTTGGCCTGCGCTACTATTTCAGAAGAACTTGTTATGTGGCTCGAGGTGCTATATACCATATATATAGGGTCTTCGCGCTTTGTCCTACGCACAAATTCCACTGCAAATGCCACTAAAGTTTCCCTTCACCGAAACAGTACGCACTTCTAACAAAGCTAGAACAGCGCTCCTTCTCTTCCCTACCACCGAGGGAACAATCCGTAAAATGCAAAGCCTCTTCGTGAAGTTTGGGATCGGAATCGCAGGAAGCCTCAGAACGACCCGAGCTTCCGCTGCCAGATGGTTATGGTGCCGGCACTTTTAATCGAATCTCGGCAAGTGGCTGTTGCTGTAAAGGACTTCACTGAGAAGCGAGAGCAATGGCTTTGTTATTGTGGGGAAAGTGCCCCTCGATTATTGAAGGTGTGGCTTTATACCGAAAAGGTGTTTGTGAAAGGGCTTAGATATTGCACTGAAAGGGCCGTGGTTATTTCGGTAACTTCCATTTTGTTCGAAAATTGGTGGCTTTCATTGGTATTTCTTTACCTGTCCGTGTAAGCCCGGGTTATTAGTACTCTTGAACGTATATCTGCACCAAACGTCTGTTGCTGTAGAGGCTAGGTTGTTGTAGAAAATGTTCACAGCGTTTGAAGGTGTACCTGTATACCTTACGGCTTGTTGCCGAAAAATTAAGTGAAAAGCCTGTGTATACTGCCGTGATTACTATAGAGAAACTATTTGGTTATTATTACTTGTATCGTCATGGTGAGCTAATTAGAATATCGCTGCATGTGTAGACGATTTTGGTGGAGATCGAGCGACTGCAATGGTTTCACGATTGTATAATGGAAGCGCTGCAGTTACTGAAAGTCTGTCTCTGCATATCTCTCCTCTGATACCACACCCACCGGGTGTATCTATAAGCCCCCCCCCCCCGCCCCCCTCTAGACTCACTCGTCTATAGGGGTCTTGGTTTAACGGATACAATTGACTCCCAACAAAGGATTTATCTAAGCGTTTAATCAAAGAAATGTGTTAAGTTTTACTGCATCTTGACAATAAACCCGTTTGCATATTAAAAAGAAAAGTGTTGACGTTTAAACTGTAAGCGGCTCTTAGGTACAAGCAATTCCAGATGTGCGTGTACTGTCAGTATGAAAAGGAAATACCTTGTGATCGAAGTAATAAATGAAGTGTTATACTGGAGTTTATGTTTTTAGATACAGACGGTATTAGTTACCCGATCTTTGGAAAAAATTAGAATTATTATGTTTCGATCACAGTTGCCTAGTCCGGTACTCTCAACCCATACGTGTTTCAAATTCCGTTTTGAGAAAAGTCAACGCAAAAAAAAGAAATTCTTGATTCGGTATTAGCATTTTATGTTCCTAGAATGATCCGCATTGTGTCGTAGAAAGCACACTTCGTATTGGCAAACTAAGCTGTGCGCCAGGGCGAGTAGCTACGCTGTCGGTCGCTGCTGCATCAGTAATGACGTAAATTGTACCTTGTCAACAAATTGCACCTTCTTGTCCAGTCCAGTCGACGAGAACAAATTTCCTACCTGTGCCTGGAGTTTTTTTTTTTTTTTTACTCCAGGCAGAAAATGTTTTTTGCGTGTTCACTTTGCATCCATCTTTTTCAATGCTAGTTTTCTGGTCTTTGTCTGCTTGTCTATGACCATTGATAAGTTGTTAAAGGGTTCCTTTATTTGTTCACTACTGTGCTATAACGCTTTCAGAAAATTTAATAGGAATTTATCCGATGCCTATGTCAGCAGTAACCGATAATATCGGATATTTACCTGAAAATACCTCAATGGGAATTTTCCCTTTGAAATTTTTTTTTTTGTTTAGAGTGTTTGAAATTAGCGCATTCGTAAAAAATATACTTCGAAATTGATACGCATATATCGCTACGTTAACAAAATGCTCCTGTATGTCCAAGCTTGTCCAAGAATTTTCAGGTTGGACTTATCTATTACGATGTCCGCCTACCGGCGAAAGGTCTTGATATTTTGCGGTCCCTGGGTCTATTTTATGTCGTTTAAACACCTCGTATTGCCTTAGTTACCCCAGCGGTAATAATATTACGACGTACGGTAATGCTCTCGCGTGTATTTATGGAGCCTACCGGGAGCCATAAAATTCCTGCTCGACACATCCCAGGCTCGCACTCGCTGCCGAACCGAAGTATAGCTTCTGTGCCGCCTGTTATATGTGCTCCATATATTGCATGGGTCGTATGGCTGGCCGGAGCAGGTGTTTACTGCCGCTGCGGAGTGCAGGGTATGTGGCTATACAGTCGTGACCTCAGTATTCGAACGACCTCGTGCTCGAAAAAAATCAGTACTCAAACGACACAGTACTCGCAAAGATCGGTACGCAAACGATCTAGCACTTTAAAAAAATCGGAATGCGAACGACTTGGTTCTTTCAATAATCACTACTCGATTGACCCGTTGCATGAAAAAATCGGTACTCTAACCGAAAACTCCAAAAATATAAAAATGAAAGACTCTTTGCTCCGTTTTCCTTCACTTGAAATAGCTATTACACGAATAAATCATTACTCAATGGGAAAGCCTCTGTAATGTAGCAAAAGACTCGTTACACGACCACGTTTTCGTAACTCGGACGCCTAAGTTATAATGTGCGTTATTGTCAATGTTCGGTTGAGCGCTTGCCCGTCCATTCAGCTTCGTTCGCAGCTCGAATTTTTCCTCCGTTGAGCCACATCATGGAACGCATTTAATTCGAGTAACGAGGTACCGCTGTGTGTGGGCTTGTGAGTGTTTCAGCCCCAGACGTGTGTTGTATATGATTGAGTGAGTAGGTGTGTTCTGCATGTGAGCGTGCGTATGAATATAATTCATATGAGGAAAAGTGTATCGACTAGTTCGGTTTACTTCTGAACTGGGGAAAGATCATATGCCTACTCTTTTCTGAGAGAAAAAATCATATCGTGAACGAATGACAATAATGCAGCGTTCTAGACGCTCTATTTTGCTGGTGGGGATTTGGATTTTTTTAAATCGATGATCAGCTTTTCCCTGTCTCGTGACTGAGTCCATGTTTTTTCTTGCCTCGTACTCAACTGTTTCTCGCTTTATTATTAACACTAGAGCCTGTGGAAATTCCACAGAACAAAAGCTATGTTCAGTGATATCTCAGACCCGTATCATTCTAATTTTCCTCTATCTAATACAAAATAAACCTGTGAAAATTCTATGGAACAACAAATTAGGATGCCCTCGAACCCGTATATTATGCATACGAAGGTTAATTAAAAATGTTCCAAATCAGGCAGTGAATTTTCTACCTAAGACCTGCCAGCAATAGCAGCTTAAATTTGAACTTGACTCCTTCTCTTATTGCTCCATTCCCAGTTAAGGATGTCCTAATTTTTCCCCTAACACTAATGAAAGCGTCCCTGTCGTACTAACTAACGAAGGGACAACCAGACTTATTGTATAGATTTCGGCCGGTAAGTAGCGTGGCGACCATATACTGTATATTTTGCATACTTGGCTCGCTGCTCTTCGTTCGTATTAAATAATAAGAATAAAAGCCGAATAACTATAATAATATAGTTTTCGACAATTGAAATTTTTGTGTGAACAGTTTTGAAGGAAAAATTGCAACTGCCTTAAACTGTCTATTTAACCAATCGCTATTTAGATCCTGTATTTGTAACCATTAGATCGTTAATTTTCTTGTGCTACTTTTTCATCTGATTTCTAAATTTGCAACTGAACTCGCTACAACCTCAGCGTTGCTACGGTACTCTTCACACGGTTGTCTTCATCGTATACACAAGCTGGGATCTGTTTTCCCGCTGCGTGTTTAGCCTGAAGCGTGTCCATCAGTTTTATTAAAGCGTTACGGCTTTTTTTTAACGGCTTTCTATTCTTTGATGGGAGGTTTTTAGCAAGCTAATGCGAGAGGCGTGGTTGTACGCGCTCGCTGTAGTGCCTATTGAACTGCGAAAGAAAAGAGCGTGTTAGAGAGAGGGCTGCTGAGGGAGTGAGAGGCGTATTGAGAGAGCGTATGGGTGTCGATCGATATGAGAGGGCGGTAGGTAATGGAAGAGGGAGAGAGTTGTGGATGGTGAGAGAGGGATGTGGATGGTGAGAGAGGGATATTGTTGGTGGAAGAGGGCTGTGGATGGTGGAAAAGAGCTGTGGGCTTTTGGGAGAGGGCAGTGGAAGGTGGAAGAGGGCGGTAAGGAGTGGGAGAGAGTTGTGGATGGTAGGAAAGGTCGGTGGGTGGTGGGGAAGAGCTGGAGTGATGGGAGAGTACTGTGGATGGCGGTTGAGGACGATGGTTGATGGAAGAGGATAGTGAGTGGTGGGAAAGGGCTGTGGTTGAAGGTAGAGGGTGGTAAGTAGTGGAAAAGGACGGTGGGTGGTGGGAGACAGCGGTGAGTGGTGGAAGAGGGCTGTGGATAGCGTCAGAGGGCGGTGGTTGGTGGAAAAGGGCTGTGATTGGTGGGTAGTGGGAGAGGGTGGCAGGTGAGGGCCGTAGATGGTGAGAGAGGGGTGGGTGGTGGGAGAGCAGTTGTATCCCATCAAATATTATTTCCCAACGCACGTTCGCCTCCCTAGTGACTGACACTGACCAGACGGATTGCACTCATATTAGTAGAGAACATAAGCTCGATGTTTCGTTGCCTTCGTGCTCCAGCGTTCGGGTTTGCCACTGATATTTCGTATAAAGAATGCTGGCTTGCACCTATGATCTCCACAGCACTGCTGTCTTTCGAAGGGATTGCGCTCATCGATGGTCTGCAGCAACCATTGTAGCAATCGTACGTTTTATGCTTGCACGATGTTCAAATTATAATATGCGGTGATGTAGAGTTACTCCAGTAACATTGCCTGTTTTAGCCTCCAAGAGTAGTATCATTTGACTTCTTAAGGATCGATTTGTTTTATGACATCTTCAGTAGATCTTCTTTGTGACTTTGCTGTATCTTTTAGGATTTTGAAAAACCCATAACCACTAGTAGTTGGCGATGACAATTCCTTTGTGACTCTATAAGACTAGCCTCCTATGTTACTTGACACGCACAATATCTTTTATGACTTAGAAAGTACGCTATTATTTATGACTTTTGCAAGAATGGCATCTTTTACGACCTTGCATGACTATTATCATTGATGGCTTGCAAAGGTAATATATTGTGTGACGTTGAAGGACATTTTCCTTTATGACTCATAGAGCGATAGGTATCTTAACTAGCTTCCTGCATGCTAACATTTTTCTTGTGACTCCTCTAGAACAATATGCTGATGACTTTACCAAAGGCGATTTTGTCATCATATCAGCTAAGCATAATACCATCGCATGGAAAGATTATCCTTCACTGCATGAAAACAATATTCTGGTGACTTCGTGAGAACATTATCGCTAGGTCTTCATGAAATCAACATTCCTTATTTACTGAGAACATTATCTTTAGTTATATATTGTTCATAATTTCTGCAGTGCATTATCCTTGGCTTCATTAGAACAATATCCTTTATTCATGAGAATGTCCGTGACATTCGGAGAACAATATCCTTCCCTTTATGCAACCTATATTCCCGACTTTGACATGAAATTACTACTGATTCCTTAAGAACCATATACTTTATTAGATGAGAATGTCAACCTTGACTTCATGAGAACCATATCCTGCTTTGCCATGACAGTGTTATAGCTGATGTCATGAGAACAATGTCCTTGACTTGAGCGCAGCAATATCCTTGGCTACAACCGAACAAAACCCTTGACCTCATAAAACCATCCCCCCTTAACTTTATAAGAACAATATTCTGATGATTTCATAAATAATTTCCATGAGAGCGCATTGTGTCGATGACCAGGTCGCCCCCCACTACACCTGGCGGCTGAGGTGCTAATGAGCCGTTGTTGCCCCGCCCCTTACCTGTAATGGACGGCCTGTGAGGCACGCAATACCTCTGTGAATAGGACCAAATTTATGGTTATTGCTGCCATGCGCATTCGCCAGTGACTTCTGCACGTGAATTAGAAATGTCTATGTTGATGTATATTCCTAGTGGACCTCAGATACTTCTGTCTATTCACTGACCTAAAAAAAATTCTTATGGCGATTTTTTGTAGTAACATATTCTTTTTACGCAGCACGGATTTATTTCATAAGCTCCGTGTGACGCAATGTGCGTTGTGAAAATTATCGCAGAATTTTTGCGTATTATCAGACGGGAAAATTTTACTCAAGCACTGCTTCGTGACGTCATGAAATTGCAAAGAAAAATAATTCCCTCAATGGAACCCTCGTTTGCGTTCCTCTTCTTTTTTTTTTTTTTGCTTTGCTATGAAAAAAATCTTTCTCTTTGCCTTCGTTGTTCTTTTACTCAATTTGTGTATCATGGATCTCAAAGCAAATAAAGCTGTACTGTGGGGAGGAAGTCAATTCGGCTTTCATGTTATTTCTGCGAGGAACTTGAGATGTCTTCCATGCTTACATTTTGAAATGTACAACAGCAATCTCTCTGCTGTTAAGCTATAATATTTAAAGAGAGGGGGAGATCGAGCTAGCAGGCAAGCAACAAAAACAATAATTATATACAGTCGGAGGTCCTAGGAACGACCCCAGTACCGTCACTGTTCGTTTCTTTTGCCACAAAAATTTTCGTAAACAAATCTTCAGTGAGGCACACTCGGCTCATAAAGCATTAGATGATGAAAAACCTCAGCCTTGTGCCAGAAATAAATGACATGAGCTATATAATATTCTCGCCATAAAGGCGAGAGAGCTAGGAAGGATCAGGCCTGCTTGGCTGGCTGCTGCTCGAGTGGAGTTCGCTCGAGCTCTCGAGGAGGTCGCTCGTTATAGACCTGAAGTGGCTGCGCCGTACCGCAGCTTACATCTCCATCCACTCGTTTTCTTTCAGTAGAGAGATCTATAGCGAGTGACTTCACTCTTCTCTATTTCAAATCCTTTTACCTAAAGTGTACTTAGTTAAATATCCTTACACTGACATGACTTATTCTGAATTCGCTGTGGCAAGTTGCGATCCACAAAAGGCTTACTCAGGTACATCCGATGCCGAGGCCGCAGTCTGCAATCGCACGCTCAACTGATGAGTGAACGTTCAGCTCGCACATCGTTCAACTTGAGTACATTCCATGGGTATCCTGGCTTCCGAAAATTTCACAGTGTACGGGGTTGGCGTGCTAGCTGGATGCCCGCTGGTTAGACGACAGTGCGATTGAATGGTATAGCCCAGTCGTGACAGAACTGCTGACGGGCATGTGTAGCAGCGGTTACATTTCTCTAGATTCCAATTTTTTTAACTCTGGCCCGAGTACAAAACAATATGTACTTTATCCAGACGTTAAACCATAAATTTCTTATCAATATAAATAAGCATATAGCTGTTGAAAGTTTCATTCACGGATATCAGCTACCTGAGTTATTATTAGGTGTAGTATATATATAAGATCTTCCACCCTGATCCATAGTGTACAAGTATAGCAGTCCGATTTGCTGGACGTCCCTCAGGAAGCTCATCGTGGCGGAACCAATCTACAAATGGCGAGTGTTTGCGTCCAATAGCGATCAGCCGCTTAGGTCTTACTTGCGAAAAAGGTATAGCACGGGTACACGTAGCTCGCACCGATATACATAATTAAACTTGAATTTTTTATATATGTTGCTGATTGCACTAGACATGCTCCTCTTAAAATGTAATGCGAATATGAGAGCTTCACTTTCTTTCTTTCTTTCTTTCTTTTGCGTTGTTAAACTTTGAGGGAACTTCCCAGTTTTTTTTTTTGCTGCAAGCTCCCCGTAAAATAAAGCAACCACTTCCCACATCGTTTTCATGTATTGCCCTGTTGAAGTTTTGCATCTATTACTGACTTTCTCTCAATACATTTTTATAGAAATATTTTGCATCCTGACCGCTCGAGTTTTGCGTTTTACCTGATCCAACTTTCACAAATATAAGTGGTTTTCATCTGCCACCTCCTCACAAAAATAATGGTGGCGATTACGGCTCCAGTTTTGTGTTTTCTACAGTTAACTTTGGCCCATAAAGGCGGCAGAGAATGGGCTGTTTTATCGCGACAGAAACTTCTCACCTGCTGCTGCACAACTCGTCGCGCTTCCGGTCTCTTCTCTCTGTGCAAACAAACCAAAGATGCCTCCGTACGCCCGGCCTCCTTCCGCGAGCCCGACTTTAGGCTGCTGCTGTGTTCGTTCCAGTGAACGCGACTTCGACCTCGGTAGTGCCACCTTGTGTTTGGGGTCATCAGGTACAGCGAGCTCCTTCCTGCCCCTCACGTTTTGTTCAGAGGACCTCAGGATGGGGTATAATTTGGTCTCCGTGTGTGCCTTATGCGATCTGCACGAGATCTGATCGGGAACCGTGCGATTGGAGCCGATTGCTGCAATATAAGACAATGGGAATGAGCTTTTTTGTCCAAGGAAAACAGCTCTACGTCTTACAGAAAAAGAACAATAGTGAACAAGACTATGCCCATGCGCTTACATTAAGCATACGATTTTATTTGATTTTTTTTTCATATCCAGCTCCAATTTTACATTTTTA
Organism: Parhyale hawaiensis; assembly: GCA_001587735.2. Taxonomy (NCBI): domain Eukaryota; kingdom Metazoa; phylum Arthropoda; class Malacostraca; order Amphipoda; family Hyalidae; genus Parhyale; species Parhyale hawaiensis. Next base: position 6,697,178 of record LQNS02278169.1, on the reverse strand, counting down.
CCAGAAAAGTACCTAAACTAACTGTGGTTAAATTATAGTGCGCTTCTACCGTGAGGTCTCAAAACATTTTGCACGCCATACGGACTGCGAAGATAAATCGTTTCATGTCTGAATATTTCTTATTCTCTTTGTCCGTGTGTTGGTGTTCTGAACTATCGAGTAGTGCGAATAATTCGTAACGACGTAGACCGTTGTGGATCCAATTACTTCAGTAAACAGCAGTTAATTTGATACAGCTAGCTAATGTTTTTAATATGTGTAGCGTGTCACACTTTAAGTATAGAAATTAAAAGGAATGTTACTCCCGAGCATTTTACGAAACATTTTACCTACATACAGAATGTAGGAACTTTCCCAAATTTTTTATACATGCTACGTTGAAATCCTTTATTCTGTTGCGTGATCGCGTCTTATCTTGCTGGTGTGCCGCTGTACTGGGATTCCTTTAACAAGACTCTGCATTAGGCAACAACTATCTACTCCAAAATTTTACTGAAGTACCTATGTGTACATATGTAATGTCAATGAATAACTGTCCAAATAACTCAATTTTTCACTAGGCTATACATTGAATTATGCACTAGAACTTCATAAGCAAAAACAATATTTTGTCAAGAAATAGTGGAGGACTGCATATAGGCGAACTCTAAGCCTGATTCTTAAGCAACTCCGAGTCCGAACTTCTCTTACGATAGTTAATACTTGAGCGTCTCCTCCTCGCTCCTGCGCGCGGGACCCTCTTGCTCTGATGAAATTATTGTTGGGCGCAACTTGCAATATTGAGTGACGCCTTCGCCAACTTTGACCATAAGTTGTGCTCTGACACTTTACGACTTATGCAGCTCATGTATTATTAGGTGTCATCTTAGGGGACTGGGTGTGTCAGTGTCTGCGCTCGTCCCCATGGATGGGTGAAAGCTCAACATTTGCACAATTTATGCCGTACTTCCTTGAAACTTTTCCATCATTGAGTGCCTTATCTTGTTTGCTTCACGCAAGTTTGCTTTAAAAGTTTCGGCAAGCAGTGTGACTTGTTTGCTTGTCTATTCGGCCATATTCGAATTTCTACTTCTTCCTAGGATGTGAAATGGCTTCGCGACAATAGGTCACTTTATTCTGCGGTTCCTTGTCTGTGCGTCATCTCGCATTACTCTGTTTTAAACCCTCTCGCTACATCGTCTTTGCTCTTACAGGATTAAATTTTCAAATATTCATAAACAACAGTTCCTATTGGGCAGCTCAACCCGTCAATATTGCAACTACAAACGATTAACATCAACTGACTAGAAATTTTGAACAGGCTATTTCAAGTTTCTGTCAGACTACAGAACGTCATTAAACGTGCTTGTTTCGAATGTATATATACCGTATATACCTGTGCAGCAGCGCAAGAGTTAACCCTTCTCAACCTTCTATTTTTAGTAGTGCTTCTCTAACTGAAGCCGAGTTTCACTGCATTTTATTGAATGTGTACTATGTTTATTGAGCAAAGGACGCCATGATTCTTATACTCTGACTCAGGGGTGGTCAAACTACGGCTCGGGGGCCACATCCAGCCCATTGGTCATTTTAATCCGGCCCGCCGAAGAGTTTGGGATCTTCGATTTGTGAACCCATCTTAAGCGCTTATTATCAAATTTATTCTAAAATTGCGTATTTGCAGCAAACTTGATGCTGTTTTATGTTATTTTTTTTTATATGCATGTATCGGGTAGCCCGTCTGTCACTTTTTAACTGACCATGTGGCCCCTGAATTGAAAAGTTTGCCCACCCCTAATCTAACTGACCATAGCAGCATTGTCTCCACTCCCAGGCTTCCCTTGAGACTCGATAACTGTTAGAAAAAACAAAATTTAGAGAAATCCAGCACTATCTATTATATTTATGCATGTCTTCACCTGACCTGCGCTATGGTGTAGTCAGGTTTTTCGTGCCCAGGGTCAGAATCGATGACACCCTCGTGACAAGGCTGCGGTGACTGAGTTGCGATCAATATTGAGGTCCAGGAGTATGGATTCCGAAGGTTTCGAGCTAAGTAAAAAAATTTAGAACTGTATTTTTTGTAAACATGTAATATTCCGATCTCAACTTGGCACCTCCAGACGCTGTATCCGGGGGCAGGTGGCCCTCCTTGCTCCAAACTACATACATCCGCTCCCCCCCCCCCCCGTCGAGACTGCTAGCGCTGTAACGCTGCACCGGTGCTTATATCATTTTGAAAACCACTAAAGTAGTCCCATCCTGCGGCTCCTGCCGTCCCTACCTGCTCCCAAATCCAATTAAATTGGGCCTTCGAGATCCCACACAGTCCTGACCTGCCTCCAATTGGGCTCCTTAGTCGAGCGTACGCCCTGTAGG
>LQNS02278169.1:6670513-6689430 GCA_001587735.2 Parhyale hawaiensis | reverse complement strand
GCCGCTGGCTGTCCTTAGGACAAAAAGTGCCCGTGAAAAAGTCAACTACGGCCGAGTAACTCTTGTTTGTGGCCCAGCAACGTCGCTAAAGAAAAAGCAACTGCAGTAGAACAGCTGTCATTTGTGGTCAGAAATACTGCGATGTGAAACATTTTCTTCTCCTTGATGTGATATTGAGCTCTGTGGTATGGGCTACAGGTTGATTGAATACGTTAGTAGATCTAAGTTTTTAATTGTACTATGAGGTATCTCTCTTCTACGACTTAGCGTCTTTTTGGAAACATCTAATGAGTGCAGCTTTCTGTATCAGCAGGGAATAACATGTACAATGGATCAACTAATTTGTAGCAAATGAACAGTTTGTGATGATGTAAAACACATAGCGCCTGTTGGTCAGGATCTTATAGTTAACAGACATCATTTAGGAAATTTGTCGTCCAGATAATATTCCGGCCTGTTATTGAAATGGAATGGAACTGGTGATGGTAAAAGAAGTGTTGCGTACAGTTTGCCAATGCCATGACTAGGCAGGGTAGGTATGTTCATTAATCTCTTTGTTAGCCATGCCTACATTCATTAATGATTTTTCCGGTTGTGTTTGCTGTCGTAGCCGAAATAAACCACCTATGATTGAACAACTTACTTACACCTGCGGCCAAAGGAAAAAGCTATTCGGGCGCGAAGGAAACCAGCTGTGATGGAGCGAGTGCCATCTGTGGCCCGCGACGAACCATGTGCAGCTAAAGACCCTTGCAATAGACCCCACGGAGCCGAGCTGTGACCTGGCTGTGTGGTCTGCCTTTGTTCCCGTACTGATTAATTAAAGCATCTCTTGAGTCGCCCGCACGCCCGGCCTATTTCTCTGAGCGTCTCATTTCATTCGTCTTGCCAAGAAAAGGACGCAAAATTCTGAGCGACATAAACGGGACAAAAATAGGAGGGACGCGTTCGTTTGTCTCTGCTGCGAACTCGCCCGAGGTACTGCGGGCGTCTGCTCGTCTTTGATTTCTTTTCAAATAATGAGAGTGGCTGTGGCAGTGATGGCCAAGTACAGTAAAATGTACATCTGAATGTATTTCATGCTGTTATCTGCCCTTCAGCTCCAGCTGTTAATCGTCCGCCATTACCTGTGCTTCATCGACAGTTCGTGCCTGTATGCGCCGAGCCGCGCTACTTTCTCTTACACCAGGATATCGCTCCCCATCCGATTGTTCGAGAAATGGTTTGTGTATACGACACAGGGTTTTGGTAATCCATAGTTGTCTTTTATTCACTGCAGTTTCCATTTCTCAGTAAATGGGTATAATTTTATCTAACAGTTTCTTAACCGCACGCTTACGAAATGCAGTGCTATCTTAATATATAAGAGCGCATGCGCGAGTCCATACCCTGTTCTAATGAGGGTGTGTATGTCAGGCATGCCAATAGAGGAGTAATCTCCACTTTGGATTTCGGTGCTGGCTTCTTGTTTGTTTCTAGTAACTATGGAACTTTATCAAAATTACATGTTTATCTCGAAGTCGAACACTCTCTCTTGCGATCATTGTAAGCGACAATGATGTAAACTCACCACGAATTACCAAAATTTGAATTGAAGACGAAATTAAAACGTCGCGTGGATGTTTATGAATAAATTAGAGTATGCAATCACTCAATCTCTTGAACTTACTCGTGTATTTTATAGTACTCTAAGTTGAAACTTCACTAGTGTGTACATTATCTGAATAGGCGAGATAGTCAAAGTTTGGCATGCACTGAACATAGGCAACAAACCAAAGGCAGGACGCCAGACCCTCCTCGCTTCCAGTGGACCCTCAGACACCAAAGAAGAGCAGGTTGCGCAAATTGTGTTATTACGGGAAAAAGTGTGGGGAAATGAACGCTATTTTTGGCTAAAGAAAGATTTGGCCTGTGTCAGTATGGCAAGCAAAAACGCAGGGTGAATGAGTCCTGGGACTTGTTCGGTACCTTATACCGTAGTAAAATTTACTCATCGTTACGTTATTACTGTCATCATCATTGAAATGAACGTGGCATGGCGGTATAGCTGAGGTGTTAAACTGTACGTCAAGACAGAGGAAGACCTTTATTAGTTCTTGAGGTACACGTACGTTTTTCTGTGCTGCCAAAATTTGATGCCGTCTACTGAAATTTGCAAAGCAAAATGACGCTTGGTATCGTCGGATATAAATAGCAAGGATTATTGAGCGAAAGATTTTTGTCTGTGGCATCACAGCATGAGGAAGACTTCTAAAATAATACTACAAGGACAGTAGTAACGCTGACTTAGAGATAAAAAGTGTAGGAGCAAAAAGAAACTGTTCAGCCTAAGCACGTGCATTAAATGATGAAAATGAAAAACTGCATTAAACTATGTAACATAATTTGTAGGAAAAGATGGAGACAACTTGACCGTACACACCAAATCGGAAGTCCACATGCACTAGTTCGTGTTGCAAATTGATGCCTGCTATTGCTTAGTGGAGTGCACGGCTGCTGTCGATCACAGATTGTCAGAGTTATAGTGTCTGAGACAGAAGGCGCATGTGACAGCTACGATCCCTCAGCTATCCCTATTTCTGCTTAGGTTTGTGCCTTTGCAGTGGAGCGTGAGTACCACAATTGCTGACACTACAATTCGAGTGTCTCTCTAATTCACCTGGCTGGCGGTGAGGCGAACGCGTGACCTTAGCTTGCAAAAGCAGCACTCCAGAACCCTCAGCTGTTGTGTTGCAAAGGACTCCCAGTTTGTTTCATGAAACTTGCGGTATGTATGCTACATTGGGGATGTTTGCTTCAAAGTTATAGCAAGCTCTATAATAAGAGAGCTGTCTGTTCGTCCGTTAGGTGGACTGTCTGTCAGTCTCTCTGTCCTAAGCCTTAGAAAATTCGTATCCAGGATACGACCCTGGAAACGGCTTAGTAATTGCTAAAGACCTGGGCTCGGGACTTTGTGGACTTAGTGTACTTGTGGACTGTGGATTTGGTGGAATTGCGAATATTTTCGATGGAATGGTAAGATATACAAAAATAAATAGTTTTTCATGACTAATTCAACGCAAGGGTTACCGGTGGTCTAATAGTAATTATATGAAGCAATAAAGGACTGTTATAGAAAAGTTTGGTACTGCGTGTGTGCTTATTAAGATACACATAACTGTATTGGGAAAATGAAATTTACATTCTTCGCAAACTTCCCCACAACTTTCCTTTTGATCAGAGCTTCCTGTGTAAAGGAAAAATATATCGTTGCGACAATCCCCAATGATTAATTTGTTTTATAAATGCACGGGAGACATCAGAGAGCTTAATGGCCTGTAGGCAGGTAAGTGAGGTGAGCTCTTCTCTTGGGAAATGAAGGAGATGGTCGCCGTGAGAACCAATGAGTAGCTTTTGCTTCCGACGCATCGCGGCAAATGAGCCTCGTGCATCATGTGTGCACTGCGGTGATGAGCGCTGCTGTTGTGCAAACAGGTAAACTACACAAACTGTGCAGAGAAGAGAAATGAAGAGCAATGCCGTAGGCTGCGTCTTGAACAGAAGTGAAACACCGAAGAGAATATATTGTATATGAAGGGTAACGTCAACAGCGTTTTGGTCATCGGTACGCAAGCGCCTAAGAGAAGTTAAGTGATGAGCAACATACACTGCCTTTCCTTCTTCAATGTTGAAACGGAGAAGAGAATGCAAAAATAAATCCAGTTTTCCGACCAGAACCGACAGACCGAACTAAAGATACTTGAAGCACAGCGCAGACGCCCTCTTGGTTATTTAGGGCTCGGCAGGTCATGCTGATAGCAGTTAGCTGTTGCAGTAGAACTGCACTCTAAAGAGAACAGTCATTATGTACTCATTTTTTATTAATTCTTGCAACTTGGTCGCACACGCTTCATATACGGTAACTGCTGCAAAGGAGCACCTCTGACATAGCGGTATCATGCTCAGCAGTGCAGCCTGCCGGAGAATTGTGTGAAGTTAGAAACATTATGGTCGTGCATATCTTATATCCACGTTCTGTTATATTATCCAAAGACTCTATGTATAGCAAGATTTGTGTAGAGACTGCGGGTATTATCTTAGACAAAGCAAGGAAACAGGTAGCGGATAAAGCGACATACTCAGTGACTAATTTGAGTAATTTGCAATCCAGGAAGTTAATGACTTCTTTGGTGCGGAGATGCCGCAATCTGACTGTGAGACTTTTTTGCTGCTCCGAGTTTGCACTATAAGAAGTTAACAGGAAAAAGAATCTTTTTTTACAAGACATAACGCCGTGTTTTAATTACCTATAGTAATTGCTTAGTTGGTTTTCCATAAAAACGAAGCTCTGTCTCACTGTGCTCTAAACTTTATTCATCCGTAGGCGTCTGTAGACCGTGTGAATGAGTTTGTTGAAACAATGACTTTGCTGACGTAGGGCTATAGCGAGATTTATAAACTTTCCAGCGTTCTGTTTCGTGCGTAAGTGTTTTCATAGTGGCAGCATCAGCCCTCTGAGACTGCACTGTTTGTCTCTCATGTTATGCGGCACCGCATGAGTGTGTTGGAGAGTTATTGCCCCATTTGTTATTTTTTGGCAGGAAGTATATGTATGGTTGCTATATTATATGTATACTTGCCCCATTTATAAAATTTCCACACAGCAGTCGAGTAGCATTTTCCATGTGGCCTAGAGCAGAAATTATCTTTATCTCCCGCGAGTGAAGCGGAGATATGTGATGTTTTTGTTGAAGATTTAAATATATTTGTTTGTCTGTCCACCCAAAGAGAAGGAGAAGAATTTGAGTAATGTTCATAATTTTTTGCGGAAAGTCAGGTGGGTTAACCTAGATGTGAAAGATGCCAAAACTCTAGAGTAAGCTGGCTATCAAAAATTTTACGCCACGAGGCGTTCCAGTTTTACCTGTCGCGGCTTGCATCACCCGCTCTTATTGACTTTTCTCATTTTTTTAACAACCCTGCAGGCATGCGGACCCGAAGTAGATATTTTACCCCGACTTGTATAGGGGCTCCGGGTCCAGGCGAGCAATTTGGCGAGCGAGAGGCAGCAGTAGCTCACCGTGGCACGTTAGCAGCCCCGCGGGAGGTTGTGTCGGGGTCGTGTCAGGGTGGGAGAAGGTGTGTGTGCTGTTCCGACCGACGAGCCGTCGGTTCGCCATGGCTCAGCAGGTTCAGCAGGTTCAGTATATCCTGAGCCATGTCGGATGGAAGGCGTGCACCGTGATCGCTCCAACTCCCTGTACTGGGGAGATTTTTCTGTCTTGCCTTAAATTTTACTACGAACCGTTATTTTCTAGAAACGTCTCTCTAGTTTGGTGCGTTAGACGCGCTTGTTGTCAATTGTGTGCTCGCTGAGGAACTCGTATCGTGACGTTGTGTTTATCGTTACTACAACATTTGTATATCGTAGTGCCATTAGAGTAGTACTGCCATAATCCCATTGAATGGCGGAGGCTGCTGAAGCCGCGGTGCCTTGGAGCGTCAGTGCAGTAGACAAACGAACGTGACCCGCTCAGCTCTTGCTTTTTTCGGAGAGACTTGAGCAACATTTCTTGAACGCAGTGTTGTGGTGTAGTGGGCCCCTGAGCTCGGTAGCTCCGCCTGTGCCTTCGTGGACTTTTTCGCAAACTTTTCATCGAATAAACTTACTACGACAGGGGCAGCAGACTTTATAGTTGTTAGACTTAGTCGTAACTACGAGAGTTGTTTAGTACGAATAGAGGTGGCGATTGAATAGTACTACATGATTTTAAACAGTTATAATAATTGAGTGTAAAATTCAAACTTGAGGAACTTTATCGCACATAAAGGCATATTACGGACGGACTTGATTGTGAATAGAATGTTGTGGGAAGTGGCGCATGAAAATAAAACAAATGTTTGCCTCTTCTTCAGTGAAACTCGGAAGTGCGATCCATAGACTCTTCGTGTATTCTCAATAAAATACTCTATCCTTGGTCGTCGACAAGCTCTCTGAATAAATTAGCAAATAACCAAATGTTCTGTGAATTTTGCATGATACGTCAGCTTGTTGTGGAGCCAAGCTGAACTTTGAAGTGGAAGTTGTCTATCCAGTGTTCAGCTGTCATATGTTCATCCCTGACAGTTTCTGTTGCTGTGCCTGAACACTTGTAGTTGAGGACAGTCCAGGAATGAACATTTATTTGCGGTGTCGTGTGGATTATGGAGAAATGGTAGACGCTTTACTTTATTGACCCTGCCTTGATTATATAACTTGAAGAGTGTTAAAGTGTGAAATTATTTGTGTCATGTGGATATTCATAAAGTTGTCACTTGCTAGTAGGTACTATTGTTATAAATGTGAAGATCGTGGGAAAAAATCTAGAACGTAAACTTCATTAGAATTCTCAGTTATTAGGTATTGAAGCACCAGAACATGTAATGGTTTTACCCTTGTCTGAAAATACCTAGCCGGTTTTTCCGGTAAGCGAGATGTGATGTGACTGCCGTTGGTGCGCGTGTGGTTCCTTGTTTGAAATGCCGAAACGTTTAAATTGACGTTAATGCCCACCAAGTGTGCGAATGCGTATCCTTGCGGCTGCCACTAGCCTCCCTCACCCAAGTGGACTATGAACATTTTCATGGATCTCTACTTGGGAATTTTATCGAGTGCTGCGCGCAGAGTCTAATGTTACTCACGCGAGCCTTTCCCTCTATAGTATTATCAATGTACGAAACTGTAGTCAACACTCAATGTTAACTGTGTTGAAAACATAATAGCTAATCAGTACTCAGCGGTTGCCTGTTGATTAATTTCTTCTCTGTCAATTCCCGTCGTATCAGAACTCAGATGAATTCGTATTCCTTTTCTTAGTTCGTGTGATATAAAGCCGTTCGTTTACCTTCCAAACACTCGTTAATATCGTTAATGTATAATACCACACAGTGCTCAAAGTTATGTGATATTTCGTTGACTGCTTTTCGCGTTTATATCTCTGTCGTAATTGTTAATGTTCAAATTCGCACAATGTCTTAGTGGAACTGTCTACCTCAATGTTAGTATTGTGTAGCATTATAGCGACTCGCGCTCGCTGAAATTTGTACCGCGTGCCTGTGTGCCGTTAAGATTTCACCATTGTCTTTTTTTCAATGGTCCATTTTTTAGGACAGCAGAGGCGTCGGTGTGGACGCTGCCTGCTGGTGCTTAAGGGGGTCCAGGGGCCCTGGAAAGGATCCTGAGGGGTTCATACAGCATACTGGACCCCCTCCGCACCCCGAACACGAGTGTATATTTGTCCAACCCAAACGGATCCCATCCGATGCCTACCTTCCTGCCATAGCAGTTAGCGATGACGTCGCGACTCGTCCTCGGAGACCTTCCAGGTCATCCTCCTACGGCTTCACGGATGAACCGAAACAGTTACCGTCCTCGTTGCAGCTGCAGTTACAGAGGCAGCAGCAACAACAACAACAGCAAGAGCTACGCCAGAAGCAGCCACAACATCAGCAACAGCAGGAGCTGTTGCAGCAACGCACGCGGTATCAACCTGTGCCACAAGAGATTCCCCAGTATGTGTCTCCACAACCCCAACTCTTGCCTCCACGCCGTCGGTCTCGAGGCCAACGTCCTCCCCACCTTCATCCTCCTGCTCCTGTCGTGCCTGCTGGTCGGAGCCGCGGTTATGCTCCTGGCCCTGCAGCCGCAGCTCCTCCGAGCAGAAACGGTTACAAGAGCACTCGCGACTTGCCTCTGGCCACCAGTACTCCTCGCCACACCAGGGCGTTGCCTCGCTTCAATCAGTACGGTCCTGTGCCACCTTCCGGGCCACCAAGCGCTGTTCCTTGGTCAGTTCGCGCAGCCTTTGGTGCCGGTGCCAGACTTTCTAAGCCTCCCCTGCCTCCGGTAGCTGACAGAGCGACTCCTCGCAGACGACACCGACGTCTCACCAAGTCTCGAGACGGCCACAAATCACGGCTGAGTTCCAAAGTGTCGTTACCGAGTCCGCGCATACCTCGAGATGACACTTTTTCTGACATATCCGTCGTCTCCCCCATGCCATCTTTGGACGTTTCTTACACTGCCTATCTCACACCTGAGGTACTTACGCCTACCATCATACCAGTGCAACCTTCTCGCTTGTCCAGGCCACGGTTTGACGAATTTTTGTACGATGAATATGGCGAGCCCTTTGTGCAACACAATCCGATATACTCGCCTTGTGAAGAACTGCCAGAACTCACTCTGTCTACCCTGGCCTCAGGAAGCCCTCCCACTCCCCCGTACGTGCATGCCACAAGTGTGTTGCAAAGGCTGGACAGCGTCCGGCGCCACCTGGAGCGAACTCCTGCCATCCCCAAGGCTCTTCGTGACGAGTCTCCGATTCTGGAAAGCTATCCCGACTCACAGGTTGATTCTGATTACGAAACTCCCGAGCATTTTTCCGACGAGTCCAAGTTCTCTCCCCGGCGCGAAGTTGTTACCGTTGGAACCCAAACCCCTGATTACCCGAACCTTATCTACCCTATCAGCCCTGACGAAATTCCCAAGTCTTCTGACGAAAGTTCGGCAAGCAGTTCACCTGCAATGTCGCCTGTCATCGCTCGTCACGCCAAACATCGTCACAGATCCCAGAAGTCTTCCAGTCACCGCAAGCGACGACAACGAAAAATTCAGCACGTCGCCACACCGTTATCGCCGATCGCCGAAACCAACGGCATCAACGGTCTTAACGGCCTTAGTACGCCAGCAATTATAAGTACGATTACCACTGCCATTACTGCCTCCAGCAGGGAACTGCATCCGTCTCTTTTTGTACGAAAACTTGATGATGATCGATACCGTAAAGCGCCTTATATCCCGCCTCCCTTAGCTAGGTCTAGTATATACGGCGTCTCATCGCCAGAAGAATCACTGCCTTCTCTACGTGACTTCCCGTTTGGTGCTACGAAATCTTACCCTGAACTACCTCACGTGGGCCGGTCCGCTCCCGGTCGCGCCCGGGGTGTGAGTTACCCGGTCGCCCGGCAGTACGGCCGCCATGCCGTCACTTTCCGGCCACACAGAAAACGGTTCCGCCGGAAGAGACGAAGCCTTGCGCTTAGCCGCGAGTTTCTCTACGTTCGAATGTTCGATATCAGAGAAGATGCGCGCTTCGTCTACATCATCTTGGTGCTCATACAAATGTTCCTGCGATTCGAGCAGGTAATTATATTTTTTGTTTGTTTCTTCCTAAATCAGTTGGTTGTATGTTTCAAGACCGTATTAAAGTATCAATGTCCCAATGAAATAGAAATTTTCGCGACATAATCTCCTCACTTTGCAGCAGAGTGCCAAAGAACTCCAGTTAATCATAAGCAATTTGATGTGAAAAGCTACTTTTACATTATGAGTCTACCGTGATTTGTTGTCTGATATGTTGCTTTACGTAACTTTGTGATTAAATCTAACTAGCCCAGAATATGCATAGGATGTATTGAAATATCATTGCATGAGAATAATTGTGTAGGTTAACCAAGTGCTAAAAGAAATTAGTGCTGTCGTTAGCTTTTACAAGGTACATTGCATGGTCTTGTGATGTACTAGGTGCTTTGAACAACTGATTGCCACCCAGCAATGGAGATGAGCAATATGGCGGAAGTGAGCGGTTGCCATAGCAACCGCCACCCTACCATCCCAAAGCTTCCAAGGTTGAGTGTATTAAACACTGCACTGAATGTAGTAAAGCTGAGAGAGAGCTTCCGTTAGAACAGTGACTTTAGAGTGACGAGCATTTGTCTTGAAAAACCGCGTATTTTCTGCAGTCTCGTCAGGTTACACGTCATTAAACGTGTTCTGCAGTCCATGTAAGGTAGTTATGCAATTACCCGACAGTTAACTATTGCCCAGCGTTATAATATTCAAAGTATCTATCCATTGATAGGATGCACTATCATTTAATTGAGCAGTGTGCACTAAGTGTTTACTGGACGGCAATTAAAGTTGCCATATACCACCTGAATAATTCCTCTCTCGCTGTGTCTGAAGTTTACCGTACCATCAGTATCACTTTGAGGTCTACTGTCCGAGATCTGTGTGCAGTGCCCGCCGTGCTTCTTAGCAATCTGACTTCGATGTGTACCATGTATGGTACACGTGATACTGATCCACACGGTGTAACGCGCCAGATTTGGTACGCACACACTTCTTAAAATGTATGTTTTTTTATTAATTGATACGCACCGAAACTTGGACACGTTTGAGTGTTGATAAACTATTATAAGAATATGTAGAAAGTAATTGGTCAGTACAATATATGTCGTAATCCAGATCACAACCCTACTTTATATTCCGCATTTACTCAAAGACTCATCAAGAGCAACCAGTTTCCTTGTATTTTATAATTAAAGCTGGATGTCAGGAAAACAGTGGCAAGATGTCGTGATTGGAATACAACTCGGTCGTCTATCCATCTTTACCTCTCTGACTACTTCAAGTTTCCAAGTTTACCTTGTGGTATACCAAACCGAAGTACCGCTAAAGCGCCTGTCTGTGAATAGTATCATCCTCTACCCTTGGTTGTTTATCTGTCACCAGTTCATTAATACGTGATTATTTCTCTTGCTAGCAATTTCAGCCCAATGAGTCTGTCATGATTATTAGGAGCCTATAAATGAAATTTTCGGTACATGATGGGCGGACACAGTTCTCAATCCGTTGTCAATGAAATTTGGACTACGGGCAGAAATAAAGATAACAGGGAATACATTTCTGAGGGAAACCCTTTGTATAGTAAAAAAAATGTATAAAGGCAGGCTTAAACTGAGGGAAATTTGCATCTTGTCGTTAGATTGAGGGAGTCTGAATCGGCAACACGGGTTTTACTCCGGGTTTACACCGCTAAATTCCGACTATTGTATACCTTGTAGAGCTATACGTATAACTGGGTTCCCAGCCATAGCCTACCTGGAAGCCCTGAAAAATCAGGGAAAATGAAAATAAGGCTTTAAATTATGGAAAAATCATGATTGGTCTTTTGAGCTTTTCCTATACGATAAGCATTGGATGGCTATAAGGGGTTGGAAAAAGGCCTTTGTGGTTCATACAGTATATTCATATTAAACAGTGTAGTCCAGGCTCTAGAGGGGTCTCGGTGTACATTTCTCGTTCATGTATTTTCCTATTTCATATGATGAGGACATTGAAAAAAGTCGGGTAGAACTTTCGTAACAGATACATTTTGGAGGAGGGGGGGGGGCATGAGGGTACAACATTATTAATTGTGGACTAATTGTTCTGAAACTTACTCAGAATATGTATTTTTGAAAAAGAAACACATTTTATTCCTACAACTTTTTCGATGTAGGCTTTAGTTTTTGAGATATTGGGGTTTATATCTAAATATATTTTTTGAAACGAATAGAACTCAATGAGTTTTCTTGCTAGAATAAAAACAAATGACGGTTTTGGAATCCTTGAAACATTGCTAACAAAACTATAGAGCTGGATTCTCCATTTTTGCCCTCATAATATTTTTTTATCACAGCTCAAAACCGAATCGCGTAATTGTTTTTTTCCTCTATTTTAGTTAGCAATCGCAACGAAATAGAAAATGGAGAATCCAGCTGTGATAAAAATATAGTACGAGCGCAAAAATAGAGAATCCCGCTCTATAGTTTTATAAGATATGTTTCAAGGAATCCAAAATTGTCACTGTTTTTATTCTAGCATAAAAACTCATTGAGTTCTATTCGTTTGAAATGTCCAAAATATACATAATTATTTACATATAAACCCCATTATCTCAAAAATGAAGGCCGAAATCGACATAATTGTACGAGCAAAATGCGTATCTTTTTCAAAAATACATATTTTGTGCAAGTTTCAGAACAATCAGTCGACAATTGATAATTTTGGGCCCCCGGATGCCCCCCTCAAAAATGTACCAGTTGCGAAAGTTCTACCCGATTTTTTTAATGTCCTCATCGTATGGAATAGGAAAATACATGGTAGAGCCGTGAAAGAGAAATGTACGCAGACACCCCTCTAGAGCCTGGACTATTGTTATAAGTGCACCTTTCAGGAGATTAAGTTTACTACCTACTGTAATTACTCTTATCTGGGTTAGAAATATGTAGTCCGTTTTGATCCTGGAATTTTGAACTTCCATCATGAAGATATCGTGGAATTTTATTTTTTCCAAATACTGGGAACCCTGTATAGCGACGTCGTAGCATCAATTTCCTATTTTATATGAATTTCTACAAATTATTTCTGTATTGTTTATACGCCTATCACTGGGATTCCGAAATATAGAAGATTAAAAACTAGTACTCAGTCGTCTATCGAGCCTTTTCCGTAAATTTAAGAAGCGCCATTCGAACGAAATTCACTTATCCTCAGAAAAAAAGAAATGCCCCCAAAAATACAGCTTATGCATGGCACTTTATAGTCTTGCCAACTTCCTGTCTCGCATGAAGATAAGTGGGGAGGAGTAACAACCTGTCGTTGAAAATTTATCACGGTTATATTAGGAAGGGTGCTCGATTCGATGAAGTCAGTCGAGTTAATCTGATCTGATTAGTCTTATCTTGTCCGTATTTTCAATCCTGACCATTCGAGTCACCACATTAGATCGGTTCCAAGCATTAATCCTAAACCAGTTTTGCTTGAAATGGTCTGAAACTGCGCGTAAGGTTTTCAATGTAACTCTCAGGATTGTAGCTACGTGAAGACATTGAAAATCATCGGATTAGATGACTTCGAACCAAATGCAATATTGAAGAAGCCTACAGTTAATGTCGAGCCACACCTTCCACCTCTCCATCCCTAGGGCTTTTTCTGAGGCTTCTTTAAAAGGGCTTCCTTGGGCAACAGACTGGCAGACTTTACCCTGTGATGATCTAATAAAATAATGGTGCTCCGTACGGATAGCATTCTTTGAAACGCCTCTTACGTTGTGCGCGTCGCCTTCTCGGATCAAGCTGTGTGCTTTGTAGTTCCACCCTATCCATGTTTCATGCAATGCACTTTTTCAGACAGTCTTTTAAACAGTTGTTACCGACCTTTTCTAAGCCTGGCACCCCTAGGAAGCTCTTGTGATGTGCTCGCACCCCCTACAAAAATAATGACTCGTCTGATGATAGAGAATGAATTTTACGCAAAACTTCTAAACAAGTTTATGTGTCCAACCTTATTTTATTCAAGATTTCGCACCCCAGCAAGCACGAGTTACCCATGATTTTGAACCTTGCCCTGTATATTACTTGTAACGGCTGCCACTTGCACCAATTATGACTCGATTGCCTTCGGTTCAAAGTCAGTTTCTTTCTCTCTGCGTAATCTCGGCGAATGCTTTGGTTTCATTTGTCTATCTCATCTGAACTTTCCTTTGGCAACGCTATCCCCAGTCTTGCTCAATGCTGCATCTCCTTTAATATATTTCTGGTAACGGCTGCCATTTGCACAATTATGGCTCGATTGCTTTCGTTTAAGCGTCAAGTTCTTCCTTTTTGCGTAATCTCGGTGCATGCATAGATTTCATATGTCTTTATCGTCTCAAATGTCCTGTCGAAACGTTATCCCCAGTTTGCTCAATGCTGCGTGTCTGCCACTATTAGTGGTTCCCTACCTTTTCTCAGTTTGGCACACCTAGAAAACTTTTAATATGTAATCGCACTCTATGAAAAATAATAACTCATCTGATGACGGATGAAGACTGAAGTTTACGCCAAATCTCTGTGCGCAAATGTATGTATCCAACTTTTTTTCAAAGTTTCGCGCCCCCTAAAGGTCATCTCGCACCCCCTGTGGGGAACCCCTGCAAGTTTAAAATGAGGCATCGCCTTGTCGCATAGGCCTCCAAAAGTATGGTGTGCGGCGGCGTGCAGTATAGAGCGAGCGAAGGGGCTTGTATGTAAAGGGAGGTATAGGCAGGGCATTCATTTTTTTATTTTCATACACTCGAAAAAACTATCCCTTTTACGCTTCGTCTGTAGTTCCTACATGAAATATCTTAACCCTTTTACACTATTTCTCAGTGCTATGGTTTGTGTACGTAGTGAACACTTTGAGGCACACGTGGAACACACAATCACAGAGATGGCCCCGAGCATCACCAGATCTGTGCTCGCCGCTGGATGCACGGTAAAAAGTGATTCTGGTCCAGTGGCGTGGCATTTGTTCCTATCAGCTCACTGTGCCATCAGTCAAACGCAACGCTTTGTCAGTGCCACCAGCCGAGACCTGCCTCGGTGCAACCAAAATTTTCTGAACTATGGAAGGAATCTACGACTTTTTTACCCCGAGTTCGATGCTTGAGGCGCTGCGAGCTGCTTGCTTAGCCGAGCTTCCTGTTTTGCTTCATGGACGATTAGCTGTGAGCGCTCTTAGCTTGCTGGTGTTTCTTTCCTTTGGACGGTTGGTACAAATGTTGCAACACTTGGGTTTAGCTACACCATATTGACTGTCCACACGATATCGAGTATGCTGCGAGTCCTAAGGATCATTTCGTTAGCATGAAAAAAAACTAGTGTCTAATTAACATATGAACTTCAATTAGTGAAAACCAAGTATTCATACAGACCTAGCCAAGCTCTTTATAGGGTAGAACGAAAATGTACGTATGCTCTCCCTGATAGTTGGCTGCAGGTTTATAATGATTTTTTTTTTGTTATCCTTCAGGCATTAACGGAATGCTCCTGTGAATCACAATTATGGCTTTATGATGTGTCGTGATTGCAGTCGTATTCCTGCATATATGTGACTGCTTTTGTCACTTATTCGAGCTGCAGACTTGAAGAATATATATTTCAGTATCGCAGGGCTCGAATAAGGAGATGTAAAGGCCTTACAATAAGTCTCTGTAGAGCTCAGCCACTAATTGGCAGGGCTCGCGCTGCAGCCCGGCTCTGTACTCTCTTTTACTGTAGTTTACACTAACGCTTGAAAATTGGTAAAACTGGGAATATAATTATGTAAATACAGCACTTACAAATCGTTCACATTTCGCTCTTCCCACTGTACTTTAATTCCCTCCCATTAGAGGTTTTCGTAGGATTTCCTTTCTATGAAGTCCAGCCTGGATCCAATTCGAGTAGCCCAATATAATTTGCCCTCAGGTTGGTCGCTGTGGTCTAGCCTTTTTTATTGTACCGGAAGGGTATATCGTGAAGCATCCCTCTATGCCTATGGGAACAACAACCGTCCAATGACGCATATAACCAACTAATGCGCTGGACTTCGTGAAATCTCAAAAAACGTAACACTCTGTATTCCAGAGAGAGGTGAACTGTTTCCAAGTCCCAAGTGCACGTATGACATTGTGGTTGCCACTTCGCAAATTTTTGGAAATAAGCTTATTGAAAATTATTTCCCTCAAAAATAGTAGTTGAGGACCAGTGGTAAACTTCTGTAGAATATTTTTTGAAAACTACTGGTTTGTATCATATAAAAATTCTTACTAACGAAATAGAAGAACAAAGACCGAGGCATCCTCTATCTCAGCGTTACTCAATTCTGTTGTTACAGTATATAATGTACTAGTAAATATTAATCCCCACACATGACTCTTTATGAGACTGTTGTTGCTGTAACGATTTTCCAAGAGTCACTACGATATTCCATACACTTTCTAACGTTTTACTACAAATCTCTACGTGGTGGTTATTTGTGCTACGGTTATGAGCGTTAACGTACTGTAAATAAAAAATTATTATAGATATATTTTCTGTATTTTGGTGCAATTAACATCCTGGAATTCATACGTATTTCTCTACTGGTTGTTATGTCTCAGCTAGCAAAAAATAGGTATATTTTTCATTGATCAGGTGCTGATATCTTTGTGAGTTGCGACATGGAGTGATTTTAGTGTATAAGATGAAACAAACGAGTGTATCTATAGAATGAATATATCTATATCTTCTGCACAAATATCTTTCCGACTTGGTTTTGTTGGCATAATAAAATGAATTTGCTCATATCAGAAGATGAGGTTGCCGTTGCTGTCAGATGCCCACGTCTTCGTAGTGGATATGGCAATAGCTCATAGAATGCCGGGGCGTATGTTCCGGTGTCTCTTTGGGAACGGGCCTATTGGTTTGTCTACTGCCGCCTATCTAATCTACTATTGCGTTACCAAAGTGTGCGTTTCTCATTGAAATGTCCAATGTGTTGTCTTTGACTACTAAATACGCCGTAGGATATAAGTTTGTGTATTATTATTATTATTATGAAAAATTCTCAACAGCACTGTTTTCTTTCGAAGCGTTACGTCCACTATGCATTACCAGTTGAATAATTTTTACATTTTTCCCCTTTAAATATGTTTGGATGCTTCTATGTAAGGGTGAAAGCGCAGTTTCTGTAGAAATGGAGTTTATTACTAGTAGGAATTTTTTTTTGCGAAAATATAGAACAATGAATTACAAAAGCAAAGTTTCACAACGCAAAACATTACAATAAAAATTATGGTCATGTTTCGATCGAGTTATTTAAATATTAATCATTGTGTTCTTGAATAGCTGTCGTTTCTTGCATCAACAAAATGCTCTGTCTAGCGCGTAGCACACGAAATGGAAGAAGTTTATACCAATCTGAGCTTATCCAAACATGTCTGTAAAAGGCAATAGTCTTTTCTCAGTTGTGCCTGCTAGACAGCAGGTCGTCGACCTCCTCTCCCTTCTCCAGCAGGTGCCGCACTGACGCGAGAGAAAATTTTTGCTGAGAGAAAACTTTTTGCCGGGCGAACCATTGTATTTTTTCGCCTGCCTCGCTCGGTTCAATAGAGCAGCTGCTGTTCCTTTCATTTTTCATCATCCTTTACTCCTGCGTGTCTTCGCTTTGATGTCTCGACCAAGTTGCTACTTAGGGAATTAGAGGAGTAGAGTCTTTACATTGCAGCGGAGGTATTTCGTATTGCTCTATTAATTTATTAATTGCGTGTTTTCTTTTGCAGGTACGTAAATGTCGGATGACGATGGCATTCTTTGCATCCCGAGCTGTTGCGAGCCTCCAGATCGGTATGTACCTATATCTAAAACTTGAAACGTCATCGGAAGGCAAGACAAGGGTGAGTAAAGTGATGCTTATTTGCTTTAACATGTCCGGAACTTCACTCGTGAGCGTTAGTTTCGCCACTTTGGTTCGAGTCAGGCGTTAAATCAGAATCGATTACTCTTGAGACGGCAGGAAACTCAGAGCTGTTCCGCAAAATGAATCTTTCGACCGACTCAAGTTTAATCAGATTGCGACTAGCACCTGCTACACGATCCAATGAGGCGATGCTAGCGCTACTGGCCCGAGCTCCCAACATGTTGGGGCTAATTAACTCACCTAGTCCGCCCGTGCCCTGCCAGTCAGTGGTGCGTTTAATTTATATCAAATTAACCGTCACAGAAGGATATCTATTTGCCATTCACATTGTTAACGGTAGTTATTAGATGCTAGAGAGTGTGAGTGTCTTTTACAATGTGTTAATGTGTATTTTAGTTATATGTATTCACACTTCCTGCGTCTGCGTTATTTCCGTGCCGGTGATGTTATACGCTACAACACCTTGATGCCCACATACGAGCTAATTTGATCTTGAAATTGTGCTAAAATGGATTTGAAATTGAAAAAAAGTACTGGCTCATTCTCCTTTTTGCGCAGGCTTTCTGAAATAGAACGTATTCGGATTTTATTTTTCGTGCGTTCCTGAAGTTTTACCAACTGATGACCTCTCTCCCCTACGCCGCGTGCCTGGACCTAATTAACTCCGGCCCCCGTTATTGCCCCATTGAACTGCGTCGTCTGAATTGCCTCATCAGCTGCCGCCTCTTCATTGCTGCCTGCTTCTGTTCAGGCAGTGAGTGGCTCAGTGCGATTGTGTCTCGGTGCGCACAGCGTAGAGGAAACTTTTAGTATCTTTGGCGACGTATCGGAAACTTTGATGGCCTTTGAAATCCCTTGCAAAAAATCACATCAGTGTTTTCCATACTTTTTTAACCTTTCATTTTACTTTTTACTCAAAGTCGAGCTGTTTTTTGACACTACTGTATACCTGGAAATGTAACGAACTTGGCGATGCGTTAGTGCGCGCTGTGCAGTTTCGCCTGCAGACTTTTGTAGCCGCGACTAATAAGGTACACGCCCTGATCTATGGGCTGGTCTTGCCCCATGATGACGTAACCTTTACAGAAGTACCATGCCTTGTTGGTCAATATTGGGCTTGTTCTGTTTGTAGTGATCTCGCCAAAAGTCAGTAATAGCGTTTTATGCTCATTTCAGAGCAGTGTACAGGTCTGTCGTATCTGTGGTCTCGTGTGGCTACAAAAAGACTTCTATGCGCAATGATTTTGCCCTGATGTCCAACATTAACCAAGACTGCATTGATTCGTTTCTGTTACGACGCCGTGATGTGCGATGACCTGGCCAGTGCCGTTTACTGCCAAAGCGGCTGTCGCAATCATGTGTCTACCTCTGGACGAGCTCCGCTTGTACGTACCATTTGTGTATATCTACAGTAGCTGTGTATAGAAGATCGTCCAGCCGTTATTGCACGCCATGCAGTGAGCGTTTTACTTCGAAACACATGAGATGTGGTCTGTTTTTAACGTAAAAATGATAATTCAAAATAAGCTGGGCCGAAAAAATTTACTTACCTTCCATGAGGCTTTGAGTCGTTGCCTTAGGCGAGGTCCAGTGGGCCTGGAGCTTGCTTGCGTAAAAAAAAATAATTGCCTGCTCCGTTTGCCGCTGCCGCCCTTCGCCTATGAAGCTAATATATTCAGTAACTATGCTTTTTTCATCTCTTTCGCACGCCTCTTCTCTGCTATTCTACTCGTCTGTACCGCGGTATCGTTCGGCTGTAAACGGACCAAGATGTCGTCCTAAACTGGACGCGCGCGTCATAAATGTGCCTCTCGTTCCGAGCTTTACTGTCGCTGCGGGAGACTTTCCTGGTCACTTTTGTGGTGTGCTGCTTATGTTATTCTTGCTC
>LQNS02278169.1:6622221-6669839 GCA_001587735.2 Parhyale hawaiensis | reverse complement strand
TAAACGGACCAAGATGTCGTCCTAAACTGGACGCGCGCGTCATAAATGTGCCTCTCGTTCCGAGCTTTACTGTCGCTGCGGGAGACTTTCCTGGTCACTTTTGTGGTGTGCTGCTTATGTTATTCTTGCTCACAGTGTCGCCCCACCCGTCCGTGTGCCAACCGTCTCTAGAACTCGGTGGCGTTACAGTACATAGTTGATGAGCGCAAGTCCCGAGAGGACAGTAGGCTTACTCCAGAGTGCAAAGGTTGATGGTTAAGCGAAAATTTTCGACTCACCTTTGCAGATAACCGAGTTACTTTATGGAAAGCGAGCGTCCGCAGAACTATGTTCCTCTGCCCAGTACCGAGCCTGTGATCAAGGCTGTAACTCTACAAAATCTTGCCTCTTCCGTCATGTGCTGTTGCCTGTCCTTCCTCACTGCGCTGGTCCAGAGCAGTGGCGTGCAACGCAGTGTGGGAGTTCCGTGCTGAGGGTCTCGTTAGAGGGGTCGCTTTATGGACATTTTATGGCCGGCCAGTGCAGGTGCATTGGCCTGCCACCCTTCATCGATTGCTGCAGATCTCTTGGGAGCAAATTTGTCTACTCCGATCCATCGAAACTGTTTGGATCGTGCCGATACCCAGGCAATTGGGTGGTGCTAAAGTACGGTGCTATTGCATCACGCCGAGCATCATCCAGTTGTGTTCTGCCAATACTTAGTGATTGAGCGGTACTGAAGCGCAGAGCTACTGCATCAAGCTGAGCATCGGCGAGGTGGATCTTGTCGCACATTATCCTGTTGAGACCCAGAGAACCTCACTGATGGAGCTATAAAGTGTCTTGCGAAAGAAATTGGGATTTTCTGGTGAGTTCTGCTGTTATGGGAACTTTCGTTAAGTTCGCCCTGCGATGAGCTGTGTGAGCCATCGCAGCAGATGGTGCCGGCGGTTATCAAGTAGACTTAAAGGATTTGTGGAAAAATCACAGATCATAACGTTTGGATTAATAACTTTGTTTCCAAAATAAGTCGTATTCACTGATAATTATTAGCAGAATGGGAGTGAAACCTGCGACTTTTCCGGATTCTTCACAGTAGCCTGGCGCAGGCACTTCCTTGTTCTTTCATCTTTTGCCAAAAGTTTTTCTAATGAGCCATCTCTAAAGTTGATTTGAACCATACTAGTAGGGACGAAGTACAGGCACCTAACAATACAGTACCTTACTGAGTCGTTGAGGTACCGAGAAAGTTAGCTGATGTGTCCTACTGAAACTTCGTGGAGACCCTAGAGCTCCCCCAGACCTTGTGTTTGGGATCGGATTATCAGCCATCGATTGGCCGGAGCCCCTGGCTTAGTCTCTCCGTACACTCTTTTGCTTGCTGAAGTCAGTTCTGCACTGGCTAGTGGCACAGGACGGCACATGCAGGACGCTGAAAATGTTTCAGACACCTAAGACAAGGGACAAAATATAGGGCAATTCAACCAAAAATCGGTTAACGCAATTGCGGAGTCCATATATTTAGCCATCACTTTCGCATCCGCGTTTGACATCATGTTCCGTGATAGTAATATAATTACCTCCGCCAAGGAGGTTATGTTTTTCTGTCTGTTTGTCTGTCGCCATGATTACTCAAAACGCTATAAACGGATCTTTACGAAATTTACAGGAATGGTTAGGCATGACAGATGATTAACGTTTGTTGAAAATTCGTTCATCTGTTTGTTTGTCTCACTGCCTATTTTTTCTAAAGGCCATAACTCGAAAAGTTATGGACGGATTTTCATTAAAATTATATGAGTTGTCAGGTATAATACAAAGAGTAAATGACCAAATTTCTTGGGATGATCTGTTCGCTTGTTTGTCGCTATGTTTGAATTTATGCTTGTTAGCTCAGTTACTCAAAAAGTTATGGATGGATCGTGATAAAATTTACAGGAGTTGTTACTGACGCTAAAACGCATAAATGATAAAATTTTGGTGATGATCGGTTGGTCGGTTTGTGTGTTTTACTTATGTTTGTCATAATGTTTGTTACTGCATAACTCAAAAAGTTATGAACGGATCTTCATGAAAATTACAGGAATTGATAATTCTATCAA
Source organism: Parhyale hawaiensis (assembly GCA_001587735.2). Classification (NCBI taxonomy): domain Eukaryota; kingdom Metazoa; phylum Arthropoda; class Malacostraca; order Amphipoda; family Hyalidae; genus Parhyale; species Parhyale hawaiensis. Next base: position 6,667,758 of record LQNS02278169.1, on the reverse strand, counting down.
AAGGCACAAATGATTAGATTTTGGTGTGGATACGAAGAAAGTCAATGGCTTCAGTTTGAGTTATCCATTACCGTTGCCATCTTTGGCGGAGGTATGCTCACTCAGAGTGCTCTTTATTTTATAAAAGGACTGAACGGACCTTAAAGGTAGAGATATTCGGTTTCATGTTGCTGAATCTTGAAACCAAAGATGCTTCATTTATATGAGTAGTATTTGTTTCTGATTTTATTATTATTAATTTTTGTTATTTAACATTTTCCTCTTTCAATGAGGTTTCCTTAGGCACTGGTTTCCTCTGCCATCCATTATATGAGATATCTTGTAAATGAAACGATAAAAATAACCGATTTCGTTTTATTTTCCACGTGCAAGGCTTACGTACTATATTCAATATTTAATATCTGACCTGCCATTATTTACGGCTTGTTCTTCTCTGTTATCTACCATTTCCATGGCTATTTCCTTAGTTGCAAAGTCGCAACCGCTGTATCAGTGAAACAGCTACTGTTTCTCCTCTACTTATTGCTTCCTGCGACTTGAATTGCTTCACTTAGTCACATGACTTTTTAACTGGCTGAAACAGCTGCTGTTTCCTCTCCACCAGTGACTCGGTTTCTTCGTTCAGTCACATGACTTTCTAACTGGCTGAAACAGCTGCTGTTTCTTCAGTACTTATTACTTCCTTTGACTGAATTTCTACTCTCAGTCATATGACTTTTTGAACAGCTGACCTTCCTTCTCTACTTGTTGCTTACCGCCACTTTGCTCTGCGACAAGGCTTAGTGACTGGCTGAAACATGAAATGTTTCTTCTCTGTTCGTTGGTTGGCTGAGTTGCTTCGCTCGCTCAGTCACATATTGACTGGCTGAAGCAGCTGCTGTTTCATCCCCTGTGTGTGGCTCCCTTTGGCTTGCTGACTGACTGACTCACAGCCAGCCAGCAAGCAACCGCTGGCCAGAAAGAACGAACAGTGAACAGGTTTTTTGGGCAGTTTGGCGTCTGCCACGGTAGTGTGTGGTTGGTGTGGTGCTCGTGAATGTTGCTCTCGTTATCAATCGTATGAATGTAAATAGTGAAGATATTGAATATTATGTGTAGGAGAGATACAATTTATATCGCATGTGAAGAAGATAATGATACTTGTTATCTGCAGCAGCTGGCAAATATAAATACACTATTCGAGGGAACACCGTGACCACTTATGTAATTTTTTCTCTTTTAATGAAAGCACGGTCAAAATTTTATTTTTGTGCTCAGTAGTTGCGGCTGTTGTTTGCTCTCTATTTTAGGTTGTAATCTGTAGGCAGTGGTAGTTTGCTGTGCTTCCAATACCTGGCGGTAATGCTTCCATTTTTCCAATTTTGTGACAGCTTTTATATCTCCAATGTTTGTCACTCATGTTACTCCTATGTTAGCATTAAGACATGAAGAAATAATTCAGAGTATAGCTGCCTTTGTTAGTGCATCCAATACTTCAAGCATCCGCTGTTAATTATTTTTTTTTTTAATATTCTCGTTGCCCCCCAAGCTTAAAAAGACGTCGTTATGAACGATTTAAAGATGAAAGAGATTTATTATAGAGAACGCATGCATTGTATTGTGCTTGCCGATGCTTCTAAAATATCCCTGTACAACATTCCTCAGGGCCGTCCTAGAATTTAAAACCGCAACTTAGCTTTAGGGCGGTGCCGCGGCGGCCCATAACTTTTCTTAGAGATGCGGTTTAAATTTTTAATACTTTAGTTATAAGTAACTGTTTGGACATAGATGACTTTAGAAGTCTTGGCATGCTTTATCATTATCTGAAACGGAATACGATCCGAAGCCTCACTCTCTTTTTCTCCTCTTTTCCTTTCGTCCTGGAAAGAATTGTTGATGCTGATAGCGGTGACTTGTCGCTGTGCTCCTCACTTAAAAAAAAAAAAAAACACGAAAACTTTGAGTGGCTACTGAAGGAATCGTCTAGAATTTTCAGAGAGTTGAATTACCTACCGGTTCAGACGACAGTAAAATGTAAAAGCGTCCGAATATTCTGTTGTCCCCAAGCACATACAAGTGGGTATTTGCTACGCGATTGAAGTCAAAAGTCCAAGTCAGCTGGCGTTGCAAGGGGCACTAATGCAGTTCAGTTTCGGTATCATCTCAGATTTGGTGTGCATTTGAATGCAGAAAACTGTGCACATTTATAATATTTTGTCGCGAACAGCAGCGCATTCGGACTTCAGTACTGAACTTAGGGAACACGTTCATTTGTTGTCGTGTGAACAAGACTTTTGTCGCATTTCGCGTTGTTTAGCGGGTTCCGTTGCTTTATTTTTACCAGACAGCTGTGAAGCAGAAAGACAATACCGTCTTGAAAAAAGTAGGTTGTATGCGCAGGACTGCTTGTGCTGATCAACAACTACAAAAAATGTTTATTGCGGATAACGTGGCGCATTGCAGTAGTAGTTAATTTTTCGTGTACGATGCCTCGTAAATGATGAGCACCCGAAGGGTTGCAGGATCTGTAGTACGTCATTTAGACGGACGAGATCGCACTTTGTGGCAGCGGACGGATCTGCCAATGCCGGTCACGTGCAACCGTGTCCGGTTCTTTAATCCGATGCACCAAGTGCAGCTGGTGTACCTAGCTGGTCTGCAGTAGCTCTAGCCGGTGCAGCTGGTGCACCTGCTCTGCAGTACCTCTTCCTCCGGGCTGACCAAAAATCTATAGACGCACAAGGTTCCCTGCTTGCTCCACTTCTGGATGAGCTCTCTGCCACATGTTCGCTGCCTAGATTTGTGGTTCTTGTCGCAGATTTTCTTATGACGTATCCGGATCTCAATGAATGTAGCTCCTGAGGAGCCAGCGACCTGCAGTCACAATCTGTTATATATATTTTCGTAAACCTTCAACTATTTCTCGGGAGCGACAACTTCGTATGAACCTTTTCACTGTTGGCGACTTCTCTCCATCCGTCGTTTATGCTGATTCTCGAAGCCAGCGCGTTTTCTTTTTAGAAACTTTGGCATTGATATAGCGACTATCTAGCGTGTTAGAACATAAGAGAATGACCAAATGAGAATAATTGCCAGTTACGGGAGTAAACACGAAACAGAGAAACTGTTGTGAGGAAAATATTTTCGCCGCAACACAAGTAAAATGCGCAGTTTTCTGCTCACCATCATGCATGTATAGGCTAATTGTATTGTGCGTCGGAGTAACATTTGCCGCTACGTACTCGCACGATCATGTGCGCGAAGCATACCAGGACCTCTTAAATTAGCGTGCTCATGGCGGCGTGGGAACGCTCTGTGTGTGTGGTGTGCTCCGGTACGCTCAGCTGCCCCGCTGCTCTCGTTTGATGTCAGATCCATTTAATGATTACCAACTATTAAGTCCCACCGCTACCTCCGCTGTAGTTAGCCTGCAAGACACATATTGTTCGTGCCTGTTTTGCTTCCTTTATTTTCCTATGCTCCTGTCTTCTTTTTCTTCGTTTTTTCCGAAGTTTTCTTCCCATACATGACCATCCTTAGTGCTGGACCTCTTCGTTTTGTCTCGCTTTCACGCAGTTTTTTGTTTTACCCCCATTTGCTCTTCACACGAGCGGTGATCTGCTGTGCATGTGATTCCATTTCACAGGATACTCATTCTGTCCGTCGTCCTTAGGGACAAAGCGCTTCTTTTTCCCAATTTGTAGCTTTCAAAAATTGAACTAGTTACGCCTTTACTATGGGCTTTACACTAGAACTTTTATGATTATGTTTAGTCGCGGAGAATAAGCCGACTACTCCAGATCTTAGACCTTACCATCGCTCTGCCTTACACTGCGACCCAGCAACAATGATGCGGACTACAGGACCCCGTGTTTATATTACAAAGAAATAACCCTGTTCCCTGTGTTGACTGTTGCCCAATAGGGTAGCCTCTTCTGCTGACCGTACTGGCGCCACACGCGTGTACTGGCTGCTCCGAGTGTGTGAACATGTACTCATTTGTATGCGTGTGTGGTCAACTTTGTATGCGTCTGCACTGCTGAACTCATTGCTATGTTATCTACTTCATATGCGGTAGGTTCATTGCGTAGGAATTAACGTAAACGGTTTCAGTAAAATGATGCGTTCTTGCGTAACAATGTACGAAACAGTAAACGTGAACGGTATATTAGTTCAGTACGCCAAGCTGTCGTGATAGCAGTACAGCTGTTCGTTGTGTAAAATGGCATGGAGATGTAACCACTGTTAATACAGACTTTCAGTATTTGTTTTCTTTTAACTATATTTGGAAGTTGACCTATTTAGAAGCTGCATCACTCCGTGTATTGTTGTTAGCTGTAGTAAACCGTATTTTTTTTTTTTGCATACTTACAGTTTTGTGTTGTGAAACTGATCACATATTGGAAATGCTAACACGTGTTAAGTGATGTCATTGAGGGAGGTCAGTAGTGGCATTTGGGTAAGAACCCCACCTAGAGTAGCCTAACTTTTCACTGGTGCCGTGACGTCACCAACGAAGGCCAGAAGTAACACATCGTCTCAGGTCTCACCCACGACCGCATCGTTTGTCTCGTTGGCCTACCCTATTCACGGGTGCAGTGACGTCAGCAAGAAAGGCCAGAAGTAACATTTCTGCATTAAGTCACTCCCGTGATCTGATCCAGTGCATCTCTGTCACTCCCCTGCTTCCACTTTAGCGGAAGTTGGCCGACTGCTGCCTAGAGTTTCTAATAATCCGTCGGCCTCAGTTCCGTCCCGCACTCGTTTGCGGTGATTTATGCCCAGTTGTGGGACGCAGTTTGTGTAGCGTTGATGTACGACCGGCGCGCTCTACAGCATTAACGCTTCCCTTGTTTCGTCTTCCTTTACTGTTTGTTTGCTTCTTCCTTCCTTATCGCAGGCGAAATACGTGAAGTATTGGGGGACTGTAGCTCATCATTATTTATGTGTCGCACATTCATTAATTTACAGTGTTTTCTGAAGGTAGCTATATTTCATGTCGTGCTGAAGGCTTAGCTGAAAGCTTGTTAATGTGATAATCAATTAGATTTTACTCCATATCATGCGATTCATACCTCACTCTACTTCCAGTATATTCAAATGAATTGCATCAGTCGGTGTAATCGATGCCGGATATGAGTATGATACATTGATAGTTGAGTTCATACATATTTTTACCGTGCGATATGGAAGACCTTCAGCCGCAGCGCAATGATAATGTTGAGTACTCGGTGCTCTATGTTGATGATAGTGATAATGACTGACGAGTAACGCCCCTTACAAATTATTATTGCAGATTCGCATAACTTGTCAACAAAAATGACGACAAATAATAGGCATTGACGCCGTTTCGTTACTCATGCTCGTGGTCCCGATGATTCTGTTCTGAAGAATGTATTATACATGACTCTTAATTTTGAGCATAAAATATCTAGAAACTTGAGCACGGCTCTATTTAACTGAGCCACTCTAACGGTTATGTTTCCGCAGTTGCTGCATCTAGAAGTAGTAGTAGTAGTAAGAAAGTTTAAGCCTCCGTTTCCGAGCGGAACGATATCACAGAAGAAAGAGCAAGAGACAAACAGTATGTCGATAGAAACGGGGAACCCATGCACGAAGTTGTTCCCACACAGGATCAACGCGCATGGGAACAGCAAGTCAGGAAAGAAGAGGAAGAACAGAATAGAGCATGAGCAAGTAGGAGTATGTTATCGCGAAAGAAGCAGAGTGGGCACGAAAGACAGACGTTCCGAAGGCCTTGCTAATGGCTGGGGTGCAGGAGCTGCATCTTAGGTGTGCTTGATACAAACCGTCACTCATGCTATTAAATCAAGGCAAGGCTAACCTATGCCAAAATCGAAAGCCATATCGATGGCACAGTTTGCGTGATTATAAATGTTATCAATACATTGTCGAGATAAGTGTCTCAAGCATGACGAAAAGTATACAATGCTGATGAATCAACAGATAACTGCACCTCAGTCGTTGTTAAAGCGTTTGATTATTATTTAAGACTCGTAAAGGTAGATCCTGCATAAGTAATCGCCTAAAAACTGCCCCACTTTGAGTGTGGCCAGAGTCCTCTCTGCAGGGATCCGTCCGCTCTCCCATCCACTCTCCGCCAGCCTGACGCCAGTGCGGATCTTGTTACACAGTCCTCACGTGCCGAGGATCGGCGACGTGGTGCGTTCTTTACCCCCATTTGTGGGTAGATTCCTTTCGCTGTTGCATTTACCTGAGAGAAATCTTACTCTTTGCTCAATCCCTAGGCGTAGATCTTAATTTTAATGCTCGAACTATTGTACTGTAGGAAGTATATCAAGAGCTGCGAAGAGATTGTGCTAGTATTGAGCAATGACGTCGGTGCGTTTGGATGTTGTTCTGTAGCTCACTTAATATAACACATCTGGTGTTCAGAGGCGCCTAATTAACCGGGTGATGATAATACGCAAAGTTATTGCTGCGTATATATTGCGGCACCACATATCCCTTCTGTATAGATATATAATACTGAAGTGTACTGAAGTGTCACGGTAATGTTTGGTACGTTATATGGGGGATCACAAAATAGTGTTTATTGAGCTCTTTAAAGTTAATTTTCATTCGTGAAGTACGAAATGCGCCTTCTCTTTTAGTAGCGGACTGTGACGTTTTCACTTTCATGCATAGTATTAAATTTATACGGGCAGAAAGAATTATGCTTGTAAGGTACGCGTAGTATGCAGCTGTACTTAATCCTGCTCATCGTATATTGTGTCAGTCGTCTAAAAATGACGAACTTTTCTCGCTATCCATTGTTACAATTAAATGGTGTGTCCGTTAGTAGGAAATATAGAATATTTTAGTCGATTACTCAGTCCATGTTTTGTTCTACCTGCCATCGTTATGTTGCTCTCTTTTACCGATTTACTCGTTGTCTCCATATTTTTATTTGCTGAATGGCCATTTTTCTCGGCTCAGCCTCTTTTTATGGCTGCGATCTTCCTGGTCTTCCATGAAGTGCGCATAATTGTCTCTTTTTTTATGGCTCGGTTTAATTATTCGATGTTGGCAACAATCGGTTGGAACTTCCGTGTTTATAGTGCACGTGGCGCCGCTGACGCCCTTGAAGTGCAATAATAAGTTGTCTGTTTTGCTGAGTAAGCACGACCGGCCTTAATTGTTAGTGCTGCAATGATTCTGTGTTGCGTCAGAGTAGCTGCAGAAGCTCCTACTTCACTTTAAGTTATTCATTAGAATATCAACCTTCCTTTTTGGTGAGAATTAGATCATTGAGTTTCCGCAAAGTTCTAAAATGAGACGTTAACTTTTTTTGCATTTGTTTAGTTGTACTGATAATAATAGTTATAAATGATGTTGATAATGATAACTAGAGCAGGCTGAGAGCGCATACCTCCGCCAAGCGAAGCAGCGGTAGCAAAAAATTCAAATTGTCTCTGAAACCATTAATTTCCTTGTATAAACTTCAAAATCCAATCATTAGTGCCTTTTAATAGCAATAATAGCTTTTATAGTTTTCTTGAAGATCCGATCATAACTTTTTGAGTTATATTGCTAACAAGCGTTATGACAAACATGAGTCTAACATACAAACGAACAAACCGATCTGCACCAAAATTTGATCATTTATGTCTTTTAACATTACTAACAACCTCTATAAATTTCATAAAGATCCATTAATTATTTTTTGAGTAATTGTGCTAACAAACATAAAATTAAAAACAGTGACAAACGAACGGATCATTACTAAAAATTTGTCATCTACTCTTTGTTATATACCTAAAAACTCATGTTAATTTCATAAAAATCCATCCATAACTTTTCGAGTTATGGCATTGAGGAAAATGAGTGAGACAAACAAACAAACAAACAAACGGATGGACATGTCTTCACCAAAAGTTAATCATCTGTTCCTCCTAACATACCTAACACTCCCTGCAAATTTTGTCCAAACTGGTTCGTAATTTTTTGAGTTATCTTGGTGACAGGCAGAGAGACAGACAAACACGACGAAAACATAACCTCCTTGGCGGAGGTAATAATAAATAGCAAACACTTTCACAATATTCTGATAGGATGACCAATCGAATTAGTGCACTATAATCAGAAGAGGTCTTTATTATTTAATCACTATTCCAGCTTTTGTACAAGAACTGCACACTGAATTGCAATAAAAGTATCATCATTAAGTAACAATAAAAACACTATGGAAAATGCCTTATACAATATACCTCTATAGACATCAAGTATATGTCTACATATATAGGAGACGTCAGCAGCTGTACTGCTCGTACAAGTATAATAACTTTTATCCAATCTGTGTGCAGTACTTAGAAGCTCAGTATTCGTGTACAGCACCAATAAAATATCAGATCGATGTGTTGTCGATCACAATTACTGCAGCTACAATACTGGCACTGCACTGCGCATTCCAATTCAGAGATCGTAGCTCACTTGCCCGTAGCGAGACGTGCAGCAGCGCTACCTTTGAGGTAAAATTTGAGCGCCTGAGTTTTTTGGCAGTGGGAGGTTAGAAGGTCGATCCTCCTCCATTGATGTGCGAACTGTGCCTGAAAGACTCATTGAGAGTTGCGAATAAATGCGCCAGGTCTTCAGTCGAGCCAGCCGTCCATAACTGGCCCAGGAATGTGGTCCATACATCCTTGCACCGTCCAGTTGTGTGCGTTCTGGACCTGCATTGGAATTTGTTGACGGACGCATATGCGGTACAGGTTTTGTCAATTTATTACTCACTGAAGAACTTGTTCCCCCCATTGGATTTTAATTAGCTACAAAAACCGATTGGTTTTTATTGTTAAAGAAACGTGTTTCTATACTGGCTGCTCGAAATGCTTCTTACATAATTGTAAATAGAAATGGGCGTGTAAACATAATGCGNCCCCCCATTGGATTTTAATTAGCTACAAAAACCGATTGGTTTTTATCATTGTTGAAGAAACGTGTTTCTACTCTGGCTACTCGAAATGCTTCTTACATAATTGTAAATAGAAATGGGTGTGTAAACATAATGCGTAGTTGCTCGTTTCAATAGTTATTATCTTTGGCGGAAGTTCTCGATGCCAAGATTAACCAGCTGAATGGTGCATAGCGCAGTGAGTTAGCCCCTCAATGGATTTTTTATTTATATATGAGGGTCTAGTGGCATAGAGTTTGGTTTTGTAGTTTAAAACCTTAATATAAAGGATATCATGTTTTGTCGTTACGCGGAGGAAAAAACCCGAATGATAGCTATTTCCTGTCTAACGGTAGTACTAGATATCTCGTGGGAAGTCAAGATTCTAAGAAGTAGAACCACGCGCATCTCAGGGTTAGTAATACTACTAGTTCAAAGAGTTGGGGTATATGGCACGCGTTAGCCTATCGCCATCGTCGCAGACGGGCCGCAGCTCTTACACTACCTACTGATAACACCTGACCGAGGTCATTGAATCCTTGCTATCCTTGTTATCTCCCGTGTATTTGTGCCGTGCCTCCACTTGTTTGTCGTTGCTGGTTGTGTTTGTGGTGAAGTGTCCGGAGCCCGCTGTGCGATCTCACTATAGTGAGACCGCTGCTGTGATGCGCTGGCGCTCTGCATCTTGGCCCAGCGAATGGTGGAGGAGCTTCGGGTGTGCGAACTGCGAAAACTACAGTTTCCCACCCTTAAGTGAAGAAAAGAACAATGTGCAGCGTAAATTAACAAATATGAAGTTTAGTAGCTATCTACAATATGTATAAACTTCAACTATTTTAACCGGTATTGCGTAAGTTACCAAATTTTGTGCAAAGAACGAACGTTTTAGTTTTCCCTGTATTCGAGTGGGGAAAGTGATTTTGGAACATAAGTTGTCTGTGTTGAAACTTTTCGATCCTGTTCCAATTCCCAGTAATGTATTTTTGTGTCTCTAAATGTGCAATTAATTGCCCATTGTACAATTTCTCAACAAGTTTCCGTATCAGTAGTCCTTAGTCTCGAACACCATGACAAACAGTGTCAGGGTCCTGTTGCTCCCTGAAAAGCATATTCCCCTTTTCATCGTTGATCATTTACTCACTTTGCGCTTCGTGAACTCTAAGCAAGTGAAGTTTTGATGTAGGAAGAACGTGTACAAATCTGAATCCATGAGATATTGCTTGGATTTCGTCGTTGGCAGAGCAAGAAGTGCTTTCAGTTATAAGGATTCATTTCTTTGAGCATTTCCTGTAACTTTATCTAATTATTGCCTAGGTATCGGTTTCCAACAGAATCGCCACAATCTCCTACTTGCCCATTTTTTGCATAGGTTGCCTATATTTATTGTTAACAGTGTGACACGAATGATACAAATATATTAATAAATATACAAGCACACAATCATGTCCATTGTCTTGTTTGTTATCTGTCGCCTCTTTCGTTCCGAATTTTTTAACGTAAATTGTACGACCAACACAACGAAGCTACTGCTTGACTAGGAATGAAATAGGTAACTGTACTTAAACACTACCGTATATATTATAAATTGACATCCAAAATTATTTCGTAAATTTATTGTCTAACGCTAACGTTTTACAATGTTACGATAAAAGTATTTCGTATCGGTCAGACCGCATCGTTAGCCTATGCTGCATTGACTCATAACTTGAAAGAGGCAATATTAACTTATTTCCCGTGTAGACATAACAGCGGAAGATTAATGGGGTAACTGCGGTAATATTTCTTCTATCAAGTAAATGAAGTGATTCGTATGCCAGTTACTGCAATTGTTCAGTTATCCATGAAACTTATTTCTGTAGGAATTTCCGGTTAGGTAAACTCACCACTACCCAAGAGTGTCGACTTCGGCAAAGTTAGCCTCCACTACTCACTCAACAGTGGCATGTTGCAATTTGCTCTCACAACCTCAGGATTACCTGTGCTACACCGGCGTTACTCAACAGTGGCATATTGCAACTTGCTCTCACAACCTCAGGGTTACCTGTGCTACACCGGCGTTACTCAACAGTGGCATGTTGCAATTTGCTCTCATAACCTCAGGGTTCCCTGTGCTACACCGGCGTTACCGCTCAAAACCTTGTCCCTGTCGGTAACTCCTCACATGCTAACCAGGATGGCAGGTGGGAGTTCGATATTTTTGAGGGTAGGGTTCTTATTAGAAAATTCGCTTCTTCCAAGAGTCGGCGCTGAAGCAAACTCGCCTATTTTGTTAAGAAAAAGAATCAAAGTCGTTCTTTTTTTTAGAGTCCAAGGAGTTGGAGTCGGAAGCTGGCTGGATTTAGTTACGGAAGCTGGCTGGATTTAGGTGCCGGAAACTGGCTGGATTTAGGAGTCGGAAGCTGGCTGGATTTAGGAGTCGGAAGCTGGCTGGATTTAGGAGTCGGGGTCGGGCTTGACATATCCCACTCCGCTCCCCTCATGCACATTAACCTCATTTATTTCATCTCGGTTCAAGGCAGACGTTTTTGGGGTCACCGTATCTCCAGACGTAGTTAGTGCAACAACTACCACGTCTCGGCTGTGTTCGCTGTTGAGACTCCTTCCATCAACTGTTGGCGAGCACAAGCACTGCAGTGTGGGGATGTTGTGTCTCCAGCAGCAGCATGGCGCCATCTGGAATTATTGAGACGCTATGATGCTTTTTTGTCTTTTTTATTGACGTATTCACGGCCTGAGTACGTATATAAATGTGATATTCATAAAAACAGCGATGGATTATTTAAAATGTGAAATTCACATATTAGTTATCAGCAAAAATATATACTGTCGAAGTAGCTATATGAACTACAGAAATTGCTTATTGGTTTTGAGGCAAACACTAAACTAAGGTGTGTAGGATACCTTCTACCAGCTTTTTTTACTTTTTCATGTTCTAAACTAAATGTGTCTGGGGACTGAGGACCAACAGAGAGCCGTGTTTGTGTGCCGCAGCACTGGAGAATAAAGCGAGTATTTAGGCGCGGTAACACGAGACCGTCGGCCCTTGCAGAAGCTCTCGAGCATCGACGGCTTTGATGCTCGGGCGGCCGCACCACTCAACGCTGTCGTTCTGTAAACATCCTCTTGTTATTTCCCTTCCGCTTCTTGTGCTTGTAGCAAAAATAACACCCGCTTGTTCGAAGCAAGATATATAGTTGTACTAATCACAGCGTTTACTTTATTGTCGCATAAAAACTGAATTTCAAAGTGGTAAATGGTTTTATACCGCAAGCTTCTCAGTTATAATATGTTTAGCATTCTACAGTTTCTACATGTGACCGAAGAAAATGAAAATTGTTTTTGTTTTGATGTGCGGCCCAATTAGACAGAAAAATGTTCATCATCTCGCCAGTTAATAGTTTTTCTTAAGGAAACCGATTCTGCAGTTTAGATTATATTTTACGCTACTCGATATGCTATGAATTGTGAGTTTACCACTAGCAGTTTTTCATATTCTCCTCATTTAAAATTCATTACCTGTGTCAAACCAAGGTGTGGAGAAGAGCTCAAGTCTCATACCCCATTACGCTGTGTTGGTGGGTGCCGCTGCAGATCGTATCGTACCCTTTAAGCTCCAATTTCATGCTACGCACTCCCCTGCGTTCCAATATTTATAGGTGAATGGGCATCGAACTGGCGCCTCCTGGGGACCTTCTACGTTGAAATGTGTTAATTGCGTCTTGCTCAACTGGTTTGTTGCAGCCAACGGTGTTTTTTTTTTCGCATCCTCTGCAGATCGACTCAATTTACCGTAATTGCTGTTTACGAAACCAGAGCTGTGCACGATGTTTCGAGCGTTGCCGTTGCTACTTTCGGTCTGCTGCAAAGTTCTACCGCCTGCCAGAGCAACCTTCAACTTGCGAAAATGGCCTCTGGTTTAAATTTATCATCGCTAAATAGGTGCAAACTCTTCCCAAAAAAGTGTTTTTTATAACTTTGTGTGTCATACTAGATTCACCTTTTATCTATTGAAGTAAATTGTATTAGGCATCATTCTCCTTCTCCTGATAAGGAACTACAGTATATAATAGGCTATGGCACCAGTGGTACGATAATACGATATACCGCGCTGGGAGTCTTGTTATTTCAGTTTATCTAATTATTTTCACTAAATTTTACCTGCAGACATCTATAGTTTCATATACATAAAGGGCTAAAGCGTTTATTGCTCCGCTTGCATTTAGCCCTACCAAAATCGAGTTGATTTTTTGTAGTTTGAACACTAGATGGTCGCTGTATATAAAAGTAATCTTTATTAAGTACTCAGCATAGAGACATTACTAAAATATGTTCTGTTATTTAAGAAGAGCAATCCGAATCAACTGTTCCCACGAAGGCATATATGTACACTGTACATAGCTACTGTATAAACTAAACATCCATTCGGTATTTAGTTGTCAGGAAGTTTATGTAGGTATTACTTCACTGAATAGATGGAAGTATTAAAAGTGTACTCGTAAATTCCATTTGGCGATGTTGACCTCTGACCTCGCCTATCCTCTCTCCGGTCGAGTAACTACAAAAAAGTTGATAATTTTTCACAAGCGCGATTATAAGATGAAAGGCATTTAGTTCGCCTTTTGTCATTTATATGTTTTAACTATTGCGAATTTTTAAGATATTTCTGGAGTGAATGAGTCGTAGTCGAAAATGGACGTGTATGTACTAACTCCCGGAAAGTGCCCAGATTAAAGTGCAGAAGTTTGAGAGTATCTGGTACTCCGGCTGCTGCGGCACTGCAATGCACCAAATTGCTGCCTCCGAGCAAACTTGGGATCGGATCGACCTAACCGCATCGTTTGTATTCTTTAATTTCACACCGCCTTATTGCTATCCAGGCCAGAGCTTTGTGTTGGCCCCCTGGGGCGATCGTTCTGTATTTAGAGCTTGGATATTTGTTGTACATGCCGTGCTCAAAGACTCCTCGAGGCCTTTGTAGCTGCAGTGTGTAAACTTGATTTCATGGAGGCAGTGTTAACAGTTACTGGTAAACTTCGGATATCGTCAGTTTGTACAAACGAACACACTTCTGAGTAGGCTTTGCTTTGCCTTGTAAGTTATGATTCTATATTAGGATAATATTAATGTATCTTGTAATTTGCTTGTGTTAAGCATCCCCGTCTTGCGATATCGGAGCAGGATTTGAGAAGAGTTGTGCAGGATAACAGCTTTGTGTCTCCGTGTTAGGCCTATGCCTAATTCGTGCCATTTCTGTAGGTAGGGCCTAGTGAGCTTGTTTCCCATATTTTCCTTTCTATTTTTTCAACTATTTTTGGTATGCTATATTCTACTTTCATTTTACAATTCTGAACAGATCGTGAAAAATTAACAATTAACAATTCTTCTTTTTTGGGTTGTTATCTTCAGCAGCAGCGACTGGCTAATAATTTCAAACATATTAAGTTCATATTAGATTACCATTATTTCATTGCTTTGATGGCGTATGTGATATAGACGCACGAGAATAAAATGGTCCTGGCTTTAAGCGATAGAAAAACTGGAAGGGAAGTCTTGCGTCTGGCGTGCAAAACAAAATTCACATATTTTCGCGTATGTTCTATTTATTGCATAACCTCTCCTTCAGTTTTTAAAGGCAGTAGTTGTATCCTTGCTCAATCTGTGCTTCACAACTTAATCTTTTCAACGCTCTACCGTCCATCCCATGCCAGAGCTGTCGGAGACACGAATGTTTTCGTTCTCTGCTTTTTGCACTGTTGAGTTCCATCCACGTGAAGCTTTGAAAGAACTGTTATTTTTTCAGTTGCCTAATACGTCTTCTTCTGTTGAGAGTAGGTGAGTTTTTTATCTCTTCGCCAGATACCAAATGCATCCATTCACTGTATCTCATTCCAGATAAGGGTGTCAGTAAAATGAGTCGTCTGGCTTGTTGTTAACGATCATTTTACGTTCATCTCTAAAAGCGCAACATCGATATTAATTTTGTATTGGACCACTTGTCTGTAGTGAATGGTGGTAGCGATGCATTTGTTGCCCATAAAATTTAGACTTTCTATGGTGTGTGCACAGTAGAACTCTGAGCGAAGAAAAGAAAACTCACCTGCATGCTATTCTACTTCTCATGTAAGGAGCAACTAGAATCCATGTTTTGCTAACGTGTTACTGCCACTTCTCATTAGCAATTTTGGTATGTGTTTTTTTTTTACAATTTACGTTGATTTCACTGTAGACCTGAATATCATGGTTCTCACGTTGTTATTCATCGGTAATTACCTGAAATTTAATTAATATAGCTTGTTTTTTATCTTTGGTCAAATCAGCGCATAATTTCACGAAACAGTTCGTTTTTCTTCAAAGTTTTAAAATGCTTTTCTGATCGCCATTTATTTTATAAAGGACTATTCTTGACTAACAATAAGGAAATGCAAAATTATCTACGTTTCGCCCTTCAGCTGCGCATCATCAGGTTTAACTAAAAAAGCTAATATACCTCATCAATTACTAACAGCAGCTATACACTACCTTTGGTCTGAGGCAGAGCTGCAGCCGAACTGGAATAATAATAAAGTGATAATGTGACACGGGTCTTTATCTGTATTTACTGCATTTAATGTGTACATGCCGTAGCAGTGAGCACAATTTTTCTCCACTTTTAGAGTTGACGCCGCTAATGGATCTGGAGACCTTTCCTATGTGCCCCTATTTCTCTTCAGACCCACCAAATTAGCCGTAGCACTGATAGCGTACAGATAGCGTGCCATAGAACCGTTGCACTCAGGCAATAGCGTCCCCTCGCCAGGCGTGTATAGTGTCGCATTATTGAACTTATCTGTTCCCTCAAAAAGTTGGTGTTGTTTTTCCTGTCCGCGGAAATTGTCTTAAAGAACCTTATTGCTCGCCTTCTACCCATTAAGTTCTTTATCGTCTCGTCATCTTTGCCTTTGCCTGCCATATCTTTTGTCGTCTTTCCGCGCCCCCCCCCCCCCCCCCCCCCCCCCGTTTGTTGATTCTAATCCCTCGTCTGCTTCTTCACCACTCGGAAACTTTACCTGGGAGAAACTTCTTACCAGCGAAGTTTACATGCACACAATAAGTTAAATATATAAGAGAAGAGTAAACATGTTCACACTATGGAAGGGTCCTCTGTCTATATTTTTGAATGTCATATCGATGTTGCATTTTTTTCAGTTTAGCAACACGACTTACATGGATTCCTGTAGTTTAATTGAGAGGCCCTTTCATAGTTTTTTCTCCTCTCCCTGTTGTGTTCAGCTGCATTTTTAATTACTACAACTACTTAAAACGATGGTGAAAATGAGTTTACTGTACTTGTAGAAAGTACAGGTCATTTTTCTGCACACTAAAAATTATAATAAGAAATGGATATGCAGTATTATCATGTACTCGCGCACACTTTTGAAAAATACTCAGGTTATTTTCTTATCTGCGGCGATACTCGATGTGGGCTTGAGTCTTTCGTTTGCTCTTCGTTGTTTTCGTTTGGCTGTCGCAGAAAAACTCTTTTGTCATCACCAGAACATTTTTCGTCTGAGGCTCAGCAGTCCGCTCTAATCCGTGTTTTCTTGTTCGCCGGTGCTGCTCTCCATTCGTCGGATTGCGTTTGTGATCCGCGCTTTTTTAGTTGACTTACGACTCTTGCCTCGCACTTTATTCGCGATGATGGTAAAGAAAGAGCGCCTTTGTCGCCAGCGAATTCCGGCGCAGTGGTTTTGTAATGAGCTCCCTGACGGTAAATGTTACACTTGCGGTGAGTCTGTCGGTCCCTGCAGCAGGCATTGTTAAGATATAGACGATAGGGTTAGATACAATATGTATCACTCTCAAACAAAGTACGGTAGTGGTGTGCTCAGGTAATTCATGTTCTCGTTCTGTGTGTATAGATAGGTATGTTACCCTATGGACCAGTGTGTCGTTCCTTGACCCGTTAGTGGCCGTAACGCGGCTGTAAATTTGTAAAATCTATTTCAAGTGCGACAGCGCAGCTGGGACGTGGGAGCAGCAGCAGCAACTTGAAATTGACACCTGTTTTCCCCGCCCAAGATTGTATCATTGATGCTCTGTTTTCCCTCGTGTAATACTGACAGCGTAACGTGCATGCGGACGGATGGATGGATTGAAGGAACCACGAGTAGAATTATAAATTTTACTTTTATGTTCCTACCATTGGCATGATTTGGAATGAAATATCTGTGTCACTATTCCTTCATGTGAATGGATGGAAGGCAGGGTAGCATAACAGTAACGGGTAAGGGGTAACACAGATAGACAATAATTACCGTCATAGGTACCTATTGGAAAAATTAACATCCGGTACCATGCTGCATGTGATTCATAGTAATTCTTAGCTCCGTTCTGTAGATTCGTTATTACCAAAAAATGCCCTAAACTGGATAAGACAAAGCTACTTTGGAAGTTGATTCATAGCTTTATATGAAAAACTAATAACTGCATGCGGAGTTTCAGGAAGTATAGATCGCAGTTGTCAAGTCTCAGACGTCTTTTGACATATCCAACAAGTTTTCTTGCCATATTCGCCGCTCCGTTACCAGATTCACTAAGCAGCTAAATTTACTGCCAATATTAAACTTGCCGCCCAAAAACTAGTAATTATTTAGGTGCAGAGGTACTCAAGTGTTTTACATTTTACTAGAAAAGCTGCATAGCAGTGCCGGCTCTAGTCTCGAAGTGTGAGCTGGAAATTAAAATGTACGAACGATATGAGCAAAATATTTATTCCTTGACGTCAACAAATGTAAGTTTTGCTTCAGTAAGACACGATGTCTAGTCCAATATTGTTTTTTAATAGAAATAAATGTTTAGGCAACACTTCTGTGGTAGAAACACGTTTAATTCGTGCTTAGATTCATGACTACTTCTATTTGAGCTTTAATACCAGATGCAAGCTTGTTCATTACCAGATTGTCAAATTGCGTGTTCTCATTACCCAGGCGAGTTTCTCATTAGCGGATTGAGCCCAATCTTATGATGAAAAACCCCAATTGGCGCCCCTTGTGTAGGTTTGGCAGACCCCGATGACGTCCAGTGAACGATCGCCAAATCTAATCCTTTGATGTCTTACCCGGCACTATTATTCTACCCTGATGGAAGGATAGCCTTCTTCTAGTCAATTTAATTTACCGCCTCATAGGTTCAGAAGTAAATAGTGATGAGTGCACTTAAATTTGTGTAAGAAATCACTGTACCCAGTGCAGCTAAGACATACTACTCACCAGCTCAGCCGCGCGTGAGACGGTCTCTCCTCTGCAGCCGTTTTATCCCTCTTTTCAGCCCGTCTCACAAAGACGCCCTTGTCTTGAGGGTCCCCAGTTCTCTTTACTTCCCTCACTTTGCTCCGTCCTGTGGTCTTTCGCAAAATTGCCATTGTGTATTAGCCTCTTGACTAATATAAGAGGAGGAAGCTAGCTGTGTTCTCTAGGGGAGGACCAGACTTCTCTTAGGTTTAATTCCATATCTTCAAGGGGCGCACCAAGCATATTCACACATCTGTATGAACAGTTTACAAGCTCGCTTCTCGGCCAAGAGGCATTGCAGGGTTTCTTAAGAGGAACTTGGGTCTTGAGATCGGCAGTATCAAAGTGGTCATTTTCAGTGTATGTCGTGTGTGTGTGTTACGGGGTGATGCCTTTAAAATCAGAGGTTATTTAATTAACGACAAGCGGAGACAAGCGGCCACAAAAAAGTATACGAGAATATTAATTATAATTTTAGTTTAGGCCTATAATTTTGAAACACTTGGATAGCTCCTTGTTAGGCCGACGGCCTGCAAATGACGTTTCGATCAGAACACACGGGGCTTTTATTGTCGAATGCAGCTTGTGTAATGGATGTTAAGGGGCTCACTGTGTTGCTGTGCCCTTATTGTATTGCTCACGTAGCTTATGGATGGGCGTGGCAGACAGACAGACTGACAAACCGACGTTCGCAGCTGCTGTGGTTGCTGTAAACTTCAGTGTGTTATGGCCGTGATGCGTCTATATATGGTGCAACAGCTGCTGTGTACCCATCAGTGTACCAAAGTGCCACGTCAAGTATTCGTAGCACCTGACGGGTGTTTTTTTTTCTCTCTGAACGAAAGTGCCGCTTCAAGAACTTAGAAGTACTTTGTCCATGTCTGTTTAGCATGACACGTAGGCCTACTCATTTTGTGTCTGTCTATGTCGTTGTACTACAGAGCCTGGAGCACTACACGTGTGCTGTGTACACATGCTACTGTACAGACTGCAACATCAAGTAGGTCCTTCTCGTAAGACACTGCATTTCTAAAAGGAAATTTTCCCCGCGTTCATCCGTCTTCTATTTACGCGTTCACTACATTACATGGATGCTCTCCCTTTTGCTTTCAACATTACTTTATTTACGCAGGGTCACATCAATTCTTCTCTGCGACGAAATATTTTCATGATTCTTGTACGAATAACACTAGTTTTGGTGTCCTACATGCTTGATGCTAGACCAGGGACTCCCAACCGGGGTGCGAGCACCCCTTAGGGGTGCAAGATGACCTTCCAGGGGCTGCGAAACTTCGATAAAATAAAGTTGGATACATAAATTTGTGCACAAGTTAGGTGTAAACTTCACCCTTTATCTGTTATCAGATGAGTTATTATTTTAGGAGTGCGCTACCTAACATAATAGTTTTCGAGATGTGCCAGGCTAAGATAAGGTTGGAACCTCAATAGAGGGGGAGATGTAGCATATATGAGCAAGACTGGGGACAACGTTTCTACTGGACATTTGAGATAAGATAGACAAATGGAGCCTATACATGCACAAAAATTATCCTAAAAGGAATAAATTGGCACTTGAACGAAAGCAATCGAGCCATAATTGTACAAATGGCAGCCATTACGAGAATTCTATAGGGCAAGGGTTCCCATCATGGGTAAAACATGTATTATTTAGAGCTGACCAGCCACCCTGTGGTGGCAAAACATGTATTATATAGAGCTATGCTGGTATATCGATCCAAAGATATGTTGCGGGTTGCCCATGCCCTGTTCCCTGTTCCCTGCGATATCTTGGATGAAATTAGGTTGGACAGTAAATATGTTCTCAAATTTAGCATAAATTTCATTCTCTATCATTAGATGAGTTATTATATTTGTAGGAGGTGCGAGAATATCACCATAGGTTTCTAGGTGTGCTAGGCTTGGAAAAGGTTGGGAACCGCAGGCTGCGCTAGACGTTAGTGGGTTAGGAAACTTCAACCCATACTGAGAAGACTCATCAATTACCTGCATGAGAACAGATGTTACGAAAATATTCACTCATAAATGAGTTTCTGTTCTGCATTTTAGCGCTCTCCTTTAGCCATTAAAGTAATGCTTCCAAGCGTTGTTACTGTTTCTCCTAGAGCAAACGCCTTGCTGATAGAACTTGACATATACGTGGTAAAGTTCACTTGATTTAATTTTTCTGTCGGATTCCCAAGCAGTTATAAAACCGTTCCGTTGCTTACTGATGACACACAACCGATATTACCATGCTGTTGGTTCTCCTGTCCCCTGCACTTGTCTAGTTTGTCTCGGATTGTGGTGTTGTTTCAAGTTTTTTCTTCCAAAGTCTGCGCTTCGGACTGCATCTCTTCCTTTCATGTCATGTAGTTCCGTCTTGCAAAAGCGCCGAGGAGTTTGTGCAAACATTGCAGCAATTTTTTGGAAGCTTATGACTTGTGCAGGCTGTCTCTGTCGCAGCTTGACACTTTTTCTTGTGTGGGTAGTTTTCTGTTTTTCAATCCGAGGCATCTTCAATGTTTTTATCTTGTAGTTAATGATTCGTTTCATTTAATTTTTAAACAGCTATATACACTTTTCTCCTGCCCAGTCATTGTCCTTGTTAAATGTACAGTATTTTGCTTTGTGCTTTATCAAATTGCTTCTTATATTTTTCAGAGAATGGTTTCTTCTGTCGTCTCTTATTTCTAAACTTCTTTTGAGTCTCAATTCCTAAGATTTTTCACGAAATCGCTTTGGTATAGCCGCTTCGGTGACAATGGTACACACCATCTCCGAAATTCCTTATTCGTGTATGTGTGTAACTATGTTTTCTTGATTAATTCAAATGTTGGTGTTCAGTATTGGTAATTGTTTCAGTATTTTATATTTTTATTAGGTATTTTGTGCACTTGCGTGTAGACAATAATTGTTGCATTTCTGGATCCCTATCTGTGACGAGCTTCTAACACGAAATTGTCTGGCTCATCTATTGTATACTTGGAGATTGTACTCAGCGTTCCCAATCTCCCTTCGATTCTCTTTCGAGTTTTCCTCGGCCGCCTCCGAAATTGCTTACTCCTGTCGGAATTCCCACCACACAAATTTTTTGCTCGTGACGAAGATAATCTGATATTTTTTTTTCTAGGCGTAATATTACTTGTTGCTGTGTTGTTTCAGGGAGGATTTGGAAAAGATCTGTCGATTCTGTAGCTTGGGTTTAAGCTAGCTAGGAATTTTTCCTTGCTTAGTTTGGATCAAAGCTTTCTATTTAAAAATACCTGCACGGTAAACAGTAAGCTGTCCTGTATATGAATATTTTTATCATAAAGTTTAAACGTACTCAGGGCGAATAATTTAGGAAATATAGGCTTTCTTTACTTACATTGCCATGCAGTTACTGAATTCAATCATGCTTGTAATAATTGGAATTTATATTTTGTTTCGTATTAATTACATGAAAAGTCACAAATTATGCTCAGTATAAATGCTTTCAGTTATTATTTATTTATTATTTTAGATGGTTGCAGGAATACGTACGGAGATAAAGACAGACAGGCCTCTACTAATTCATGTAATGTTTCAAATTTAACGTATTCTTCATTTTAAGTTTAATTCTGTTGTAGTCATAGTAAACAGATGTAAATTGTGACATTTGACCATAAAACATTTCCGCTTACTTTAGGTGTGCGCTCATTTTACTGTTGTGGAGAATACTTACAGAGACAACGTCTCTCTAATTGCTTCCTAGATAAGCTCATCTCAACATCCGTTAGTCTTCATCAGCGTCCTGGCGTATTTCAGGCTGTGCTCTTATGGCTTGAGGCTTGTTAACTCCGAGGCTTTTTGCAGATGCGCTGCTTACTTAGTGTTTAGATCCGCTGTCGTCTGTAAGTCAAGTCGACAGACTGCCATCATTTCTCCCCCAAGTCTTGCTGACTTTATCATTCTTCTTCTTTCAAAGCGCTTCCTCGCAAACACTGAAATAGTAGTTGTGGCATTCTTTTCGTTTAACCACAGCGCTGGAAGTAACTTCGCGTCATTAGGATTAACGCATTGCTGTTTTGCTATTAATACGCTCGTCGTTACCTATTGCCGAAAAGAACGCACTTCATCACACTTGGTTAAGTAAGTGTGAAGAACGTGCGTCGTCTGACTGATTTGTCATGTCGGACATGTTTTGAAAATTTATGCGTGGCGTATACTTGTGTGCTCATAGTTCTCAGTGCCTCCGTTTGACGAATTCAGGACGTCGAAATTGTCTACGCCCATTTTCGTTGTATCAGAAGCACCAACCAGATCAGTTTCAGGTTGTAAGTTTACTGATCATTTAGAATTATAAGAGCGTCATGAATCTCATGATAGTTTACTATTACAATGGAATTCCTGAGCGCAAATTGCATCTAGTAACGTTTGAAATAATTCCTAACTGCGAATCACCGCTAACAAAAAAATTACTTACCCGAAATTGAAAAAAGGGGTTGTTAGAAAAACCAGTCCTGCCTTGCCCTAACCTACCCGAAGTTAGGGCGGGTGCTAATTCGTCTGACCCGAAAAAAATTCGGGTTTCCGAGATATACGGCCTAAATCGTGCAAATTAGACCCAACTGTAGATTCTAGGCGAGGGTAAGATACCCTAGACGTTATCGGTCTAGGTTACTTCACTGTGCGCGATGCCTACGGAGTGTATGAGTAGTAACCCGCCGCTCTGCGGCGTGGCGGCTCCCAAGTCTCTAGGGACGCATTCTTGTGTCTGGCAACTGAGAGAGATGCCTGCCTGTACTTCTGCTCTTTGTTGAGAGTGTGCAGGAGAAGTTTTTCCTTAGCTACAAAAAGCTAGTGCTTCTATGGACAATAATTTTCTTGTCGGCTTAAATATAGATGCTAACCACCCATCATCTAGCAAGGAGTAAACAATTTTTATACGAATACTCTTACTGTATGTCAGAAAAAGGGCGGTTGAGCCGTCCCTGCTTGTATCCGTCATCGCCCAAAAAGTGCATCATTTTTTCTTATATCCATCTCCAGCGTCACAAAGAACGGTCGGTTGTTCCTCCCCTTATTGTCTGCAAAGTATTAGCATTTAAAAAAATATGAATACATACCAGCTAAGCACTACGTTTGGCTGTCATTGTTAGCGACTAGGCCCCTACGCGTAATGTCAAATTAGTAAATGTATTAGCAGCAAAAATTTATGGAAGAGCTCTATGTGTTTTTGTACGTTTATTGTATCTTTCTTGTCCCGTCTTAATAACTACTTTCATTGAGCGGTAAAAATAATATTTGTGGACATGCATCATACTGGCAGTGGGGATCACAATATTTGTCCTACAGAAAAGAAGTACTGTAGTTTAAATAATAGGTTGGAAGCTCAGTTCTTGTTGGTTTTTAACATATTGGAACGTTAAGACCGGCAAGAACATAGTTTCCTACCGAATACAAATCAGTCCTATAGTTTGAGTAGTATTTACTTACGTTCCACACAATACGTTGTCATTTGTGGTGGTCAGGAACACTAGTTACTAGTTATGTATTGAATGCTCACTATCTGCGCATGGTGTAAATGTACGTCTTTCCGTTTTATCAGTGTAATGGTGAAGCCTCCGTGTACGTAATGAAAAAGCACCGTAGGATCACCATCGAAAGTGTGGTGGACAGCATATATATTAGTAATATCTTTACTAGAAAGCTACAAGCAATATCACACTTTGGGAGCACGTGTCGTGACCATATTATGGACATTCGCCGGCTACATTTACGCAAGTGACCTCGGGGTGGTATAGCATAAGTAGGTTAATGAGGCGCGTCACACTGTGAGTTACTGTGTGTCCGCTGCTCTTACCCTAATCGACGTCTTTGATACGAGCCATTAATGCCGCTTGCTTGCACTTGTGCCAGTTTTGTAGAGTTATAAGGGACGTAAAAAGTTGTGATACCAAACGCACAGGAATATGGGCAGCCTAAGTTAAAAAAATATAGCTACTTCTTTTCCTTTTACTTTCCGTTCAGAGGAACCTCATAGAAATTGGCTGTTCCACCTTTATGAAATTATATTGTGTTTGTTATTGATAGTTAAGTTCGTTTAGACCGAATTAAGCCGAAAGTACGAGTACATGCAAACGTTTTGCGCTGTGTAGCATAATACACAAGCGTACTACCTGCCGGACTCATATGGATCAGTTATAATACCTTGGAAACTGATACTACAAAATATATGCTATAGTACTACATCGCTAGCAACTTCCCGCACTACCTCACATTTCTTCTCGTGTACCTGTGTAACCACCCGTCCCTTGCAGAGCCCTCTGTTTACTTCTTGATCATGTACGAGCCTGCTCGTATTTATACAACTTTAGCGACACATCATAGCTCCGATGACACGCTTCTGATCAGCATGCTAATGCATGTGACAGGTTGGCGTACAAGTTCAGTGTCGCAACTTGTGGTCGTTTGTTGAATGGATGAACAGCTTGGTGCAGAATACGTAAGACAGCTGACGTTTGTTTGTTTGGAGAGTATGAAATTTTGAGGTGATTGAAATTTGCTGCAATGTTATTGCCAAGTGTATTTTGTCCTAGCTATTAATTTTTACTGCAATTACGTGCAAGAAGTTGATTAAAATGTATAATAATCCTTATATAATAAAACGCCTCGTGGTTTTATTTATTCGTGTCCGCTGTTAAGGAAATAGGCGAAAAATAGTCCAGTTTGCAGAATTTGTAATTACATAGAAATCGATGACCAGGTTGCAGAAGATGGTGAAGCCTGATCCTTATCCCATTATCTGAAGACACTTCTTGCTTGAAACACTTCTTGAAATCGGAACAATATGTTTGCAGCTTCTGGAGTCCGATTTTTAAACTTTTTTCTCTCAGGTCACGTCGTATAAATTCGGCAGGTGGTCAACGAAGCGCTCTGGGGGGGATGATTTTTCACTGGCAGTAGATAATTATTTCTTCTAGCTTACTGTCTTTCTTATTTGACAAAACAGTTTTCTCTTCATGGGCCAAAATTTTAGCACTTCGATAGAATCACGAAGCAGATATTTGAGTTGGTAAGACGGTATAATTACTACGGAGCGCTCATATTGTATATAAACTGACCTGACTGGATTGCGTTCAAGTTTATTGGAGTGTTTTGCTCAAGATTTTACTTGTGCCTATCGATATAGAAGACCTAAGGATGAAAGCACGAGCAAGGATCAATGAAGAAAATGAAGAATTAAGTCAGAGAAGATTCCCCACCGCCCTATACATAGGTATTAGGCAAACATATCGATTATTGCGTGAATTTTTTCGCGCACACCCACGGGTCCACTAGTAATCAATAATGACGCAATTGTGTGGAAAAATTTTCTACTTTCTTATTTAATAACTTACGCGGAATTAGGAGGTATGTTTGGCTAAAGTAATCAATCGTTATTTCAACTTGTATTTGTTTCCATTGTTCACTTCGTCCTGAATTTTTTCTGTATTTATTTTCCTAGTATTTATCTCTTTTTTTGTGATATATACTTGATTCATCAGTTGCATATCACTTTTATTGATGTTCGGCACTTAATAGGATAGAGTCCTCGTGGAAATCCACTGCCCGCATCGTAGCACAGCACCCCGCGACAAGAGATCCAAAAGTCACTCGGCGAGGACCGAGATTGCTTGCGGTGCAAAGTCTTGGACTTTGACCCATTCTACAACAAGCTTTCGCTGCTTTACAACAAGCTGTAATAACAGATATTTTTTATTACCTATAAGTTTTCGGTGGGCTAGCAAAGCAATCAGTGCATTATTTGCCGTGTATGCATTTTATACACTGTAAGAAAATCCGTAACTTTAACGGACGAAACTCTATAAATGTCACTTGGAAAGCCTCTTATTTAACTTTTCTGGAGAATTCCCGTATTTTCTCATTGGCCAGTGACCATACCTAAGCGTACCTCGTGTGGTACCATAATGGTAGCTAGATCCCTCTATAAACTATCATTTTATTTGATATGCAAAGGGGCATCTTCTTTGCAATTTCACAAGTTTTTTTTTTTTTTTCAAGTAATAAATACGGTATGGTAGGAAAATGCTGACCTTACGATTCAAGTGTTACATCATTTATGCTAGTAATAATAAGATGTGAAACTCGTAAATTAAATGTAAATTTGACATTCATAGTAGCAGCAATCCTGTTTTATACTTATTTACCCTGCAATATCGCTTTTCTCACAAACTTTATTTCAAAACGCAGGTATTTATCTAAGCTGAACAAATTGCGAGCCATGTGTACATTTATTTTAAACAATAGCCGTCACCAGATGCATGACTATTTATTGTATGTAGAATTTTGTACCGATCAATTAAGAATAAGATAATGTATCAAAATTGATATTATAAAACTTGAACCAGCATCAGAACGCAAGAGCATTTGTGTCAATACAGCACTTGATATTCATAGGAACATACCTAATGTGGAGTCTATGTCATGGCGTATTTGGTCAAGACGTTAACTTCAGATTCTCGACTTAATGCCACACTAGCGATCGAGTACTGCACCGAAGACTTTTTTTCTAAGACTGCTAGAAAAATTGCAGAAAAATCCCGTAAATCTTACGAAATTTTATTGGCATTTTTGCTGCCTATCTTTTCTCTGTAATATTTACGGATTTTTTTAGAGCGTAACTAAACTAATGAACTAATGAAGATACGGCAGTGCGGTTCTTGCACTATAAGCGCAAGAGGCATACGTATATATAGGCTGAGAGTCGCAGTCTTGTTATTGGTCACTCCTATAAACCTAACACTGCCAAACAAGGCAGCTCTCTGTTAGTTCTCTGCGCTCTATCCCTTTCTCTCTCAGTCCGTGAGTAACACACACACGGCACTCGCATAACGTGTCTTTCTCGCGGCGTAATACTTCCTCTGATTGATGGTTGCCGCTGTATTGGGAGTGTTTGCTTGGGTGCGTGACGTAGCATGCGTTCGCCTCATCATCGTTACAGCGTTACGGAGTACGTGGGAGGTCTGTGACACCACTGTGGTGTTGTGTATCCTGTCATAATCCTGAACGTGACACATGCCCTAGGGAGCACGAAGTTATGAACTGGCGATGTGTACCTAATACGCGGGAGATGTGCGTATCGGCGAAATACTTGCTGGGCCGACGTACAACACGTGCCTATATATGATGTGACGGCTGCCTTGAGCGCCATCGACCTATCGGGTGCGTAGTGTTCCGTACCTGATGCAGACATCATTCATTGTAGGATATCGACGTATTCCTTATATTCAACAGATGGTGGCAGATCCGTTTGTCATAACTGGACCTAATGTTCGACACACATCGTTTGACTACCGTTCTCTCGCATGCAACCATCATCATCGTTCTCAGCCTGTTGGAAGCATTGTTACTCAAAACGCAGGCAAACAGCGTCGTCGGTGTTCGGATAATTTGCTGTGGAACACGTTTAAAGTCGCCGTGACGTCTGCGCAGGTTTCAGTCCTCAACATCCAAGGAAACTGATGAGCTGCAGGTCGCCTACCGTACTTGTCTTCAAATTTGGGATCTGGATCAAAGCTAACGCCTGGCCTGCGTTGCCAGTCGAGGGGCTTCTAAGAAAAAGGTGCCGTGTATTGAGTGCTTATCTCTGAGTGTGGTTAACGGAAAGGCAGATGTAGAATCTGCAGACCGCCCCGCACACAATGCTCTTTACTTCTTGGAGAACCATAGTCTCGTCTATCGTGAACCTGTTTTCCTCCACATATGCATTAGATACCCTGACAGAATTTCTATACGTCCCAGGAGCTCTTTTGTGGTTTTAGCTTCTAGGACGCCGAAGACTTCTGTTACAGCAGCTGGTGATGGACGAACTAAGTGGCCCATTTTTAAAGAGGTGCTGAAGCCCGAATTCAAGCCCAAAAATGTAAGTGCAGTCCTTGCGGAACCCCACAGCCTGCAGCATTGCACAACACTCTGATATGCACCGAACCCTCAGCCCCGAATAGACGTTGCCACGCGACCTATTTTACGGACACGCGCCGCAATGTCACTTGTACAGCACCGCTGTCGCTTCCCTACAGCGACGCTGTAATTGTCCTGCAATGTTCGAAACCCATGATGCCTGACACACCCAAACTACGCCCCGGTAGGAGTTGTGCCTCCTTTGTGTTTTTCGCTTTGTTTCGCCGATTCCGGGAATATTTCCATTTTGAACGTGCTTTTTTTCTGCTCCTCTGCCATCGTGGCGCCTCAAGAAACTTCAGCTCCGTATTAGTGTCGGTCCGCTGTCCATATCTCACACATGAGCCTCAGCCTGACCTGGATATTGTACCTTTTAGTCTCTGCATTTTTCATATTCTCGACTTAAACACGCTTTCCCTTTGTAGGCAGGCGCAAATATTTGCGCTAGAACTTGTTTTTTTTTTCTCATGAGAGCTTTTTTCTTATTCCGTGCAAAAGTTTTGCATTATTATATTTTTTTACTTCATTCCGGTCGCCCCATGCAAATTTTACCCTATACGCACGAATTTTTCAATTATAGTTTTCAGTTACGTTGGCCGCACGTGGTAAATTTTGTTTGTTGCCCATGGAAGTTTGAATTAAATTTTTAAACTTCCGTCTGCAAAAAATGGCGGCTGGTGGCCATGCCAATTAAAATTTTCGGTCGCCATTCCGTCAAAGCTGTAGTCGATGCAGTCGCCTGGGCTTCCTTTTTCGTCTCGATCAAAGCTGCATCTAAAATGCGGCAGGAATGCGCGCCATTGCGCTGCAGACGCAGATGGTCTGGTGCATTTTGCCCAGTCTTTTGCCCTCTTGCTTGGCCCGGCAACGCTTCAATTCAATTTAGATTTCCCGTCCGTATAGCTTGGGTTTTCCTCGTTGACTCTTCTCGCTGGTGCGTTATTGCATTGCGTACAATTTGGTGCTGGTGGAATGTAGTGTTTTGCATTTCTGTGCAGTGCCATTTGTTCTTATGGGCACTAATGCCACTCGTGGACGTACCGCCTTCACTCTCAGAGGAATAGAAGTACCTAACGTAGCTTTAATTGTTTTCATCTGAGAGCAAAAAAACAAAATAATACTTTCCATGCTCCCCATTTAGCGTGAAGTAACTATTTTGGCGCCCAATGCCTGCCTCTGAGATTGTATTTGAAACATTTCGGTTCTATTCACTATAAATATAAGTTTTCTCTGTAAATACATTAAACATAAAGTTATTTAATTCTCGCAAAACCGCGTCTATATTTAGTGCGGCGTTTATTGGATATGACCGTGCCAATAGTGTCTGTAGAGGTCGTCCGGACCGAAAGTATGCCTTTCTATTGCGCAAATTACATCCGTTAATTATTATACTCCTGTTGTATATATGGTCAGTGGAATGCGTAAGCAGCAGCTGTTTTGCGAAAACAGAGAGAGAGAGAGAGAGAGACAATACCACACACGAAGACAAATGTCCTGTCGTACTTTATACCTCGTGTTGGCTGGGAGCTCCTCTCCGTGTGTATGGCTGGCATCTCGTTGCGCGGTCGTGTTTTAACCCATAGAATTTAAGAGTCAAGGGATCAGCTCTTCATTGCTACAGCAAGCCATGGATTACCATGCTGGTGTTGCGGATGTACCCAGCTGGCGCCATGGATGCGATTGTCGCCTCACAATATGTTGATGTTGTGCCCAGTGCGACGGAGATAAACCTTCTCAGTCTCTGCTGTGGATGCATTGGAGTTCTTTGTTGCACGCATCAAAGGCGCTGCAGTGCTCCGATAAGGGATCTTTAGCTCCTCTTAACTAGTCCCTTTTAGTTTACAGGCATTCGCCGCGACTTACAGAGTCGGTACTGCGGTGATGCGTGCGTGTTGTCACTTCGTGTACCAAATGATCTCTGCAGGGTACTGTGAAGTGTTTAGCAGTCCACTGCACTTACGCCGCTCTTGCGTCAAATGTGTTGATGTTCGTACTTAATTAATGCGTCTGTGATAAACCTCTGTAGTTGTTCTGTGGCGTCCATTGAAACTCGGAGATGTATGCATGAGAGCTGCGGCAGTTCCGGAATATGCCCAGCTTTGGTGAAGTGTTTGTTACTGCAGCGCCAAGTGTAAATATGAGTGTGTGCTTCACATCAGATACTGCGGCCGTCTACTAGAACTTCACTTTTTTTGTCCGCATAATCCATTCCCATTAGCCTCAACTTGTCTAAAAAGCTACACTCCTAGGCGTGGAATTTGCCCCTAGCGAGGTGGGGGCGCAAACTTGTGACACTCGAGCCGACCTCAAGTGTAACCGGATTGCAAGTAACGCCTGCCTTTCAAAGTGCCGAATTTAATGCTTAGGGTTGAAGCTTCAGACAAGTTAACGCTAATCAGACCAGATTGTCCCCGTGGCAGTGGGTCAGTTGAACTCGTCCGAGATTGCCATCCTCGAATATCTTGTTCATTCCGTCAGCTCAGTAATATGCGCATAAAATTCCACATGTAAGTTTGCGGTCTTGATATCCGTAACTTAATGTCACCTGGTCGCTCGCCACCATCGGTAACGTAAACTGTATACTTCTGGATCCAAGAGCAGACACCAAGTATTTTATTAGATGAGTTACTAGCGCAGCAATGCCCATGGACATTATGACTGCTGGCCACGTATGGTCAACCTCCGGAATTATATTTGTTAACTCACATTCGACTGAAAAGAGGAATATCATACGTGTTACAGTTTCTAATGCATCAACTTTCCATTTTACACAAATTAAACCGCTGGCGTAGCTAGCAATACAGTACAGCACTGTGTTTTAACAACTTTTTAAAACATAATTGGTATCTAAAATGTGCCCGAAACAAAATGGCTTAGCTAGTGAAGTTATCGCAAATATACAGTAAATATATATATATGTATATATCTTTATGAGAGCAATTAGTGTTTGACGGAACAATCTGTATGTAGGTTTTTAGCTGAAAGGTATGCATAACTACCAAAAATGACACATTTTAACGTTGCAATCTTAACTGCCATAGTTCATCTCTACCACCAGCCCTGGCAGCCATGTTTCTGGTTGTCGTACGACCCACCGTAACTCATTTCTACTACCTGCATAAAACACGCGGCACTTCAGGACTGAGACACAAACATTGCATGACCTCCCGGCAAGGGTTTGGTGTGGTGCTGGGCGCCCCCCAATTAGGGTGGGTCCTTGTTTGGCTGCGCCTCCCATCTATCAGGCTCGCGCCGTTATGGCCGAGCGTGTCGTCGTCATCTTATTTTCTCTCCTCACGACCTCAGATCTTACTGAAATGTGCTGGCCTCAATCTCTTCCTCCTCCATATCCTCCTCTATGTCATCGGAGTGCTGTCAAAAGTTTCCTGTTGTTTGAGTCTACCTGAAGCGTTTATTTAGCTGCTTATTGCACTGCACTAGTAGAATATACGTTGATCCACTACGTGGAATACAATTTTTAGGATAAAAATAAGTACCAACGTGGCTATCGTTTCTAACTACAAACAAACCATCTCTACTGTTCTACAAATGCAGGGAATATACAAGAGGGGCCGTGAATGCAGCCAATAAAAGTGCGTCTCATGATAGTAAGAGAACACCTAACTGGAAACGACTTTTTACGTGACGCCTTTCTTTGTTTCACTCTCCGATTCCGCGTCTTTCCCGAGCTTTTGCTTATTCCATCATCGTTTGACTGCAGTGTAGCTAAAGTGTGACTGGCGAAAATACATTCTTGTATGTTAATAGCGGTGTTTTTATCTCGCACTGATATATATT
This sequence comes from Parhyale hawaiensis, assembly GCA_001587735.2. Taxonomy (NCBI): domain Eukaryota; kingdom Metazoa; phylum Arthropoda; class Malacostraca; order Amphipoda; family Hyalidae; genus Parhyale; species Parhyale hawaiensis. The sequence goes on along the minus strand of LQNS02278169.1, from coordinate 6,635,874 downwards.
GTTGGCGCTCGTTGATAAATTTTATTGTTGCATAACGCATTCACACGTCCTCCTTTTCACGGTACTCGTATGTCTCCTCTTGCCGCCGTGCCGTTATAAGAACGGTTTTACGGCAACATTTGATCGAATATTTTCGAGGAGAACGTTTTCTATTGATAACGCATCCGTGCGTTTCCCTTACGTTTTGATGTGCTTTGTGCTATAACAACAAACCGCTTTTGTGTTGCGAGCCCGCGCCTTGTCTTCCTAATATCACCTCACGTAATCAGAAGATGAATGCAGAGCTGGAACTGATTTCGCAGGTGACGAAACGAAGATAGTCATATTTACTTCTCTCTCTTTTTACTTGCCTCTCTTCATTGTGTATATATCTAGTAAAACTTGAATCGTAAAAACAACACATTTTCGCTGCACTTGCTCCGTTGTGGCCCGTGCATGTGCCTTTACTCATTTGATGCTCTTTTTGTGAAGTTAATGTGATTGAACAAAATTGACTGGTGAATAGAAGAATTCTGAAAATTGATGAGTCACTAGAAGACGGTCTGATGTGGGTACAATGATCAATATTGTAATGCTGTTTTGCCTGTTATTTGTAGTGTAGTTTATTATTTGTGCAGTTTTGTAGTTGTGATAATTTATATAATTTTCACAAACAGGTTATTATCAATTTGTAGCAGTTTTATTGACAGTAGCTATTATACTGTGTGTATTATGTTGATATATATCAATGGATGTGAAGCCATGCCTGTTACTGACAAAGAAATCACTTTGGTTGACTGCGTCAGTGTGTCCAGCTCCCCAATGTCTCCAGCAAACAGATCGTTCCCAAGCCTTCGGTCAACGCGTACAAACCGCAGCTCAATTTCAAGTGAGATAAGTTTACGTAAGAAAAACAGCGATCTAATGTTTCCGAATCGCAACAGAACTGAACTGTTCGTTCCAAATATCAACTTTAACAAGCGGCTGTTCCAAAATGGCCTGAGTCGTAGTGTGTTTAGTGATAAGTTCGGAAATATTGACTCCCCCGCGGAAACAAATGGAAATATGGACTGTTCAGAACGGCTTCGTGCGCCTCCTCCGAAGTCCGAATTAAACCACTGCGATAATCAGAAACTGGAACATGGATGTCGGATGTCGAGAGAGATCGCCAGTGACACGATCGAGTCCTTTTCAGACGCTGTCCGCAGAGAATGCAAAGCTTTAGGAAGAGATTCGAAAAATTTATGGCGACAGTCCGCCATGCTTTGGGGTGAGGACGGTCCAGTGGACTCCCACCGTGGTAGCTTTGCGGGGACGAGCGACAACGGCACCATCTCCACCGCCGAAGGTGATGGCGACAGCCACGTTTGGGATACAGCCACGTCTGCTACCACAGAAGACGATGACAACACCTCGGATGGGCCTGATTCCAAGAGGTTTTCATCTGAAATCAGCCAACGAAATTTCTTCATTCGCCAGGCTTCTCCGATCTCGACTGTAACCACGGAGGAGGAAGACGTTGTTTCTCTGGAACCTGAATTTAGACCTTTCCGAAAATCCACCGCTGACTCTTCCCAGGAAGCAGAATTTAAAAGGCTATCAATGGATGCCAGTGTGAGGAAGGTGGTTGTGCGGGATGGGTCGCCTGTTATTTCTAACATACAAATTAACGATGAAACGTCCGAAGATGGGTCAGGCGCCTCCGAGAAAGCCCTGGAAGACGACACCGCCTCTTTCATGGAAAAGACTTGCCAGCTGGAACACAGCATCTTGGACTACCTCTGCTCGCCGACTTCTGTTGTACGTGACAACGGGACGCGTGAAACCGTCACTATTGACCTCGAATTTTGGGTGAGTATAGCAACTTTTGTTAGTCTCAAGGACTAATTTTATCAATACTCGCGAGACCCATAGTAGTCATTTTTCCCATTTCGGTAAAAATGGGTAAGTAAAAGTATCTCACATCTCATTTTCTGGTGAGTGGTTGCTTTATCATTAGTCGACGATTAAGGTCTTTTATACAAATTATGCGTTTTTCTACCACATGGCTCAAACGTGACATGTAGGTATGTATAGCTTTCCAATTTATTGCAGTTGAAAATGTAACTTTCAATTGAAATTTTCTGTCAACATTGCTAAATTCTGAAATTTTTTCGAATTCTTTTGCTCTCATAACTTGTTTTTTTTTTCAAAAATCCGATTGTTAATAGTTGTTGCACACTTCCAATTGATAATTTAATTTATTTGCTCCTTCACGAATTACAGTTATTTGCAGTTCTTAGTTGGTACGTATTACAACGACTTGCGCTTGAAGTTCTGAACAACAACCGGTGTTGACCCGCACTTTTAGGTAAAAGGCAGGTGTAGCCTGGGATTCTCGGTAAATCTCCAGCAGTTTTCACGAGAATGAACGGCCTGATGGCATCACAAGACCGGGGTAATCATGAACGCAGACTCATGCTCTCGTGTTTTCATTAAATAACATTTGCAACGATGTCCATGATAACGCGATATTCACCTCCGCCAAGGTGGTTGTTTTTGTCGTGCTTGTTTAGAAAATTTACTGGTCGCGCGTTTCAGCAAAATATATATTTCTATGACTTCTCTGTGTGATGACGTAATTTATATTTGTGAGTTTTACACATTGTGATGCCTGGGTGCGGTAAGGAGCTGGTCTACCGTTTCATATTACCCTCGTGTATGTTATGACTGGAAAGTTGCGCGCTGCCGGTGCTGAAAGGTTCATGTCAACAGTACGACCGAGACTTAGCGTGGGGGGCTCAAGTACCCTTTTATGGCTACCTAAGGTGCCGCATTTACATAGGAATTATGCGCTTGGTATTCCTCTTGACGAGCTTTGCTAGCTGCTAAGTGGCGTCTGGTGCCGGCGCCTGTCTCTTTCGCTTATTTTATCTGCGCATGTGTTGGTTTTTGCAGATATTGCGCCAGGCCTCCTGGGATCAGAGAGTCCAGAACTTGCCAAGGGAATAATCTTAAAATGCTAATGAAAAAGTTTCAAAGATTACGCGACATTCTTGCCAAAAACTTGGAGATATCAGCTAGTAGTTGTATGGCACCTTTGCACGGGTGCCAAGCACCAATTACGACTGTTTCCTTCGTGTCCTCATGCCCTACAATTCGTTACTATAGAGCCATTGGGCGAGAATTCCAATCTGTTCGGAAATAGTGAACAAAATCAAAATGTTCTATCCCTGTACCTTATAACCTTACGTACGTTCATAATTTTCCACGTTCCAAAACGGCGAGAAGAAACTTGCATTGCATGCTCATAATGTATAATTGTAGTTCCAGTTTCTATATAGAACTCTGTACTTTATCAGCCTTTCTTGTGTCGCCTAATTTAATCATACTGTATATTTAAAAAACAATCTCCCAGTACATGTAATGCTGTATGTATAGTTCACTTGCGGCTGCAGTACACTGTAAAAAAATTTTACGTGAAATGACAGAAAGTGTCCGGCAGCCCATTCGCCGGACACTTTCCAACTTTCTGTTTAATTGTACCAGGAAGTATTTAGAAGTTCCGTCAATAAGCGGATTCTTTTCTGTAACAGAAAGAAAAATAACTTCCCTGTAGAGTACAAATTGTTAAATTTCATTCCGTTGTTTGTGGTTCTTTTGAAAAAGCAAAGCGCCTGGGCCGGATTCGAACCCACGCCCTTTAAACTTTGTAGGCAGCCGCTGCCCTAACCAATCGAGCTATCAAAGCTCTGCCAACACAGTGGTCAAAAGAAGGTCATGCGTATCCCGCATACTATTTTTTGGCAAAGTTATGAACGGATCTTCACGAAAATTGCAGAAACAGTTAATAACTATTAAAAGGCACGAATGATTAGAGTTTGGTGTTGATACAAAGAAATTCATAGTTTCAGAACCAATTTGAATTTTTCGTTGCCGTTGCCTTGCTTGGCGGAGGTATGCGCACTCAGAGTGCTCTCTATAGTTGGTATTGTAAACTCTCTAACAGTTAATGGCTCGGGAAGTTCAAGCAAATTGGATAAACACTCTATCATAAAACTTCTAGACCTGGAATCTGACAGACACGAGGAAAACTTTCCGGTAACGCGCCTATCTACTGACACTTCCCAATGATATAACAGAAACAATGCATTAATCTCCGTAATTTAACGGAACGTAGTATTCTTTCTGTGAACAATGTGAAGTACAGGCTCTTCCAGCGAAACGACGGACACTTTAGGTGGATTTATAAAACGGAGAAAACTACAGACATTTTTCTAGTTTATACCCGTTGAAACGCTGAATATTTTTTTTACAGTGTAGTATTAGCGCTAGAATCATCTTTCACAGCATTGCAAGTACATATCAAGGCAGATTTTATTACTTTGCTCAAAGATTACTCATATGAGCACAAACTGGTCTAATGTGGCCGCGTGAGTCACTTCCATTGCCATAATGGTAGATTGCTAATGACCCGGGGCCCCATTATTTCAGGACCCAATAAATACTATCCCGCTGCCGTCCTTATCGATACTGCCGCAAGGTTCCATGACCCGCAATGAGTGGTAAGGTTGCCTTACGGAGCCGGTGTTACTTTACGGTGCGGTGGAAAGGAATGGCGATCTTATCTCTACTTTCCTACGGACCTTTTCGTTTGACTAGCACTCTCTCTCTCTCTCGCCGCGGCCCATATTTGACCAAAATATCTGCTGTGATTAGTTGCGAACTGATGAGTTGCGGGGGAGTTCTTTGATACGCAGCGACTGAGCTGAGGCATGGGTGTTGTTAGACGGGAACACAATCGGTTTTTATGGGAGCTATAAGTACGCGGTCCAACTGCTCAGTGGGTGCGTACTTTGAGGCTGTCAGGGAAAATTAGAAGTTATGTTCCGCTAGCAATTTCTACAAATAGAGAATGCATAGTTTCTTTGACGACACCGTGGATTTTTTTTTCTATAGAAAATTTGCAGTCCACTATAACGTAAGTGCCACCATAGTTGTATTGCAAACAGTTAGAGTGTCTGTGGAAGCGTCGTTGTGTCGCTCAGTGCGATTCCGACTGTTATTGTGGGAGGTTACGATGCGCTGCAGGTGCGTTTTGCCAGCAAGCTGTGTACACGCGCACACTGTAGTTTGTTAGCTGAGGGATTACTGACAGTGGGCTACGAAAATTGATGCATCTGTGGTGAGATCAGCTGGTCTCACGAGGAGCTGCAGAACAGTGCAGTAGGTGTTTTTTGCTTTTTCTCTATTTGCAAGTAAAGGATGCAAGAGGAGAACCAACTTAATTTTTCCGTTAGCAGCAGCACAGTTGTTCTCTTTGCATGTACATATTACTGAAATCAGTAGCGAAAGTGCTGTGTCAATATAAATATCCTGATGTTTTTATTGCCAGTAGCAGATTCATTTCGCGGCATATATATCCCTAGTAACACATTTCACGGTTACTTCCCTACAAGATAGGGTAATTATGCTGAGCGCGACCTATAACAGCAAACAGTTACACCTCACTGCGTGGGTAACTGCCCCCATTCGATTCCGTGCTCGGAATCAATCCAAAGGAAGGAACGCATAATCTGCAGTGATCCTGCTTTATGGGTCTCATTTCTGTCCATGTGGTCTTGGTGCGCAAACTTGCACACCACGGGACGCTGTGTGACCTGCACAATTTACGATATCCAGTATACGGTTGGCCGACGCACAGCAGCAGCACGTCAATATATTTGTGAATGTTTCTGTGTTGCTGCGCTGTTAAGGCGAGGCTGCACGATAGTCGAACAAACTAGTTTTTTCAGCCTCGCGTTTGAAGCAGTCGCTGTGTTCGTTTAACAGAAAAGCGTAAAGCTCTTTTAGGTTTAATTCCCTCCAAATTTGAGGCCATTGTCGAACGTTTACTAGGGACACTTGCTCAACAAACTCACTTCACCGCTAACATTTTAGAACCACATCCTCTTTGGAAAGCATGGGGATGTGGATGAGCGGGCTTATATAATTAGCAGAGGAAACTCATTCATTTCGTCATCATGCGAACCCCTCTTTAGAGCCGTCCCGCAAGATATTTTGGACTGTCTGTGTATTGAGCGCAGCATATTGGGAAATTTTCAAACGTCACTGAGGCAGTTAGACGTGGAATGGTACTGCATACTGTTATTTTTTGTAACGCTTCCCTCCTGAGCATCCATGGACAGAAAACTCAGAGGAACTGCCATAAACAACTCTAAGATATTCGAAACATTACTGAGATCGTCTCACCCCTATAAACCATGTACGACTAATTTGAACGCTGACAGCCCCACATAGCAAAATGGCGGATATCGCCATTAAGCAAAGTGCTCTGCACATGAATTTTTGACTTTCGATTAATGGCGATACGGTTGAGTACAGGTCTCTACTGTATATTAATATTCTTTATAACTATTCTGTTTGTGAATTGCGATTCTTTCATGATTTAGGTCGTTTGAATACGGGAATTGTTACTATGTATGCGGGAATTGCCGCGGAGCACCGGGACAGTTGCTGGGTGGCGTACAGTATTAGGACTCTTCAACTCCAGACCGCCCCCCGCCATTTGCATGGTCGTGTATTGCTACACGTCGGATTTGCATACATTTTCTTTTCAGTTGAGGCTCATGTTACATTTCTACAGTTGGGTCTTTTACAGTCCTTTGGAGAGGCCTCTTAGGCAATTGCACGGTCTGAGTGGCAGCTATAGTGGGGAGAGGGGGGAACAGTGCGTCTAGCCATACAGTGGCTTTTAAATGAACCTGCATGCGGCATATCTGGCCTAAATTGCGTTAAAGTTTGCTTTCGTGCAGCAAATTTGAGTAGGTATACAATATCATTTACGATTGGCTCGAAGCCATTCTGGGCCTACAGCTCCGTTTCAGTTAGCTTTCAGCCAATTTCACTTCTTACTGCTGTTTATTGTTTTAAGAGTTGTTGAAGATGATTGAGAAAATGTTTGTTGATACAAGAAGTAGCAATTTTATACATTCTGAACATGTGTATTATTGAACTGCGCGTAATGTACGTACGTATGTACTGGATTTTGCTTGTGTTGTACTTCTTCCCACTCAGTGGGTGTGCTGTATGTGTCATGCAGACCAGCCCGTACTTTTGCTGATTACAGTTCTGTTTGAAAGTTAATCACTTTCCCTTATTTAAAACAAACTTTTCTGTGGAAATTATTACTTGCACTTTGTTGTTCTTCACACGCAAGGATATTGCAATATATTTGTTAGCTGGTCTCACATTTTGTGTGCTGTGTTCCTTCCAAATTTTCTGCAAGTGTGCTGAGGGCTCAAGTACAGTTTGTCCTCTTCATATCTACCTGATTACGGGACGCGCTTTCCACTCGCATCGGTTAATTCGGTTTAAGGGATTCAAAACGTGCAGAGGTTCCTCATAGCGTCCTGAAGGAGTGGAATTTACGTACGGATAACAGAAGCTAGTCAATTATATTGTTTTGTTAACATTACATTGGCGAGAGTGTGGCACTTGTGTGCTTGATGATGAGCTGCTTGCCTTGCAATTAATGTCGCTCACTGTAGCCAATGCTCTGCTTACCTCGCTAACTTGGTGACCCGCCTGCCCCCCAATGTGGCTGAGTACATATGGCTGAGTGCCAGTGGCCCTGAATCCGCCATATGGCTGGCCCGACAGGCTGACGCCAGCAGAGCCACTCTCAGCTCACCCTAACATTACCTGGAACCGGCCTCGGTGTTTGCGCCTCCTCATTCATTACGTCTCATCGTTTAAGCGATGCGCACTTAATGACTTCAAATTTGTTACATAATGAAGAATTGGAGATTAAAATGACATGGGACCTGATCTCAGGACTCCTATTTGTAGTTTACTTGTGAAGAGACTTGACTGGCAGGCAACATGACGTGCAGAAGGAATCGTCAGCGGGCGTTTTTTTTTTTCACTCTCTTTTGGCAGGCGGCGCCCGCTATGCACCTGTGGCCGCGAGGCAGATATTGCATATGCGACCAGCGCTCCAGCCCGCGTCTGCTGACCTCCGAGACACGCAGCCTGTTCCATGGGCGGGGCTTGGTGCCCTAATGTCCATAATTTACTACGTTTGTGACGCCTAAGATAAGATGAACGTCCCATCAGTGTCCTATGTATCGGCCGGGCTATAGCAAATAAGTCTTCGCGAAATAGTGACGTGATTAACGTAGTTGAATTAGTAACGTTCATGTTAAAAATCCACATTTGGAACGGGCCTTGATATATTATGGCTTCTTCGTACCTGTGTGTGAATTATTTTCTATACTAAACATCATGCATTACAGTAATATTAGTGTGCATTACGGTAATATTAGTGATGCTAATGAGTAATGACAATAATAGTTATATCAACACAAAGCATTTAGGGCCATATCGAACGTGCCATTATCTGCATGCTTTACATTCATATCATATCATAGAGGAGCAAATCTTGATAGACAGCCGTTTGTCCGTTCGTGGTATATCATTTGAGTTCATGTCCGTGAACCACGATAGATTCATTTTTAAAGCTCTGTGATGTGTATGAATTGACTGTAAACCCAACGTTCTCCAATTAAAGCACGTTGATGTCATGTCCTAGTTGTTTACAGTTACGCAGCTTTCTGCCCAACAGCACTGCATCATTTACTGTAGGGTTGCATGCTCGTAATGCATCATTGTCGCCCAAGTACCTAACAAAGTAAGATGCATATTAATGAACACAAATGACATCACTCTTGCCTCACTGGGGCTCAGGGAATTATTCTCTGCACCAAGTTTAGCTCATCTGTTTGCTGTCGGTCCTGTCCCACGCGTAGCTGCTCTAGGGGCAGGAATTTCCTGCCTTTTTGCCATTACTTTTAGCCATTTTTTACTGTTACTGTGGAGCGCCACCACTAGGCAGTTGCCAGGATACCGTAACTCCTCCGTGTCGACTTGAATTCGTTCATTGATATATGACCGATGAAGATATTTCTTGCTTTCATGTGTGCCCCTTCAGACGCGTGCGACGTGGGAAGCTGTTCCAGTTAAGGAACTAGCAATATATAATTGACGCCTACACTCCTTCCTTGGAGACAAAACGAGGTTGTACATATAATAGTTTGATAGGGTTTGTGTGTTCATTTTCTAGCTTTGCAGTGCACTTTGAGGAGCTTTTTTCTGAGAAATTTTTTTTTTTTCTCTCCTGGATTTCTGGAAATGATTCTCGATTTTTGTCATCACTGCACAATGGTTTGGATACGTTCCCATCCTGAGGTCAATGTGCTTGCTGAGGAGTGAACATTAATAGAGCAGACTCCACATGCATGGTAGTAAAGCCGGATGACCGTAACGTTACTCATCATTGTTACATTGTTCAATTCAAGTTGCCATTGTTGCATCGGTGGCGATAGTAGTAAAATGAGCCCTCAACGAGAAGTAAATTACGTTAACTCTGGTTGACTCATGGTGCTGCACATTCTTATCTAGGGCAGATCTTTCTTAGGTCATGAGACACTGTGCAAGCTTTTATCACCGTCCTTGGATAGTAGGTTCCACGAGTGCCTCTCCAGTCTGTGTGCTGGAAGCGCAGTGATCTATCGTTTAGGGCCAATGCATTGCAGAAACCTTGTTTCAAGTAGCTTCGGCTTTAGTTTATGTGATATAATGGAGATAGCTATTCTTAAGTTACTGCAAAATCCTAGTTGCAGAGTTTGGCCTCCGCCCCCTACGACCTGAAAGCACCCTGTCCACAGATTGCGGCGCCCCTGCCAGTCGGAGTGTAAACCCTGCCTAATCCATTCTAACTCGACTCTGTATGTACAGACTATAAATACTGTATAGCTACACATTAAATTCATTGTTGAATCACCACTGCATTCGGTATTGATAGTCAACAGCCACATGTTTGTATGTGCTGGAGAATGGCAGTAGTATTTATAGGTCAATTTGCTGCAACAAGTGGATGATAGTCTCAATTATCATCAGACAGTTAAATGCTTCTCAGAAGTCCTCTTGCCACGTTATTCTCTTATAAGAGGAGATGAGTTAACTGTGATGACAGCGCCACTGCAGCTATTGGTGGCTGATATAACTCCCTTTCAATAGCTGCCACGGCCGCTATAATAAGGTTATAGACCTCCACGGCTCTGCTCTCTGCTATTGAGAGCCAGTTCTGTAGGGTGCCTGCGATTGTCCAGCGCAACTGCAAATCATCGACGCTGGCTGCAGTCTAACTGCACTGCGGAGGGCCGAGCTGTGCAAGAGAGCTGAGTGGGTCCGTCAGTTCAATACTAGAACTTCTTGGAGTTTAGCGTTAGCGTGTTTTGTTACTTGTTATCGAATGGCTATGCTTAGCATTTCCTTTGCTCGTGCACTCAAGCTTTGTAGCGCATGTAGTTGATGGACCGTTTACCCGTCAACTATACTTCGAATTTTCTATGTGACGAACTGCCTCAAGGAAGGAATTAAATTCAAGTAACAACATTACTGTTGTGCAGATATTGAGTACTTATTGACCTTTTCTAAAATTAGTGTGCTTGTAAGCGTTTAGCAATACTTGATAATTCTACTGCCGCCTATCTAATCTAATCTAATTCTTTGTTCGTTCTTGTTCGATATTGGGGCATTGAACCCTCAGCTTGAACGCACGTCGCTAAAACTTAACTCCATGATTCGCTGCATTTATTTCCTTCTTTTTCAATGTGTGTAAATTATATTTGTTGTTATAGATTCTAAAAAATTTCTTCTTTATGAGTCTTTCTGCGCTTTTCTGGCGCAGTAAAGTAGCTACAACTGTTAACGCAGTAGCCGTAGCTGTCGTTCGATAGTGGCAATGTATAATTTTCGTCGATTAGAAGCGCAAAACTTTGAACTCCATTCACCTAGCGTTAGTTTTGGATTGGTGGTCGTAATTATTGGTGACAACAGCGTGGTAGTAAATAGTAAACGAACTTCATATAAGATCATTTCCGTGGTTGTGGGTAATAAGTATAGATAGCATAATAGATACGGTCACACGGCGTTGACAACACGTAGAAAACTGTCAGTGAAACAAGACAGAATTGGAAATATACATTTGAGAACCGACTACTGATATCATTGATATATATATTAATTAAACTTTTTTCCTCATTTCCATACCAAGTGTTCCAATGTAGCTGTACTCGTCTGTAGCGCGTAATATTGCCGACAGTTGACTGGCGGATCTGTCCGTGCGAGACCCTCCGCCCGTTTCTGCAGTGCTTGGGGCCCTTTTTTTCCATCGGCCATTACCAAAGATTGGAGCCTTCTTGCCGAAATGCTGCGTGCTGGAGATGATTGGAGGTACCTTGGTGTTGGCTTACACCATTATTGGCCAAGCGATACCACTCGTTCTGTGCATCGGAAACCGAATTTTAGCTCTACCTGCCAGCGGCGGCCTTGCTTAAATCGATGCCGTGGTGGCTGCGAGTAGAATGATTCTGACAAATTTTAGGCTTGTCTCAGTTTCCTCCTGTGTACTTATGCAGAGTGTCTGCAAGGTAATTGAGGTGCTCGAAAGAATTGAAAGTGATTGAATGAGCAAAGTGATCGAAAAGTAATTGAAAAGTGATGGAATTCAAGGTAAGGTGCTTGATAATAAAAATGGACTCCGTTGAAATGACATGTTTTATTTTGTAGATTCCGCAGGGCATAAGGCGAGTGTTGCTAGAGAGGAGTTTGACATTCCCTCGGTCCTTAGTTTACGTATCTACCTACGTAGTTTGGGTTCTTGATTAAATGTGGCCGGTGGCTGTTGGATGAACTGAGTTGCAGTCCTTGTGTCTATTTCAAAAACACGGCTACAAATTGAGTAAAATTGTGGTGAGGCCGAGGCCGGTCACCATAGAACTGTGCTCGTTGACAAATGGCAGGTGCTTGAATTCTTGCTTGATACGGTAATTGAAAAGTAATTGAATTCACTTTTGGATCTCTTGTTGAGACCCTGTTATTTAGCCAACGTCTAGAAAGTAGCCACGTTTATATACTCATAGAATTAAGGAAGGTTTTTGCGCTTCATTTTCGCTGTTGAAGTGAAGCTGTGAAAACACTCCCAAAAGGCACGTATTTCTCACAAACATCAATATCCTTCTGTGGTTTTTACTTTTATATTGTAAGAAGTTAAGAAACACATTAGTTGGCATCTACCTTACAGTTGTTCATCGGTAAATTCACTTTCTACTTGTTTCCGACTTACCAAAGCCCTGCTTTGTTCTATCATCTAACTCTGTATAGTGTTTCTAGCAATTTTTTTATACCGCCAAAAATATATAAATACATGAATCCTCAGAACGTATTTACCTCAGCCAAGAAGGTAATGTCTTTGTCGTGTTGTATCTGTCTGTTAGCCAGGGGTGCGGAGTCGGAAGATTTGAGGGGGAGTCGGAAGATTTGAGGGGGAGTCGGAATTTCATTTGCTTTAGGAGTCGGTATTTTTAGTCCGACTCCGAAATCCCATTTTTTAAATATTTCAATTTTTTCAAGATAATTCAGATTTTTCAGTCTTCAGTTTAACAAAATTACAGATTTTGTAAACATGGGCATAATTTGTTTTTTGCTTAGGTACCTATGCAATGCAACAGTGTTTAATTACTTGTTACAATTTGATAGCCTAATTCCTGCGCCATGTTATGCAAGCAGCAGAACTGAAAACTTATCAAAACAAAAATATATGGAAATATTATGGTCCAAATGGTACTAATGATGTCAAAGATTATTGTAAATGTTAAAAAACTACTATCTTTAGCTTGGTATGTATTTCTGTATTGGTAAAAGTAGTTGGACATATTTAATGGTTACATTAAATACTAACTGTGTAGGAGTCAGAGTCGTAAAAGCTCGAGGGCCCGGAGTCGGAAATTCTCGAGGACCCGGAGTCGGAGTCGGACCTTGAACCGTTCGACTCCGCTACCCTGCTGTTAGCAACATGAATCACTAAGTTATGGACGGATTTTTATGAAATTTGCGGGTACTGGAAGGGCTGATTAAATATACGGGGTGATCCGTGGGTCTGTTTGTCAGTCTCTTTTCCTGTTTGTTAGCAACATAGCCGAAAAATTATGGATGAATCTGCACGAAATTTACAGAAACTGTTGGGATTGCGATGAAGAACAGATGGTTACCTAAATTTTATGGATGATCCAGCACTTCATTTCATGTTTGGCTTTGTGTTTGTCATTTTGCATTGTGTTGGTTGGCGGAAGTCTGCATTTTCGGAGTGCAGCTTTAGCTTTAGTCTTAGACTTGTGACATGTTGGTTACGTACGTTTTTTTGTACGAGAATATAAGAGTTCCGCGTATACGGAATTCCAGTGCTTGTGATGGAGCTTGCAAGTAGCTCCGAGTGCGAGGGTGTCGGGACCGTTAGTCTGTGAATTCCCCTGTCAATAGCTTTAGCAAGCACAATAGAAGCGCCTTCAAGTTCCTGCAATGCAGCCTCACTTCCATTGGTTATTGACGTTCAAATTTAGAAGCGGTGTTCAGTCTCTACTTGTCCATTTGCTGCTGCGCTTCGGTATCGCAGAATTGGCCCGACACCTCCAGGGATTTCTCGTTGCAGCAGCCGCCGCTGTCGTGCCGATGTCTCTCTTTCTTTGTGCCATCTCACTCGAGACGGTCGGGACGCCTCGACGCATAAGTAAGAGCGACTGTCGTGCTGCATTTGCTCTTTACTTCAATTGAACATCAAGGCTGAGGTGTAGG
>LQNS02278169.1:6556931-6567115 GCA_001587735.2 Parhyale hawaiensis | reverse complement strand
AACTGTGATGACAGCGCCACTGCAGCTATTGGTGGCTGATATAACTCCCTTTCAATAGCTGCCACGGCCGCTATAATAAGGTTATAGACCTCCACGGCTCTGCTCTCTGCTATTGAGAGCCAGTTCTGTAGGCTGCCTGCGATTGTCCAGCACAACTGCAAATCATCGGCGCTGGCTGCAGTCTAACTGCACTGCGGAGGGCCGAGCTGCGCAAGAGAGCCGTGCGGGTCCGTCAGTTCAATACTAGAACTTCCTGGAGTTTAGCGTTGGCGGGTTTTGTTAGTTGTTATCGAATGGCTACACTTGGACGGACGCTTCAGTAGTGACATCAATATATAGCTGCAAGTTTGAGAAACGTTAACGCAAGTGAAAATTTCATAAGCGAGAATTTGGCCATTTATCGGATGCCCTCCGCGGATACCTGCAGCTGGGACGCCAATACTCGAACGATTCATTACTCGAACCGAGAAAGCAAAATTACGATTTCCTTAATCGTTAGCATTTCCGTTGCTCGCTTTGTAGTGCATGTAGTTGATGGACCGTTTACCCGTCAACGATACTTCGAACTTACTATGTGACGAGCTGCCTCAAAGAAGGAATCAAATTCAAGTAACGACATTACTGTTGTGCAGATATTGAGTGCTAATTGACCTTTTCTAAAACTAGTGTGCTTGTAAGCGTTGATCAATACTTGGTAATTCTACTGCCACCTATCTAATCTAATTCTTTGCTTATTATATTATATCATTTCCATGGTTTTGGGTAATAAGTATAGCATAATGGCTACGGTCACACGGCATTGAAAACACGTAGAAAACTGTAAGTGAAACAAGACAGAATTGGAAACATGTATTTGAGAATCGACTACAGATATCATTGATATTTATATTAATTAAACTTATTTCCTCATTTCCATATCAAGTGTTCCAATGTATCTGTACTCGTCTGTAGCGCGTAATATTGCCGACAGTTGACTGGCGGATCTGTCCGTGCGAGACCCTCCGCCCGTTTCTGCAGTGCTTGTGGGCACTTTTTGTTCCATCGGCCATTACCAAAGATTGGAGCCTTCTTGCCGAAATGCTGCGTACTGGAGATGATTGGAGGTACCTTGGTGTTGGGTTGCACCATTATTGGTCGAGCGATACCACTCGTTCTGTGCATCGGAAACCGAATTTTAGCTCTACCTGCCAGCGACGGCCTTGCTTAAATCGATGCCGTGGTGGCTGCGAGTAGAATGATTCTGACAAATTTTGGGCTTTTCTTAGTTTCCGCTTGTGTACTTATGCAGGGTGTCTGCAAGGTAATTGAGATGCTCGAAAGTAATTGAAAGAGATTGAATGAGCATAGGGATCGAAAAGTATTTGATAAGTGATTGAATTTAAGGTAAGGTGCTTGAAAATGAAAATGGACTCGGTTGAAATGTCACATTTTATTTTGTAGATTAGGCAGGGCATGAGGCGAGTGTTGCTAGAAGGAAGTACGTTTTACATTCCCTCGGTCCTAAGTCAACGTATCGACCTACATAGTTTGGATTCTTGATTAAAGGTGGCCGGTGGCTGTTGGATGAACTGAGTTACAGTCCTGGTGTCTATTTAAAAAACACAGCTACAAATTGAGTAATATTGCGGTGAGGTCGAGGCCTGTCACCATAGAACTGTGCTCGTTAACAAATGGCTGGTGCTTAAATTCTTGCTTGATACGGTAATTGAAAAGTATTTTAATTCACTTTGGGTCTCTTGTAGACACCCTGTTATTTAGCCAACGTCTAGAAAGTAGCCACGTTTATATACATAGAGTTAAGGAAAGTTTTTGCGCCTCATTTTCGCTGTTGAAGTGAAGCTGTGAAAACACTCACCCTATGCACGTATTCCTGACAAACATCAATATCCTTCAGTGGTCTTTACTTTTATATTGTAAGAAGTTAAGAAAACACATTAGTTGGCATCTACCTCACAGTTGTTCATCGGTAAATTTTCACTTTCTACTTGTCTCCGACTTACCAAAGCCCTGCTATATGCCATCACCTAACTCTAGTGTTTCCAGCAACTTGTTTATACCGCCAAAAATATATAAATATATGAATCCTCAGAACGTATTGCCTCCGCCAAGAAGGTAATGTCTTTGCCGTGTTGTATCTGTCTGTTAGCCAGGGGTGCGGAGTCGGAAGATTTGAGGGGGAGTCGGAATTTCATTTGCTTTAGGAGTCGGGAGTCGGTATTTTTAGTCCGACTCCGAAATCCCTTTTTTTTAAATATTTCAAATTTTTCAAGTTGATTCAGATTTTTCAGTCTTCAGTTTAACAAAATTACAGATTTTATAAACATGGCCATAGTTTGTTTTTGGCTTAGGTATGCAATGCAACAGTGTTTAATTACTTGTTACAATTTGATAGCCTAATTCCTGCGCCATGTTATGCAACCAGCAGAACTGAAAACTTATCAAAACAAAAATATATGGAAATATTATGGTCCAAATGGTACTAAGGATGTCAAAGATTATTGTAAATGTTAAAAAACTACTATCTTTAGCTTGGTATGTTTTTCTGTCTTGGTAAAAGTAGTTGGACATATTTAATGGTTACATTAAATACTAACTGTGTAGGAGGCAGAGTCGTAAAAGCTCGAGGGCCCGGAGTCGGAGTTGGAAATTCTCGAGGACCCGGAGTCGGAGCCGGACCTTTAACCGTTCGACTCCGCTACCCTGCTGTTAGCAACATGAATCACTAAGTTATGGACGGATATTTATGAAATTTGCGGGTATTGGAAGGGCTGATTAAATGTACGGGGTGATCCGACGTACTGTTTGTCTGTCTCTTTTCCTGTTTGTTAGCAACATAGCCGAAAAGTTATGGATGAATCTACACGAAATTTACAGAAACTGTTGGGACTGCGATGAAGAACAGATGGTTACCTAAATTTTGGGGTCGATCCGGCACTCCATGTCATGTTTGTCTTTGTGTCTGTCATTTTGCATTGTGTTGGTTGGCGGAAGTCTGCATTTTCGGAGTGCAGCTTTAGCTTTAATGTTAGACTTGTGACATGTTGGTTACGTACGTTTTTGTGTACGAGAATATAAGAGTTCCGCGTATACGGAATTCCAGTGCTTGTGATGGAGCTTGCAAGTAGCTCCGAGTGCGAGGGTGTCGGGACCGTTAGTCTGTGAATCCCCTGCCAATAGCTTTAGCAAGCACAATAGAAGCGCCTTCAAGTTCCTGCAATGCAGCCTCACTTCCATTGGTTATTGACGTTTAAATTTAGAAGCGGTGTTCAGTCTCTGCTTGTCCATTTGCTGCTGCGCTTCGGTATCGCGGAATTGGCCCGACACCTCCAGGGATTTCTCGTTGCAGCAGCAGCCGCTGTCGTGCCGATGTCTCTCTTTCTTTGTGCCATCTCACTCGAGACGGTCGGGACGCCTCGACGCATAAGTAAGAGCGACTGTCGTGCTGCATTTGCTCTTTACTTCAATTGAACATCAAGGCTGAGGTGTAGGAATCTTGATAGGAGACCTGCTTTAGGTAGTCCCGTGGGCCTCAGTTGGAGATGTCTCTGCACTTGAACGGTGCATCGTCGCAGGACTTCTTCCTCTGTCCCTCGTGACAAAGCGAATAATGTCTGTAGATTTCCTTCGTCGTCGTTTTTGACACCCGCCGTAGCATTAGCCGAACGATTGTGGTTTAACAAACGCGTTTCGATCGCTGAAAAATGTCTCTCGTTTGCTTACTTTGTTCTCTTTGTGTCCACAAGTTTCGTTTGCTGGTATGTCTGCGTATCAGGATGTACGGTTACGGTGCCGTGATCGCTGTAACTCGTTAATGATCAAGTGTCATTTCGTGAATTGTGTTTTTGATCCTGATGTTCCTTGACACTGCTAGCAAGTATTGTGTTATTCTTTGCATATCACGACAGGACGCATGTCGATATTTGTAATCAGTTGTTCCGGTGCCATCTTTGTTACTTGTGTATTCTCCATAATATTCGACCTTGGAAGGGAAATTGCTAATGTTTTTCTCGTTGTGTTGTTTAAATAGTAACCAGTGTCTCACCTCCAGTGTTTTTAGGCGCAATCGCAAGTGTGATCGTGAAAGATGTAACTTATGCATAGCTACCAATTGTGCTATCTTTGTACGGTCGCTGGTTCCTTTATGAGATAGGCAATGTTTTCGTAATTTGTCTTCGAATTTGTGTGCATGCAATAACAACTGCACACTTCTTACTTACTTACTTCTTCGTATAGGATTTTTTTAGTTATTTTTGTTGTCATGGCTGTTCTGTTCTAACCTTTTTCTTACGAAAAAAAACACCAGTACACTTGCATCGAATAAAAGAACGCTGCTACACTCACAGCACTGACCTACACCCTCATATATTTCCTCTCGCTTCTGTCTACCTCGCTCTGTACACCCATTCGCTTCAGAGCCCCCACGATAGTCACGCACAGTTGACCGAGATGATTCAGTGCGACTGCTGTGGCATAGATGACATTACAGCTACTCCTCAGTCTCCACTAACGGTGTTGTGTTTACCTTTCGTTGCCGTGTTGGTGGAGCAAGTGGCGCCATGTTTACTGCGAGTTGGATCCTTCTCCATATGAGCATTCTAGCCAAGTCTCCTCCGTTTGATCGCTGTGGTCGACTCGTGGCCTCTGCTTGTCAGATATTTCGTCTTGTTGCTAATGTACCGAGGATTTTATGTGCGTCTCTCCAATTAAACTCGCAGGTTTACTCGTGCTCGTAGATACTTGACATCTGTTTGGTCTGTTACTGATATACGCAGTGATTGATTTACGGCTCTTCATTTGATCGAAACTCACTAGGTACTCGAGTTCTGTGCTCGTCTGATGAACGGGAGTCTTCACTACGCTTCTGCACTTGATTTTCCGTTAATTTTGTTTGAAACTTTTGATTTTAATCATCACACTCAAATGCCATGTTTTTCATTGGCTGTCCTGCTACAGGTGTTTTGTATTTTTTATAGCTTGCCTTTCACTTGCGGACAGTTCATCGTTTGGTTCACTGTTGCGATAGTTTTTTTAATCAGTATGGCAGTATCTTTTCACCACGTATTTCTAAAATTGGCCTATCAGACCCGCAGTTGGTCTCTTCTACTGTCGTTCTCTCGTCTGTACTCTATGATTATTTGGGATAACCAGTTCCATATAAACACTGATCACTCTGTTCACGTGCTGTGAACAGCTTACTACTACTCCGTTTACAAAGCTCTTGCAGATTTCACTTTATATTCTCTTATTTTGTCGGATGACATTGCTCACATTGATTACCACGCTTTTGTTGTCACTCTTGTTGTTGTAATCCAACTTCGACCAATGTTTAGTGCCTGTAAAGCCAGGTGTCGTTTCGTCCTCTATCGTTACCGTGCCTAGTGCCGTCCGCCGCCACGCTCAGAGCCGTTAGTTGCCGCTCCTTCGCTAAGTGCATTCTACCCAATTGTTCTCTGAACATTTTTATGACTTTTTCATGACCGCGTCATTCTCTACCTTACACATTTCACGCTTGTAGTGTCGCAACGCGGACCCTCTCCCCGCCATGCGAAACATCTTTGTAACTCCCTAGTTGCTCGACCTGCTAAGCTTCCGACTTCATTTGGGTTCAATTTCTCTCTCTTGTCGTAATTTTGACGGCGGCGTGGACGCGATGCTCGTTTTAGCGGAGTCGGAGAGTCTTTTACTGGCCGTTACGTGGCTCGTGTACGAGGCGACGCTGCTCGTACTGCACGTCTTCAGCTTCTCTCTTTGGTGCTTGTTGCTGTGGCGCTGTCCGGCGTGCGAACTCTGCCAGTGGCTTCAGTCCTCTGCTAAGCGCTCCACTGCACACGTGTCACTCAAACAAGTAATTCTTTACGTTTGCTACTGATTTTTCTGCTGGGAACCGAGTTTTGAAGATGACCGTGGTCAGATCGAGTTTGATAAGTAAGAAGAGATAATCAAGAAGATGACTTCAATTTCCGTCTAATCCAAAATCATCTTCAGGTTATGAAATTATTGCGTTGAGGGTATATTCAATTCGCCCGCATGGATCGAGATCAACCCATCCAATTAGCCTCAATTTGCCCGGTATTCCAAAGGAATGAAGTTGGGCCATCTCGAGCGTACGGTACCGTAATTGGTTTGTGATTGATGCCTGAAAATTGGTTTGATGCAGCGAATCCAACGCTACTGGCTGAAGTTCTGGTTTAGTTAACTTGACTCGGATTAAATTATTTTATTTTAAGAGCGGGAATCGAGCGCATCTTATTTGTTGTTTCCTAGTCCCACATCTATGAATCCCTAGATAAAATAGATGGCGCCATTTCCAGAGAGAAGCTAGGGTCTCCGGTCCCAATCTCAGTTTATAGAGTTAGTCCATTTCTTTGTGACATTCAAAGATATTTACTCGTTGTTTATTTTAATTAGTTGCTGGCAATCGCTTCTGCTCTACAATGCAACCTTGTACCTGTTGCCTCGATCTTCAGACGATTCCGACGTAGACTTCTAAAAGTTCATGAGCTCGTCTAGCGAATTTAAATTTTTCTAAAGTACCTAATTTCTTCTAATGAACTCCAGTTATTATTATCTTGCGACATATGGATGATCTATTAGTAAAAATTTCTGGAGTGATGTTGCTCTAATTGCTGTATACAGCTATGTTAATAGATAATAACAGTTTTTGCTAAACGTATCACCAGTAACCCTCAAAACCGTATCTAATTTGTATTGGTTACCGCTCAAATGTTTTCTGTGGAACGAAGATGCTCTGTAGAAAATGGCAATTTCAAGGGGAACTATGGTGCTCTTAATGACGGGTTTGTGCCTCGCGGCTCGCGCCTATTGGGATATTCCTATTATCCTATTGAAGTACAGCTATTACCGTAAGCTGGCAGAAGCCGTTAATAAAAAACATTGGCTGTCTTTATTGTGTCGTGTTTGTTATTCCAGTGTGCAAATTAGTTCTACAATAATGTTCCTCTTTGTATGACGTGATTGCATACTTGATGTTAGAATAGCAATCGTTCTAATACTGGTCGTCATCACTTATTTGCTGCATCACTTAAATCTGCAGTTGAAGGAATTGTTTAGGCTAACTTTATTTGTCTCATATTGTAAATAATGTGTATAGCGGTAGACAAAATTTTTGCATTATTTTAAAATCCACCTTCGCATCAGCAGTAATATCCACATCCTGACATGCTGATTTTGAAATGATATGCGGAAGTTCGTACAGCCTGCCCACCTGTTATTACGTTCACAGTTTATCTAAATTGAATTGTATTCTTTTACAGGACCTGCAGAGCGAGATCGAGTCCCACAAGGATGTGGTGGCGAGTCTCAACGCTACGGGGCAGAAGTTGCTGGGCACGCTCGAGAACCAAGACGAAGCCATGATGCTGCACAGACGCCTGGAGGAAATGAACACCCGCTGGAATGCTCTCAAGCACAGAAGTATTGCCATAAGGTGGGTGCTGACATGCTCTATTATTACCTCTGAGTCGAAAGCAATCGTGTTTATTGCCATCGGGTGGGTGTAAGTGTACCAGTGTTCTAGTTATTGCGCAGCACGGTGTTGCCATCAGATGGGTGCTAGTGTATCAATACGCTAGTATTGCCACAAAGTCTCATACAACAGTGTTGCCATCAGGTGGCTATCAGTACGCTAGTATTTAGAGTTGAGGTGCTGAATTTGAGAATTTCCGACTCCGTCACCTTAGACCAGCTTGTGTCACACTCCGGCTCCACCGGCCCAAACCCCTTCGACTCTGTAATCAAATAGACTGTCAACAAAGTCAGTTTACTTGTTGTTTTCTAATCCCGCTAGTATAAGCGGGGTGTCTTACTCCGACTCTATTGATCAAAAACCGGCGATTTCGTACGATTCTGATTCAAGCTTCATAGAACTCTGCTCGTGTCACCAATATAGGTCTCGTACAACTGTGGCGAGCGCCGTCGCGTTGGTGATTCAACACTGTGATATTTGTCACCGTATTGGAGTCTACAGTGTTGCTAAGTTCGAACGTGCAGTATTTACATCAGTTACTGGTGTATCGGATCAGTGTCACAGTGTGGCTGTCCCAGTGCTAGATGATAATCGCGAAATGTGAATGTTGCCACCTGTTGAGTAGCCCGGTGTTGGCCGAATTTAGATTAGATTAGATAGGCGGCAGTAGACGAACCAAGAGGCCCATTCCCAAAGAGACACCGGGACTAACACCCGGCCTCTTTGAGCTATTGCCATTATGTTAGTAGGATATAGAGGATTGGGGAAACGAGAGGAGAAAAACCGGAAGACGAAAGAGAAAAAAGAGAAAGAGGTAATAAATAATAAAAACAGAGGGGGAGAAGAATCTCCGCCATGAATGCCCCCAAGCATGATCGATTGCCGCTGATATACGGAGCTTAAATGGAATGTCACCGAGTTAGTTAGCTGAATCGGACCTGAAGTAGGCGAGGCCTCGCAAAATCCCTATTTTTGGACGAATCAAATATTTACTGCCTGTGCTAAGTGTGCTTGCATTTTCCATTGTAGTGGATTTCGTCTTGCTTATGGTCGAATTTCATTGATGACCGTAATTAATGACTTTTGGCACTCCCCTTCCCCATCGATTCTTCCTACATCTTGGTCATAGCTTCATATTTTATCAGTTTGTGCACAGCTTTGCAATGTACAGTATATTTTTTGCACATTACCCCTCTAATTGACATTCTCCCAATGACTTCCGCAGTTAAGGCTCGAGCTGTATTTCTTGTGATGTCCCTACGACCAAAAGTTACTAGTTTCCTAATAACTTCGTGTCTCTACTAACGATGCAAGTGCTCCCTGCTGTTGAGCTTCGTATTTTGCACCCCTTCTAACTCCCCTTTCCTTCATTAATTGCTTCATTTACGTTTGCCTCCGAGTCAATCTTTCTGCGATTTAGGAGCTTTCGCTGCATCAGTTGCTGCTCATCACTTCTCTTGATTATGATGCTCCCTGTCTTCCGTCTACATGTTTGAATTAAAGTGCGCACCTGTAAAGTGCCCGCATTTTTTGTTTTAAGAAAAACGTACGACTCATATTAGTGAAAACTTGAACCTTAATTCAAGTCGTGACTCTATTTAGAAAAATAGGATACCACAATAAACGCTCTAAGAGTAACTGCTTTTAAGACATGTGTGTGTATTTGAAAAAATGTGTACAACGTTTTAAAGCGGTTTCTATTTGCCTATCGTCAATAGGCCATACATATCATAATGTTGCGCACTAAAGCGAGACGCTTTTCTCAAAATTTTTGTTCTGGATACATGCGGAGGTTGCCTGTATAACGAAGTGAATCCCAGTTTTCTCTTTTTTTTTTTTTTTTGATTGGATGAGACATTACTGTACTTAATACATGCCTTCTTTTAGAGAGAAGCTCTGCGGTAAAAATAGGTAATGATTTTAGTTCACTTTTCAAGAGATGCAACTGCTCCTCTTGTAAATGTTCACAAGCCCTAGAATCTCCATGAAAAGTTTAATGGATTTTTTTTTTTTTGTTCAGTAACTTCGCGCAGTTTACAGTACCTTTTTATGCAGAAGCTAAACAGAATGACTTTTGAAATTAATTTTTCGCAGTTTAGACTTCGTCACGTAAGTGACCATGCCGCCATCGTTTTGTGTGCCATGGCATAGACTCATTGAGCGGCTTATGATATTCTGCCGACAGCTCGTATGTTTGCATTTTGACGCTGAGTCCAAAATGCAGCCCATAAATTCGTCACGCTTCGTTGCGCGTCCCGTCAATATATGGTTATCTCTAAGCCAGACAGAATGCCCTCTTAGCTTCATCTGATCTCGCTCCGCGTATCCAACCACTCGCCTTCTTTTTCCCCTCCCCCCTCTCGTCAGAAAAAAAAAAAAACAACCGCTGTCTGTTCCACTTCCGTAACTCCATTTCTTTTTTTTTTTAGATCTTTTTTTCCTTACATGTAGCTTATGGGTAGGGCATTGGCCGAATTTCTATCCCATTTGGATCGCGAATCTAATTTTTTTGTGGGATGCCAGAGCATCTTTGCCTTATCAACGTCTGGGGAGCCAAGCCCCCCGCATCCGCTGTATTATTGAGATTTGCCCTCAAAATCTATTCCCATTTGATTTATTCCTTCGCTCGTAAAGATTTATGGAGGCGAGTGGAGCTCAGGGAAGCTCGGGGAGAGGTTGTGGGGAGGTTGTGTTTTGG